>BTPG01000002.1:272633414-272708414 GCA_036245525.1 Semisulcospira habei | reverse complement strand
CAGGCACTCCTCACAGATAATACCTCCATCCTGAACCGCTGGTCGGAATACTTTCAGAGCCTCTTCAGCGCTGAGCGCACTGTTCAAGAAGCAGTCGTCCTACAAATCCCACACCTCCCAGTAAAGGTTGAATTGGACGAACCGCCCACCGCTGAAGAGACCCTCACAGCCATCCACCAGCTCAAGAGTGGCAAAGCAGCAGGCATTGATGGAATACCGCCAGAGATCTGGAAACATGGAGGCACAGCACTGCACAACAAGCTCCATGACCTCTTTCTCTGCTGCTGGGAGGAAGGAACACTACCAAAAGATCTCCGTGATGCAGTCGTTATCACCCTGTACAAGAACAAAGGCGAGAAGTCTGACTGTTCCAACTATCGGGGAATTACCCTGCTGTCCATTGCTGGGAAAATCCTTGCAAGGCTGCTCCTGAATCGGCTGGTACCTGCCATCGCTGAAGACCAACTCCCAGAGGGCCAGTGTGGCTTCAGAGCAAACAGGAGCACCACCGATATGGTCTTTGTGCTGAGACAGCTACAGGAGAAGTGCCGCGAGCAGAACAAAGGGCTGTACGTAACATTTGTCGACCTAACAAAAGCGTTCGACACTGTGAGCAGGCAAGGCATGTGGCAGATCCTGGAGCGACTTGGCTGTCCCCCAAAGTTCCTCAACATGATTGTCCAGCTACACGAGGACCAGCAAGGCCAGGTCAGACTCAACAATGACCTCTCAGAACCATTCCCTATTCTCAACGGCGTAAAGCAGGGCTGCGTGCTGGCACCGACCCTCTTCACCATCTTTTTTAGCATGATGTTGAAGCAGGCCACAGTGGACCTCGATGATGACGATGCAGTGTACATCAGGTATCGTCTCGATGGCAGCCTGTTCAACCTCAGACGACTGCAGGCCCACACGAAAACCCTAGACCAACTGATTCGTGAGCTGCTTTTTGCTGATGATGCTGCCCTCGTTGCACACACAGAGAGAGCCCTGCAGCGCATCACGTCTTGCTTCGCAGATGCTGCCCAGCTCTTTGGACTCGAGGTCAGTCTGAAAAAGACAGAGGTTTTCCATCAGCCGGCACCCAAGACAGTGTATCGCCCTCCTCACATCACCATTGGCGAGTCTGAACTAAAGTCAGTGCACCAGTTTACTTACCTTGGCTGCATTATCACGTCGGACGCCAAGCTGGACAAGGAGCTTGACAGCAGGCTGGCAAAAGCGAACAGCGCTTTCGGGCGACTTTTCAAGCGGGTGTGGCACAATCAACAGCTGAAAACAGGCACCAAGATCAGCGTGTACAGAGCTGTGGTCCTCACCACCCTGCTGTATGGTTCCGAGTCCTGGGCCCTCTACCGCAGCCAAATACGACTCCTCGAACGCTTCCACCAGCGCTGCCTGCGTACCATCCTGGGCATTCACTGGAGTGACTATGTCACCAACGTCGAGGTCCTTGAACAGGCTGAAACTGTGAGCATCGAGGCTTTGCTGCTGCGGACACAGCTCCGCTGGGCGGGGCATGTCTCCAGGATGGAGGATCATCGCCTACCAAAGATCACCCTGTTCGGCGAGCTTGCTACTGGACACCGTGACAGAGGGGCACCAAAGAAGAGATACAAAGACTGTCTCAAGAAGTCACTTAGTGCCTGCCAAATCGACCACCACCAGTGGTCTTCGCTTGCTGCGGACCGTGACACCTGGCGCTCCACCATTTACAAGGCAGCTGTCTCTTTTGAGGACTCTCACAGAGCTAGCCTTAAGGACAAGCGGCTCAGGAGAAAAAACAGAGATGCCGCAGCTCAGAACCCCGGCCATACCTTCCCCTGCAGCCACTGCGGTCGAACCTGCCTGTCTCGGATTGGCCTCCGCAGCCACGAACAAGCCTGCAGACGTCGTGGGCAACTCCTATAAAATCTTCGTTCGCGAAGTCAAGCCAAGAGAGAGACATACTGCGTACGCCCATGCAGATATGACGTAAGGAAGGCAAGTGTGTCTGCCCTTAGTTGATAGACAGTAAGTTTTGGAACTAAAGTTTTATGATTGACGAGGTCAAACGCTTTTGACAGGTCTAATTGTGGCCAAAAATACTGCTCCAGTCATTTGACTGCTATTCATGGCAGTAAGCCATCTGTCAACTAAGTGTACCAATGCTGTGTGACAGGAGTGTTTCCGCAGAAAGTCAGACTGTAATGAATGTATTGAGTTTGTGTTTTTCTAGAATTTGTTGTAAGTGTGTGTGAATGTGTCTTTCTATCGGTTTAGATAGTGTTGACAGCAGAGAAATGGGCCTGAACTTGTTAGGGTCGGCACCTGACAGTGAGAGAGAGAGAGAGAGAGAGAGAGAGAGAGAGAGAGAGAGAGAGAGAGAGAGAGAGAGAGAGAGAGAGAGAGAGAGAGAGAGAGAGAGAGAGAGAGAGAGAGAGAGAGAGAGAGAGAGAGAGATGATGATGAAACTTTATTTTTCAACGGTAAAAAGTTTTGACAGAAAACAAATCGTCATTTTACAAACTTGCCGTTGCTAACATCTACAGCATAAAAAAGGGGAAACTATAAAAATATATTTACATACAAAACCCAATAGCATCATTATATACAGGGAAAAAAAACACTCATCACACACACATGCACACACGCACGCACGCGCGCGCGCCGCTCACACATACGCCCACACACACACACACACACACACGAGCACACACACACACACACATACATACACACACACACACACACACACACACACACACAAACAAAACAACAACAAACCATCTTATGAAATACATGAGGTAAGGAAATATTACAGTACCTGAGAAATACTAAGTCTGACTCATCAGGTAATCAGAAAGTTTTGTTTTAAAACTTCCTGGTGCGGTAATAGTTTTCAAATGTCCAGGGATTGAATTCCAAGCAAACGGACCAGAGAATGACATACTAGTTTTTAAAAAGTCGATTCTTGGCAGTGGTAAGGGTAACGTATTATTTCTTGAGGTCCGTTCACGTTCTTGGTGAGATATAAATTTAGTGATTAGACACTGGGGTGTCATATTATTCAGTATCTTATGCATAAAGACGCATTTGTTTAAAGTAAGTTGCTGACGCAGACTGAGAATGTTTAAATGTCTAAATTTGTCTGTGGTAGGGATGGGGCGTCTATCTATCATTTTTACAGCTCTTTTGTATATGGAGTTTAACCTCTTAATGTGGACATCACTGCAGCCGTCCCACACTGTGGAGACATAATCAACGTGGGACTTTATCTGTGCATGAAAAAACTATTTACGGGTATTTGTATCCGTTACATGTCCAAGCTGGGACAATAAGAAAGTGTTTTTAGCAATGGTCTTACAAACAGCATTTATATGAGTCCCCGAGCACAGTTGTTCATCAACATGTATTCCTAAGAATTTACGCTCAGTGACTTGTTCAACAGGTTCAGCGTTTAATTGTAATTTTAATGGCTGTAGTCGGCGTTGATGTTTTTGTCGCGTGGCGATTAAGATACTCTTTGTTTTAGCTGGGTGAAGAACCATATGGTTCTGTCTACACCAGTCAGATACCTCATTGAGACTGCATTGTAAACTATGGCTAATGTCCGTCGTTTTTTACCAGAAACATGAAGACTCGTATCGTCAGCAAATAGATTACAATTAACGTCAGAGTTACTGATATGCAACGGTAGATCATTGATAAATAGTATGAATAAAAGAGAGAGAGAGAGAGAGAGAGAGAGAGAGAGAGAGAGAGAGAGAGAGAGAGAGAGAGAGAGAGAGAGAGAGAGAGAGAGAGAGAGAGAGCGCAGCTGCTATCTGTTCATTGAATTACACTGATTGTATTCATTGATACACCTACGCATTGGAAAGGGAAGTAACTACGGACGCATCCGCCTACTAAATAAAACGATTTTCTCCCCAGCGAAATTAACCCTCTTGTGCATGGAACCACCGGTACTGTTTACAGTAGCAGTGTTTGCATGTATAATGGGGTTAACACTACTGCCACAACGCCTACCAACTCAGGGATAGGTTATGTATGTGCAAAGATAGAATAAGGTAAAAGGATAATTGTCAAATGACTGGCGGTCAGGTTGCCGAATCATTGCTTCACTACATGAGCGTTGTCAAATGACTGGTGGACAGGTTTCCCAATCATTGCTTCACTACATGAGCGTTGTCAAATGACTGGCGGACAGGTTTCCCAATCATTGCTTCACTATATGAGCGTTGTCAAATGACTGGCGGACAGGTTTCCCAATCATTGCTTCAATACATGAGCGTCTATTAACCCTGTCACTGCCAGTGGCGGCAGACTGCGTGTCTGAAAGCTTTGTGAGCTCAGCGCCGAGGAGCCCAATCCGTCCGAGGAACATGGGTGTAAAGTGTCACCACCAAGAGGCACGGATCCTCATGAGCCCCGCATCTGCGTGAAGACCTATGTCTCTTGCAGTTTGGCGTTTTTTGGACAGGGTATTAATATGACTGGTTGTTATTGGTGATTTTGTTTGTTACGATTAATAATTATTTATTATTATTTACTTATTTTGGGGAAAAGGATGAGGAGTGGTTAAAAAACTAATGGCTGTGGTGATTTCATTGACACTTCATTCTTGTCCTCAGAGTGTGAAGCGCTGCACATTGAAACAGGACGTTGCACAATCTGCCATTTAAGGCAAAAGACAGTAAGTCCATTTTTGTGAAAAGCGAGATGTGCATTGCATTACAATGAACATTTTGCTTTTCACAAAAATGAACTTAATAACATCACAGGACAGACATGTATGTGTTTGGTGTAAATATCCTGAACAGAAATACGCGCATCGGGTGTGGAGATCTGTATTTATGATGTGACACAGCTGCTAAAGGCAAGGGTGACTGTATCCGTGTATGAAAACAACGATAACAAATAATACTAAAAAAACAGGATTTCGCACCTTGCGCCTGCACTGATACACCTGAGCATTGGATATGTAAGCCACGATAGCACGCGCCTAATCAGGAAAACGATTTTTTCCGCCACTCAGCTTTCCTGCCCGTCGATAAGTGACTCCATATAATTATATACTGACAGGCAAAGGTTCTGCACAGTTGTATAATTATATACTGACAGGCAAAGATACTGCACAGTTGTATAATTATATACTGACGGGCAAAGGTTCTGCACAGTTGACTTTAACAATCCGTAAAAGATTTTACCCGATGATTCAGTTTCAATTAAACTTTGGCATATTGCTTCCTGACCCTTTTTGCCATGTAATGTGACAACATTGTGAAAACTGCTTTAGTTTCGTGGATGCACGGTGGCGCGAAACAAGCATACCGTCCAACAGCTCCATTGCGCAGGCGCAGCGTACACAGTTGGGATTTCATGGTCTTTTCTTGCATTTCGTGTTCTCCAAGCAGCCCGATAGACAATTGGCACTTGTCAAATGGTTCATCTCTGTTCAAACAATGATCATTACAGAAACACTACATGGCGACACTTCATTTATCATGTTTTTGAGTCTGCTTTCGTTCTAGCCCAATAACGCCCGGAAAATGGAACAAATTTCTTTGCTCGGTGGCGATGTCAGATTCGTACAGGATATCCATTCATGAACGCTTTTGGATGATCCTGTACAGGATATCCATTTGTTACGTGGTGGAGTTGTAGTCGAAGTATGATAAACACACCAGACACACACGCACGTAGAGTTCTTTAAAGTAAACCTCGTTCAGCTGCAATCCGTCACATGTGGCTTAAGGATGTAGACAATACTGGAGTAACAGTTCCAACAATATTTAATTCAGCGATGCGATATCCACACAGTAATGCTCTTTCAAATGCACAAACTACTGAATACAAAGTCTCTTCTGCTATGTCCACACTACGACTCAAAGTTTCTCATACACAGCGTCTCTCGCAATAAACTGCGTATCTCTACAACTGACAAAGCAAGACAATGTACTAACGGGCTTTCCCAGCGCCCTCCTTATATACACTATCAAAATCTAGAATCTTCTACGGAAATCATGAACTCAAACAACCAGAACGAAACACGCAGCCGAAGCTCATTAACACAAACTTTCGAGAAAAACTATATCAGGCTACACAAACACGGCTGCTTACTTCAGCCCTAAATTCTAGCGTATAATAAAGACACATAAAAGTATGGTATCCCTATCTATGATAGCTCAAAAAGGTACGAGAACATTCACCAAACAAAATAAAGGCTGCTCGATACACGCGCACATGAAAACAAAAAGTAGCGAAAATGTTGCGATGTCAACTAACCGACGTGACACTTACGAGGCCACCAGACAGTGCGACCCTTCTACAACGCACCGGACTAAACACAACAAAACGAAAACGGCTCTACTCACGAACAAAAGAAAATCTTACTAAAAAGGCACGTGAATCTAAACCGTGATAGCTCAAATAAACATCGGGTCGTTACCTACGATAAACACATGCATGTTCTCACAGGATAACACAACCACAATCGTAACATTACCCCCCTCTTAAGAATGAAATTTCACAAAAATTTCTTCTCAATTTCAAAAATACGGTTGTGGCTGTGTAAGCCTACACAAAACCCTAAACAAAATATAACTTCACATCAAAAATCAAATTAATCAAGTTCCTGTAAACAGTCCTGAGCATCGAAATGTTTCATACAAAAGTTCTGGACACAGAAATGTTCATTTAAACTGCTCTGCTCAGGTAATCTGCTCCAAAATTCTGCGAACCCTTGATTAAACTAAAATCAATGTCAAAGTTCACTTCTGGATATCATCGAATCATGGGGTACAGTACACAGTTCACATAGTTATTGGTCCTGGGTCAAACACTGTCCGCTCAGGAAAAGTGTCACAGTTCATACACACCAAATTGGATCTCTCTTGTTCCTTCGTGATAACAACTGGCGATCTGGAATCCATGTCGACTCTCAGGTCCGGCGTCTCTCGAACATTCTTTCTCGGTCCTTTACTCGTGTAGCAAAACAGACGACACGACTCGTCGCGAACGGGATTGTCGGATGTTAGATTAACCTCGGGCTGGTTGGTGTCTGTTGTCCCTGGGTCAGGTGTAAACCGATGCTCGAACTCTTGAGTCAGGACGCGCAGTTCTTCACGTTGAGTCTGGGTCAGATTCTGACCGAACTGGATATCTTCTGCATCCTCTTTGTGTCGGAGTTCATTAAGATCAAACAGGTTCTCGTCATCTAGTCTTTCGTCATCAGCAAGATGCACCGATTCCGCCGATTTTTGTTTGTCTTGACCTCTCTGTAGCTCCACCAGCCTTTCTTTATTCACCACTGCTGCTTCCGTGTTGTCCGCCACTTTTAGAGGGAAGGTCTGGTGACTCTTCTTTGCTTGACTTCTCGTGGTAACAGAACATGTTTCAGGTCTCCACTCTGGATTTGGATCGTCTGCGTTTCTGGCACCATCAATGTTTCCGATGATGAAGTCGTAGACTGGTGCCTTCACGCACAACGCCTTCACCTCTCCTGTCAAGTATGGGGTGTCGACACTGACTTTAGCAAGGGGAATAATCCTTACAGTTCCGTCAGCCAAAATGAGGGTGGTCCACTCCGGTAGCTTCTGGTCTTCAGCTACTAGGTCCTCTCTCACGATGATGCAGCTACAACCAGTGTCTCTCAACACTCTCACTGGTGTGTCGCCGACGAATCCTGACACCACCGGCATGTTCGGCACTTCATTCTCAGGCAGCGTGATGTTTGAGACTGGTAAGAATGTAGTCCCATCTCCTACTGGGATGCGTCCATTCTTTCTGAAAGATTCGATCAGCTCTGGTGTAACTCGCTTTTCTCTAGATTCAAAGTCATTGGATGATGTCATATCATTGGCTAATACAGCGGCAGCTCTGTGTTGAGACGTGGTACTGCTTCTGCCTGCTATCCCACGATCTTGATTGGATCTTCTGATGTTGTCGCCTCGGGGAATGTCTTTAGAAGGACACCGTATCGCCTTGTGGCCTTTCTTTCCACAGATAAAACATGTCAGGTTCTCCACCGGCTTGTATCTCGGGGTGTCTCTGACACTGTGGATTTCCTCTGCTGGTGCAGACACACGCTGTGGCTTACTGGACCCGAACTTCATGTTGTGAGCGTCAAGGTATCTTTGAGCGAAGTCGGCCAGGGCCTTTAGTGACTGGTCTTTTTGCTCTCTAAGGTGGGCGGCCAGGTCATTAGAACATGCGCTGAAAACTTGTTCTTTGATGATGAGGTCACACAAGTCCTGGTACTCTCTGTTTAAACCAGCCAGCTCTATCCATTTCTCCAGGTAGCTTCTGATTCTTTCAATGAATAGGCCAGGTGTTTCTCCTTCTTCAGGCTTGCAGTTCCGAAATCGTCGCCTGTAACCTCTTCAGTGAAGTCGTACTGTCTCAACAGGGCGGCTTTCAACTGAGTATAATCTTCGACTTCTTCTCTTGGCAAACGGGTGTAAAATTCAAGCGCTTTGCCAGTTAGAAGTGCGCTCAGTTTAATAGGCCAAGTCTCTTGTTTCCAATTGCTGCTATTTGCGAAGCGCTCGAATCGCGCTCCAAATAAGCGTCCATCTTATCTGAATTTTCAATGAAAGGTGGAAGTTTTGGCGCACGGGCTGTTTGTTCTCTGCTCGCTAATGCTGTTGCTTCATTAGTTCTCTGGCTCTGTGCCTCAATCTCCATCTGCTTTAGATGAATTTCGTGTTGACGTTGCCTCTCCGCCTCTTCTCGCTCCTCTTCTCGTTGTTTCTCTGCTTCTCTTCGCTGTTTCTCTGCTTCTTCTGCTTGGATTTTGAGTCTCCTGATTTCACGTTCGTTTGCTCTTTCTTTTCTTTCCAGTCTCTCCTTTTCTTCTTTCTCTCGTTTCTTTTCTTCTTTCCCTTCTCTTTCCAGTCTCTCCTTTTCTTCTCTCTCTCGTCTCTTTTCTTCTTTCTCCTCTCTCTCCTTTACAAACTCGAGGAGTTGAGCTCCTTCGAGTCCACATTCCTTTCCAATTTTCAGGAATGTCTCCAACTCCGATGTCGCCATCTCTGCTTTTCATTGCTGGCTGTTTTCTCCTGCTACCCTTTCCACTGAACCAACTGAAGAGGTCTCGTCGGGGTCGCCAAAATGTTACGTGGTGGAGTTGTAGTCGAAGTATGATAAACACACCAGACACACACGCACGTAGAGTTCTTTAAAGTAAACCTCGTTCAGCTGCAATCCGTCACACGTGGCTTAAGGATGTAGACAATACTGGAGTAACAGTTCCAACAATATTTAATTCAGCGATGCGATATCCACACAGTAATGCTCTTTCAAATGCACAAACTACTGAATACAAAGTCTCTTCTGCTATGTCCACACTACGACTCAAAGTTTCTCATACACAGCGTCTCTCGCAATAAACTGCGTATCTCTACAACTGACAAAGCAAGACAATGTACTAACGGGCTTTCCCAGCGCCCTCCTTAAATACACTATCAAAATCTAGAATCTTCTACGGAAATCATGAACTCAAACAACCAGAACGAAACACGCAGCCGAAGCTCATTAACACAAACTTTCGAGAAAAACTATATCAGGCTACACAAACACGGCTGCTTACTTCAGCCCTAAATTCTAGCGTATAATAAAGACACATAAAAGTATGGTATCCCTATCTATGATAGCTCAAAAAGGTACGAGAACATTCACCAAACAAAATAAAGGCTGCTCGATACACGCGCACATGAAAACAAAAAGTAGCGAAAATGTTGCGATGTCAACTAACTGACGTGACACTTACGAGGCCACCAGACAGTGCGACCCTTCTACAACGCACCGGACTAAACACAACAAAACGAAAACGGCTCTACTCACGAACAAAAGAAAATCTTACTAAAAAGGCACGTGAATCTAAACCGTGATAGCTCAAATAAACATCGGGTCGTTACCTACGATAAACACATGCATGTTCTCACAGGATAACACAACCACAATCGTAACACCATTCATGAACGCTTTTGGGTGATCCTGTAAGGATATCCATTCATGAACGCGTTTGGGTGATCCTGTACAGGATATCCATTCATGAACGCTTTTGGGTGATCCTGTACAGGATATCCATTCATGAACGCTTTTGGGTGATCCTGTATGATTTTGACGACAAAGAAGAAAGTACTGTATACTGAAATAAACACAGAAACACAACTGCTACATACAGGATGCAGCTAGCCCTGGACAGGCTGACAGACTGGACCATCAACTGGTGTGTGACCATCAACACAGAAAAATCACCAGCCACACTCTTCTCTCTCTCCAACAAAGCAAAAGCTGGCAACCTAACACTGGGCAACACCCCACTGCGGTATGATGACCAACAGACATACCTGGGTGTCACCCTTGACAAGAGGCTGACGTGGAAGCCGCACATTTGGAACGCTGAAGCGAAAGCTAGAAGAAAGCTGAACATCACGAGGAAGCTGGCTGGAACACAATGGGGAGCCACTGAAAAGATTCTCAAAAATGTATATCAAGGCACAGTGAGACCACACCTTGAGTACGGATCCAATGCATGGTTGACGGCAGCCCAGTCACACCAGCAGACCATTGACAGAGTTCAGAACCAGGCACTGCGTATCATCTCCGGCGCAATGAGATCCACACAATTGAAAAGATGGAAGAGACAACAGTCACCCCTGCGCATGAGAAGAGATTGCAAAGCCTTGATACAGTCCACAAAGGTTAAGTCTTCCAAAGACCATCCTATGAATACCAGGATGAAACAGCCAACCTCAGGGAGACTTAAAAGATCAAGCTTTGTGAAGGAGACCAGAGCTCTGCAGAGAAAACGCCAGGCAAAGCTCCCTGCGCAGGTAGAGGCTCTGAATCATGCTAGTGACCTTCCACCCTGGGAAAGTAAGATAGAAAACATCACCAGCTCTCCCACGGTACCCTACATCACCATCAAAGATGAGCACAGCACTGTGAGCAAGAAAGCCCTGACAATACAATACAACAATACAATACAATACAATACAATACAATACAATACAATACAATACAATACAATACAATACAATACAATAATACTTTATTAGTCCCTCATGGGGAAATTCACATTTTTGTTTTGCCACCACAGATCCTGCTTACATTCACTCACTCGCCCATTCCACAAATTACAATAACAGAGCTACAAAATGGACAATTATTCGGGACGGGTGAAACCCGTCGCCAAGGCATCTAATGGCCAGCGCCAGTGGCCTCATCCTGACCCGAACCTCCCTGACAAAAACAGAATGCTAAGACAGCCCTATGTCTCCTGAACACACTATTATAATGTTCTTTGTTAAGTTCCTACTTCACTAAAGCTAGTACATAAAAAAACCAAGTTAACAACAACAACAACAACAACAACAAAAACAAAAACAAAACAAAACAAACAAAAACAAAAAAACCCCAAAAAACTGCGTCGATACGGAGATGATCTCCGATCTAGGCAACATAAAAACTGAACAACGGTCAAACAGCACATAGTACAGCGCCGGTGTTTAGACAGTCGCTCCGGCATAAACAGTCACCTTACTTATACTGAACTTAACTAGTATATAACTTCATAGTCATTTTAAAAGCAAAAGTAGTAGAACTACATCATTAACGTGAAAGCAGTCCCAAATGGATTCTAAAGAGTACACACGCGGCTGTTCAGTAAGAAACACAGTCACTGCGTCTGGGAGGTGTCTGTCATTACATCATTCGGCTGGAATGTGGGGCCTGAAGCTTGCTGGTACTCGCTTCGTTGAGTGCACTAGCGCAGGCAGTGATGTTGAGCGTGGCGTGCCGGAAGAGCCACTCCTGAGATGAAATGATGAAAGGGGAAGAAAGCACGTTGGTGGTATTGCCACAGCATAGCGCGCGCTGTTCTTCTGATATCCGCTTAGTACAACAAGAATCAGCGTGTATCAACTCCCAGCATAGCGGCACAGCGGAGAAAAATATAAAATCCAATTAACAGTCACAGCACATCAAATTGCCAAAAGTCATCAAAAAGAAATACCGGTCGTGATGCAGCATTGCAGGCCTGACATTATATATCAAACGAAGGTACAATGTCTGCTAAAATACTGCCGGTGGCGACCATTTCTGCCGGAGCGGGCGGCCAGGAGGGGTTGCATGGCCGCATCCCCAGGAAGCAGGGATACGGGCATACACCGATGGATCAGCCACAGATTCAGTTCAGAATGGAGGGGCTGGGGTGTACATTCAGTACCCAAACGGAAAATGGCAGGCAGAGGCAGTATCAACAGGCCTTCACTGCACAAATTACAGAGCTGAGGTGGAAGCCCTGCTCCGTGCTGCAAACACCCTTAGTGGCACTGCAGACCCTGATGCCCAGATTGTCTTCCTGACTGATGCCATGTCTGTCCTTGAGGCAGCAACAGCAAGCAAACTGCCACGTCTACACGAGGCACTGCAAAACATCCAGTGCACCAGACTGGTGTTGCAGTGAATCCCTTCACACTGTGGCATCTACGGCAATAAAGAAGCTGACAAAATGGCAAAAGTGGGCGCAGAGAAAGAACAAGACGAAAATGGAGTCAGCTTCACAGAGATGAAGACCATCATTAATTCTGTGTACAGACCACCACAACGGCCCCCAGACAGTTACCATCAGCTGTCCAGACAAGAGCAGGTGACCATCTTCCGTCTGAGGACCGGGCACAACCGACTCAATTTCCACCTGCACAAACGCTTTTAACTCGTGCCATCTCCCCTGTGCCCTTGTGGAGAAGCAGAGCAGACCACAGAGCACATCCCCCAGGACTGTGGGAACCACCAGCTGCTGAGGGAGGAGATATGGCAGAAGCCCGCCACTCTACAAGAGAAACTGTACGGGCCTGTGGAGGTGCTACAGAGGACCACAGATTTCATTTTGAGAACCAAACTCCAAGTGCGACGGCGTTCGAGAAGAAGAAGAAGAAGAACACATAAGATATCAATAAAAAAAATATACAAAACCGGGAGTTTATCATTTAGGCTCGTTTAAACACAATTGTGTGACGTGCCAATACCAAATGAAGTGGTAAAATATTGCACTGAACCATTTAAAAACAATTTCATCCTGTTAGACAGTGCTGGAGATGACGAGGTGACTTTCAAACAGGCGTCCATTTATTATCTTGTTAGTGAAAGCAGTGAACTTCTGGTTTCATTAATGTTTATACGCATTTTTATGGGCTGCCAACACAAAACAAAGTAATCTCACATTATTTCGTAGGTCATTTTTCATAAATCGCGACATTGTAAACATCACTGTTACAAGCACGAATATTCTAAAACTTCTGCTTTTTTATTTGACACATCAATAAAAGAAATCATGGATAACGAACTGTTGTTTTCCTTAACAGTTCACACGTGACATGGTTTACTTGTGGACAATGTGTTTTACTTAAAGCAACTATCACCACTATTACCTATACAAGG
The DNA here is from genome assembly GCA_036245525.1 of Semisulcospira habei. Classification (NCBI taxonomy): domain Eukaryota; kingdom Metazoa; phylum Mollusca; class Gastropoda; family Semisulcospiridae; genus Semisulcospira; species Semisulcospira habei. Next base: position 272,694,986 of record BTPG01000002.1, on the reverse strand, counting down.
GGAAATCAGTACTGTTACCACTATTACCTATACAAGGGGAAATCAGTACTGTTACCACTATTACCTATACAAGGGGAAATCAGTACTGTTACCACTATTACCTATACAATGGGAAATCAGTAATGTTACCACTATTACCTATACAATGGGAAATCAGTACTGTTACCACTATTACCTATACAATGGGAAATTAGTACTATTACCACTATTACCTATACAATGGGAAATCACTAGTACCTATACAATGGGAAATCAGTACTGTTAGCACTGTCAAAGATAACGGATTTCGCACATGCACTAACCGAAACTCGTACGAGGAAACTAAATGAAATGGGACACAAACTAGGCAAAATGAGGACAAGCATATAAATCTTCATGAGCCCCCGCGACTGCTGTGACTCAGGTAGCGTTCGTCTGGCCCCGGCAGTGAAGGGGTTAAACCCATCGAAGCCGCAACCACTGCTGCTGCATGCAGTTCCGAAGGCTGTATGCGCAAGGTAGGTGGGGCCAATGCATGTAACCCAAACGTTTTTCTCCACTGCGCCATGTGTCTTTCACTGTGAAAATCAATGTCTCCGAGATAAATTACTAGACAAAGACGTCTTCACTTCGACCATCAGCAGAAGAAACTTTGATTCCGTTCGATGTCTGTCCCCATCTCTGTTTCACAGTCTGCACATGGACGTTAAAAATGAAATTAGGGTTAGGGTTAATATTTTAACAATGACAACACATCTGTAAGTGCTTTTGGGGTCCAATGGTTAATTTGACCTAACTCGGACAACAAGGCCCCTGCTACCAATAGCTTATATTGTCCACATTAGTACTGTGAGAACACTGCAATAGCACGTCTGATTTGTGGTGTGCCCACAATGTCTCAGTCAAAAGGATTAGAAATCTGACGTCAAATACTGTGTCGGACGGTGTGGCGCATTGAGTGGCGACTGAAATTACCTCAATTGACTCCGTGTTTGTGAAACCTTATTTTCCAGTTGTTTGTTCTAATATTGAAACTGCTACTGAAAACTGCTACTTATCGACGAACGGTGTGGTTACAGACGTGATAAAAACTTACAACGGAATATTGTTTGGCAGTGAATGCACACACACACACACACACACACACACACACACACACACACACACACACACACACACACACACACACACACACACACACACACACAGGCGCACATAAGCCTCACAGTGGGTTACCTACCCTTTCATGTGAAAATGGGTTCCCATATTTCTATTTATTCTAGGGCTCTGGAATTGATGCGAATGTTTAGAACTCACCTTATAACTAAGCTCTATAACTTAAAATAAAATAGACATTTTCTAGAAACAGAGGCACTAGATGCCGAAAAAATGGGTTTCTGCCAATAAAGTGGGTGGGTGTCTCTCTCACACAAAACTGACTGGCATTACAGTCAAAATGGGTGTCTTCACAACAGTAGGCGTCTGTAATAGGGTCAAGTTCATGGAATACTTCTTTTTCACATTAATGTTTTTCCCCAACTTAAATGTGTATGTGTGCTTTAACATTCTTTACATAGTATGGTGCAAAATTCAATAAACACTGGCCCGAAACCTTTCGATTATGATTTTTACAGAGGAAATCTTTTAAACATTGCTGCGTTTTGTCCTTTTGAAGCAAAACAGTTTATCATGGCATTGATGTGAGAATCAACATAATGTATTCTGGAAATTAAAGGACTTTTTTGTGTGTTTTTGGGTACTCTGGAGTTTCAGACAAACAGCAACAGAGCATTTTGAATATTAACCCTTATCATTCGGAATACACCAGTGTGTGCAACTAGTGTAACTGAAATAGTCCAAGGGTTAGTGCCAGAATAGCTTGGTGCCTCTAGGCGCCAAGCTATTGTGGCACCACCCTTGAACTAAAGCCATTGGTCTATGTCCTCATCTGTAAGTACTGTAATGTAGCTTGCATAGAATTATGGCAGTGAACAGATTTGAAGCTATTAGCCTCAGTATGACTATGATGCGGGTCAAAAAGTGTGGAAAAATATCAAAGATAGAAAAAGAACCAGACGAAGAAACGAACACTTAACTTATTCTACCCCAGCAAAATTTAAGATCCACCACGATAGTTCAAGGGTGATGCCAGAATAGATTGGCGCCTATGGGCGCCAAGCTATTCTGGCATCACCCTTGAACTATCGTGGTGGATCTGTGTCCTGCACTGCAACGCAGTCTTCTGAAGACGACTTCAACATTTGGGCTTAACTTATTCTACCCCAGACACACCACAGCAAAATAAAGATCCACCATGATAGTTCAAGGGTGATGCCAGAATAGCTTGGTGCCTATGGGCGCCAAGCTATTCTGGCATCACCCTTGAACCATCATGGTGGATCGGTGTCCTGCACTGCAACGCAGTCTTCTGAAGACGACTTCAACATTTGGGCTCAACTTATTCTACCCCAGACACACCACAGCAAAATAAAGATCCACCATGATAGTTCAAGGGTGATGCCAGAATAGCTTGGCGCCTATGGGCGCCAAGCTATTCTGGCATCACCCTTGAACCATCAAGGTGGATCTGTGTCCTGCACTGCAACGCAGTCTTCTGAAGACGACTTCAACATTTGGGGATTCCGATCTTGGGGTAGAATGAGTTAAAATGATAGAACAGAACACTGACATTAATTAATTAACTGACAACATAAGAAATCACTTGAAACTTCAGCCTTTATTTAACGTCTTTCGTCTCCAACAAACAACCAACCATTCTTTCATTTGCAGAGTTTTTTAAATGGTATGCAGTACAACCAACCATTCTTTCATTTGCAGAGTTTTTAAAATGGCATGCAGTATATTATAAAATGATCCGCCCCCCCCCCCCCAAACCACTCTTGTAATCAATCTTTACATTGTCAATGGTTTTCTCATCTTATTATATTGTCTTTTGTCCCCAGCCGGCTGTTTCGTTTTGCAAATCCAAAGGTTATACAGTATACAAAATGTGACCCTTTCTCACGAAACCAGTCTTAACTCGCAGCGAGCCAATCAGCACTACACGCAATAATATGTGGTGGGGGTCAATCTGGGGCATTTTCACTTTTTGGGAGAAATGTATTCTACATACACCAAAGTATCGTATGGTTAAAATCTTTATCATGAAAAATGCCATTAAATAGGTAAAAAATGATTTTAAAAGTCTGCCCTTGGCCCCAATTATGCTGCACACAGAAACTTCACAGGCTGTTTTCTCAAAATGGCCGCCGGAGGCTTTAACAACTTTAAACACTTAACAGCTTTTACAATTTTTGCACTACAGCATACAGTCATATATCACAGTAATCAGCAAACACTGTAGTTTTCATAAATGTATATATGTCAAAACATCCAAAATGCGAGTTCTTAAGACTGATTTTGTGAGAGAGGGTCACAAATGATCCAGGCGTCCATCAGATAAAAAAAAAAAAAAAAAAGCAGGCTATACATGCTGAAACCACCCCAATAATAACACTCATGTAATAAATCTGTACGAAATCGAAAATGCCGCGAGTGGCGGGGAACCTCGATTCATTTCTTTTGTAACTTTTTCAGTCTGTTGCGGACGTAATCCTTAATGTTTGTCCAGCGCCTATGTCTAAGTGCAGGTTCCTCTGCCATTGCATACTGTATCTCGGCCTTTCCAGGAAGTTTGTTCATGACGAGGTGTGCCTTGAAACGAGTTTGAACAGCTTTCTCTTCAGCTTCCCCCCATGGTTTCCTTGTAAATCTAGCTTTCTTTCGAACAGGAGCTGACGCAGTACTGTCATCATCAAAACTATCTAGATTGTCATCAGGCTCTGGACGTCTTTTCTCCATCATGCTCATCGATTCCTGTGTTGCTGACTTGCTACTTGCTTCATTCACAGGTGCTGTTCCCCCCGAGACCTCTCTGCCAGTTTCTGATGTGTCTTCATTGTCAAAGTCAATCTCTTCATCATCGCCCAGCTCAGCTCTAACGCAACTCTCAAAATCTGTTATCCCATTGTTAACTGACAGAAGAATCTTTGCCACTTTTGCCTTTTGAAGGACATCTTGAGATTGGCGGTAGATATGGCGATGTATCCGAATATCATGACCAAGGAAATCTGCCAGCTGATCCTGGTCTAACTCCGAGATGGCCATTGACTGAGCCAAAGTTGCAACCTGCTTCCGCAACTGAGTAAATGTGAACATGGCTGGGTATGACACCCCTGCTTCTAGGGCATGGGCCTTCAGAACATCATGGCCTCTGTAAGGCCTCTGACCAGAAGGTGTGGCAAAGATGTACTGGGAATCAGCGAGAGCTGGCACTGATTGCCTCATTTGAAGGATTCTGTCCACAGTTGTCATCATCTTCTTCGTCAGCAAAACGGGAACACTCCTATTAAACTTGCCTCTGATTTCCACTCGCTGAAAATGATTCACCATTTTCTTCTCAACCTCTGTGAGACCTTTCAAGATATCTTGATTGGTTATCGATCCAATCTTAGCATTCTGGAAGTCTGACACCTTCATTCTCTGAACTTCTCCCCCTCGTTTTCGGTTGAAAAGTGATACAGCACAAAGAGTTGCTTTAACCACTGTCGGACAATCTTCCGAAACCATCCTTGTCTCAAGAAGCTGTTGGACCTTCCTCACATCTTCACATGATGGGATCAGCTTGGGTTTGTTCATGGTCATTTTCCCGACCGACTGGGCTGCTGTAGCGGACACACAATCATACCAGTCCCCATTGAAGACAGAGTCAAACCGCTGCGCCTCAGAGAGCTCCTGTCGCCACCTGTCGTCTGAACCCTGCCCAAGCTGTTTGGATGCCTGTGACTGTTTGATCTGTGAACACTTTTTCAAAGCATGGCCTATGCGCATTGCGAGATTGCCTTTTTTGAACTGATGTGTGTCCTCATCAAAATCTGCTAGCTCTTTTACAGCCAGGACAACATGATCAAAGCTAGCTGAATTGATCACAGCATTTAAACTTGCGATTTTCATTTCTGACCTCACTCTGATAATCTTTAATAGTCTCCCTAACTCCCGCATCCTGGAGCTGATTTGTCCAGCCGTGTGTTCTTCAATGTCCCTGCGGTCAAATAATCTCTTTCCATACTCAAGAAGCAAGGGGTCAGTTCTGATGAGACGGCTTATCTCATCATCTCTCTGGCTAGCCAAGACCTTGTGGTAGAATGAAAATTCAACGTCTAAGGGTATTGGAAGCATTAGGCGACCACGGCGCGCGGCGTCTCCTCGCCGAGTGACCTGAAACCCTCCTGGCTTCTGACAGCAACGTTTTGAGTGTACAGAGATCAGCTTTTTTTGATAGAGCCCTTTGCAATGGCTACAGGCGAGAAGGTCGTCTACCTTACTAGTTTTGGTGCGATACTTAGGAATCAAACATCCGGATTTGTTTTCAAGAACAGCAACGTTATGCATGTAATCACCCTCATCTTGTAGTTGATCCATGCTCGACGTCTCTGCTTGGTCCCTTTTTTCATCGACAAAATTTTAGCAACGTCTGCCTCATCTGCATGGACATCTTGTAAGTGCGTGCTCATTTTCAAGACAAGCTTGCCACACAATTTGCATGCATGTTTCTTGTCCCATTTGTACTTTCCTTTCCCTCTCTGCGACACGTGCACACCTGTTTCTTCTGTAAGTGCTCTTTCCCCACTCTTTCCAGCATCATGTTCCTCCTGCCTATCCACATTCTCATTGCCACCCCCTAACGCACACTGCACCTTGCTGGTACTAGCGTCACTAACCCCTGGCCACCCCGAACCTGCCACTTTGATGAAATCTAACATAGTCGATACAATACTGTCTATGTCAGAGATCCCAGCAATTGATGCCGACACACCCTCTGAGTCCGGTGAGCTCGAGCCAGGAACAAACTCCTCGTCATCACTGCCCTCGTATTGCGATGCGCTGGCACTGCTCTCAGTCTCGGGTCCATCCCAGGCGCCATTTGCCAACTGGAGAAAGAAAGAAAGAAAGATTAAAACCAAAGCTGCATTAGAAACAGAAACAGCCCAATTTTGGTTTAAAGGGGCCTTGCACAAGAATAAAAAGAGTAATCCCGTGTATGACCGATTTACATATGTGTGACCTCGGTGACGAGGGCTGGCTTCTGCAGCAGTCAAAATCCAGGTTTTCTGAAAATGCAAGCAGTTTTCACACATTTGGCAACCCTGCGTGACCCTTTGAGAGAGGTCACTCAAATTGGCATGTTTAAAAAGGTCTTGCCACAAAGTATCCTTGGGCCAAGCTTGAAGAATGTGGCTTGAATAGTCTCCGAGAAAATGCCACCGTTAACTCATTCTACCCCCAGACACACCACAGCAGGATAACAGGGGTGGGATTCTAGTAAGAAAGAAAACGCGGAAAATCAAACGACAGGGGGGGGGGGGGGGGGGGGGGGGGTTCATGTCCTTCATTTTCAGCGGCCGAAAAATCAAACGACAGGGGGGGGGGGGGGGGATTGGCGCGTGTCCACCGTTCGCCAAAGTATCCAAAAAAAACCGACAGGGGGAGCGAGACCAAACACACCCGAAAATGGACTTTGTTAATACACTCCTGATCTGCAGTATAAAAATGGAATGTGCGTACCAGTTTATGTTCAGATGCACACTAAACGGCACTCTGTCTTGGACAATATACTTTTTCACCGCCATTTTCCACTGCGACCTAAAGCTACCGGAAGTGTCGGGCGATAGTGAACCAAACTACATACAAATCCAACCCATTTGAGCTTTTTTTGCCATTTAAGAAGATTTTTTTTTCTTTCGTCTTTTTCGTTGTTATTAGACGCGGAAAATAAATATGCTTCAGGGGAATTGTGAAAGAATTTCCGCGGAAATCCGCGGAAGAATCCCACCCCTGGGATAAGGATCGACCATGATAGTTCAAAGGTGATGCCAGAACAGCTTGGCGCCTACGGGCGCCAAGCTATTCTGGCATCACCCTTGAACTATCATGGTCGATCTGTGTCCTGCGCTGCAATGCGGTCTTGAGAGGACAGGGGCAAAATTTAAGGATTTTGGTGTTGGGGTAGAATGAGTTAAAGTTTACCATGGATGACGGACGGACGACCAGTGGCCCAGAACATAAACTCACCTTTGCTTCGCACGCACGCCAGCCAATAAAATGAAGATGATCATAGAATCACTTTACTTACCAGTTTGTAATTGGGAGCATTCCGCTGCCGTCCATGCACCCTCCTACCAGACGCACCCTCTGTGACAGAGGCTGGGGGGGCCATGATTCTGCAGCATAGATCCCGATGGGTTTGGACATCCTGCTGCCATCCGGCGCTGGGTGTGTGCCAGAAAGTCCTGAGCCGGTGTGACCAAAACGGTGTTGCTGAGAACATGTCCAATACAACCATGTAAACCAACTGACATTTTGAATCAGATTGATTGTACATTGCTTAACGTCCCGACAGCCACTAGGCTTTCTCAGGACGTGCCTGCACTGCTTGTGAAAAAAAAACCCACCTAAACAGAACATTGCCATGTATGTCGCCTGCCGGTCAAATACGTTAACTCATTCTACCCCAACACCAAAATCCTTAAATTTTGCCCCTGTCCTCTCAAGACTGCATTGCAGTGCAGGGCACAGATCGACCATGATAGTCAAGGGAGATGCCAGAATAGCTTGGCGCCCGTAGGCGCCAAGCTATTCTGGCATCACCCTTGAACTATCATGGTGGATCCTTATCCTGCTGTGGTGTGTCTCGGGTAGAATGAGTTAAATAAACCTAACACATGGGGCCAAGACATAAAGCTAAGACCATTTAGCAACACACATCCAATATCAAGAGCTACAGGCAGTGCAGACAGTAGGGAGAGTTTTAAAAAGGCAAATACAGGTGAATGGACAAAGGGTAGACAGAAACACATGCATGCCCCAGAATAGAGAGAAAAACCCACCCTGTGGGGCTGACCAGGGTGACCCTGAGAACTAAAAACTGGCAATACAGTAAAAAGCGACACTTCAGTTGCACAGTCCTAAAGACCTGTTTGTGGACGCTCGTTCTTCGAATCGCGAGGCAGTTTTGCGAAAGAGGATTGAAATCTGGCGCCATTTTTTTTTTTTTTTTTAAAAGTCAACTGATACTGTGCATGCATGTGGCAAGTTAACACGTCAGAAGAAAAAAAAAAAAGAAAGAAAAAACAAAATCGCGTGGCAGATTGACCTTGTAATGGGGTTATTGAACGAATTCCTTTCATTGAAGAAGAAAGCTTTTGTTAAAATCGTGGGGTTCTATTATCATTTACTACAAGACTCAACGGTCAGAGCGGCCGAGAGGCCGAAGACACGTTTGAAGCATACGCCTTATTTTTCTGGGCCAAACGGGTATCGGGGACATCTCTCAGTTAAATAACTGCACTGAACAAGTACATTTGGGCGTGCTCTTAACTAAGAAATATTGCATAAAGTACCTCTGCAAACGCGAAGGAATGGCTGGTGTGTCCGTTGGAGACGAAAGACGTTTAAGCAAGGGAAACAACTCCGTTCATCGGTGTTGGACCAATCAAATTGATCTGAAAACACTCCGGCCGCTTCCGTGTCCACACACAGGCCCAGGGCATCCCTGAAACACAACTATGAAGTAAATCTGTTAAAATGGGGACATCGTATTTTGATATTTTTTTCTGACTTTTGAATGAAAGATAATACAGAAACAACCCTCAGAAAAAATGGGTGTCTGATCTGGCCACCCAGAATTTCACACACACCCAGATTGCATAAGGATGGTAAAGAAAGAAACCCATTTTAGTTATTTGGTGTACGCACACACACACACACACACACACACACACACACACACACACACACACACACACACACACACACACACACACACACACACACACACACACACGCATGCACGCACGCACGCACGCAAACACACGCGGTTTGGCGCCAACAGTACGTTCTACAGCAAGGTTAGAAAAGCTAGAGGTGACGTCATTTTTATCTTCTTACTTCTTTGCGAAAACTTGAGTCCCTATCTCAAAGTGTAGCGCATTTTCACTCGAGTAGACAACAAGTAACACAACCACCTCAACCTCTCGCGCCGTTTATCCATGTATGTAAATGATCATATAAACATACTGTTTTTTTTTTCAGTCTTCCAAAAACGCAGCTGACTGGCAAATACAATTGCATTTAAGTGTTAGATTTAGCTTTAAATCGATCTTCCCCAAACAAGAAAGAGTTTATTGATCACATCATCTCGTTTATAAATGGTAATATGTATTGCACTAATGCTGCAGGAACATAGAACTTTGTTAAATAAATATTACATCATATCATCATGATATCACAGCTACTTGTAATAGTATGAAAACCTTTTAATTCATTCTACCCCAAGACCGAAATCCCCAAATTTTGCCGTTGTTCTCTGAAGACTGCATTGCAGTGCAGGACACAGGTCGACCATGACAGTTCAAGTTTGATGCCAGAACAGCTTGGCGCCCAGAGGCGCCAAGCTATTCTGGCATCACCCTTGAACTATCATGGTCGATCATTATCTTGCTGTGGTGTGTCTGGGGTACACTAAGTTAAGTCAACTATTACGTCACCCTGCGTTTACGTTGTGACGCTATTTTGACGTCTAGTCACATGACAACATTAGCTAGAGAAGGCAAGTAAAGCTGACCTACTCCCAGTATGGTGTTGGATGTGTTTTGTTTTCTCCATCATATACAACAATTTCCGAGTGTTGTTCCTCCAGTTACTCGTTCCCCGATCACTTTAGTGCCAGCGGGACAATGATAAGCTTCAATTAGTCAGTCATTTACTCGTTCCCCGACTTTATTTGCTTTGTTTACCGCTCAGTTGGCAGCTTAAATGACATTTCAATGGAAATAAAAACGCATTGGCGCTGTCTTTAGATTTGATAGATAGTAATTATATTTCTCAGAAAAGTATTTTACGACATGCATTTTATAAGCAAAAGTGAATGAAAAAATAAATGCGAGAATACGACGGAGGCATTTGAGCTACTGGCCAAGAAAATCGGCATGTCCCGTGTTCTGGCAAATATCGAACGCCAAATATATCAGGAAACAAGATCCCTAGTCTGCGATGAGTTCCATATAAGCAGAACTGACTGGTGTGTCAATATGTGCACGATATCCGCAATATTTTGTTCGACAATTAAATCGACAATTACATCCACTGAGCTATGCAATCTGTTTCAATAAGCAACAGTCACGAAAATTGCATTTTCAAATATAGAGGTGGCTGATACAGCGTTTGGATATGTGCAGTATACAGGACATGCAAACGTATGAATGTTTGCTATCTTTGATATTTATGACATATGTATGCTTCGTGCAAATGGAGATTTAGATACATGGGGGAAATTAAACATCTCACCAGCGCAGATCCCCAGGCAACATGCGCATCACCAATGCCGCAGCACGACGTCCCGTATCGCTTCCATCCTTCAAGACAGACTTATACAGTTCTATGATACTTTAGAAGTGACGTATATATGTACATTAATACTGTCATTTCTAGACCGACTGAGTGACCAAACTGAGTCCCAGCCCCCCTCACCCCCCCCCCCTCCCACCCACACCCCTCGCTTTCGAGGGACCTCGGCTCAGTTTGGGAATCAGAGTCGCTCAGTCTGTCTAGTATACGAAGACTCCATTTCTATGAAAGGATCATAGCACGGAGACTGCTGTGCTGAGCGTCCTGGATGGTCTGCTAGTGAAGGCAGACGAGAGACTTGTCTCTCTCATTGCTCTGTTGGACCTCAGCGCAGCATTCGACACGCTCGATCATTCTGTTTTGCTGAAGAGGTTAGAGGTGACCTTTGGCATCCGTGGTACTGCCCTGGCCTGGTTCACTTCATACGTTAAGGATCGTTCTCAGGCTGTTATTGTTAATGGCCAGCTATCTGCTTCTAGTCTTTTGTTGTGTTGAGTCCCTCAGGGCTCCGTATTAGGGCCTGTTTTGTTCACTCTATATTCACAACCTCTATCTGATGTAATTGCCGCCCATGAGTGTGATTTTCACAAGTATGTTGACGATACTGAATTGTCAAGAAGTAGCGCGCCTAGCCATTTCAGCTCCGCTAAGATGACCTGTCCTGGATGACTAGCAACAAACTTAAGCTTAACACTGACAAAACCGGTCATGCCTGCCGGCTCTCAGTCTCGCCTTAGTCTGATTGACAGCGAGTTCGCAAACATTGGTGGCTGCAGCGTTCCCTTCCAGAAATGTGTCAAATATCTGGGTGTGAAGATTGACTCGACGCTCTCCATGCATGATCATATCAGTAGCGTCTGCCGAGCTGGTTTCCTTGAGCTGCGCAGAATTTCTTCTCTCAGACCGTATCTCACAGAAGGTACGGCGTCAAGACTTGTAAATGCATTCATTACTTCCAGGCTCGATTATTGCAATTCTGTACTGGCAGGTTTACCGGCAGATCAGATTTCACGCTTGCAGATGATTCAAAACAATGCGGCGCGTCTCATCTTGAAGAAACGAAAGAGAGACCACGTTACGCCTCTACTGAAGCAGCTGCACTGGCTGCCCGTCAAATTCCGTTGCCAGTACAAAATTGCAATTTTCGCCTATCGGCATTTTGACGGATCTCTCCCGCCGTACCTCTCTGCCAAGCTGTCTGCCTACCAGCCATCACGCACCCTCCGTTCCTCCAGTGAAAAGCTGTTAAAAATCCCGAAGCTTAACATGAAAACTGTCGGGGAGCGTTCTTTCACCTTTTTCGCCCCAAGTGTGTGGAACTCGCTGCCAACGGAAATGCGGAATCTGCCCACATTGTCACAGTTCAAGGCTCACTTAAAGACTTTTCTTTTTTTGTCGGGCATTTAACACTTAGCTCATATTTAGCTAACTGTTGACTGACTGCCACCTATTCTGATCCCAGAGGAAGTGAATGTAAGGTGTGGGGAAGGGATGGGGTGGTTTAAAGTAGTGTATAATTGTGCGCGTGTGTCTGAGAGAGAAAGGGTGTGCTGTTGTGCATGCGCAGTGAGTCCAGTGTTTTCCTGGAGAACAGCGCTATACAAGAACTATGTATTATTATTATTTATTATGTTTGAAAGAACTTTTTACATGTGAAATCCTAACACAAAGTTGTAGGCTTGTCCATTGGTGCTGTTAAGTGTCACACACACACACACACACACACACACACACACACACACACACACGCACGCACACACACACACACACACTCACACGCACGCACTCACGCACGCACGCAAGCACGCACGCGAGCACGCACGCACGCACACACACACACCCACGCACACACACACACACACACACACACAAACACACACACACACGCACGCACACACACACACACACACACACGCACGCACGCACGCACTCACGCACGCACGCAAGCACGCACGCACGCACACACACACACACACACACACACACACACACGCACACACACACACACGCACACACACACACACACATGCTCATCTACCACCACCACTATGAGCACTCGTACACGCACAACACACACGCATATTGGTCTATGAAATCTAAAATTAGTTGAATGCATATCATTATATCATCATGTGTATCATTTCCGACTTTAAAACTACATTTTAAAGCACATAATTACTAAATTAGTAATGTCAGTGAAACGTAAAACTGGTTAATACAGAGAGCATAGGACTAAACTTAAGGCTAGTCAGTTCAGCTCCAGTTCACTAACCCCTCAAACGTCCGGGGCGCACTCTGCCGAGGGACGAGACTCATGGAATCACGTGTACAAAAAGCGCCACCGACATCCAAAGGGCTCACCCTTTTCACCCTGATACCTAGTGCTTGCAATAAATTCGACTATGATAGTTCAAATGTGGTGCCAGAATAGCTCGGCGATTGAGGCGCCGAGCTATTCTGGCATCACCCTTGAACTAAAACGGTTGATCTATCGCGTAGTCTGTCATATAGCCTGCATAAGACAATAAAAAGGAGAAAACAGCCTCATGATGTAGTGTGTTAACACGAGGGTTGGACTAGTTGCTCTTGTTAACACGAGGGATGGAGTGGGTGCTCTTGTTAACATGAGGGATGGAGTAGGTGCTCTTGTTAACACGAGGGTTGGACTAGGTGCTCTTGTTAACACGAAGGATGGAGTAGGTGCTCTTGTTAACATGAGGGATGGAGTAGGTGCTCTTGTCAACACGAGGGTTGGACTAGGTGCTCTTGTTAACACGAGGGATGGAGTAGGTGCTCTTGTTAACACGAGGGATGGAGTAGGTGCTCTTGTCAACACGAGGGATGGAGTAGGTGCTCTTGTCAACACGACGGATGGAGTAGGTGCTCTTGTCAACACGAGGGATGGAGTAGGTGCTCTTGTCAACACGAGGGTTGGAGTAGGTGCTCTTGTTAACACGAGGGTTGGAGTAGATGCTCTTGTTAACACGAGGGATGGAGTAGGTGCTCTTGTCAACACGAGGGTTGGACTAGGTGCTCTTGTTAACACGAGGGATGGAGTAGGTGCTCTTGTCAACACGAGGGCTGGAGTAGGTGCTCTTGTTAACACGAGGGATGGAGTAGGTGCTCTTGTCAACACGAGGGTTGGACTAGGTGCTCTTGTTAACACGAGGGATGGAGTAGGTGCTCTTGTCAACACGAGGGATGGAGTAGGTGCTCTTGTCAACACGAGGGATGGAGTAGGTGCTCTTGTCAACACGAGGGTTGGACTAGGTGCTCTTGTTAACACGAGGGATGGAGTAGGTGCTCTTGTTAACACGAGGGATGGAGTAGGGGCTCTTGTCAACACGAAGGTTGGACTAGGTGCTCTTGTTAACACGAGGGATGGAGAAGGTGCTCTTGTCAACACGAGGGATGGAGTAGGTGCTCTTGTCAACACGAGGGATGGAGTAGGTGCTCTTGTCAACACGAGGGTTGGACTAGGTGCTCTTGTTAACACGAGGGTTGGACTAGGTGCTCTTGTTAACACGAGGGATGGAGTAGGTGCTCTTGTTAACACGAGTGATGGAGTAGGTGCTCTTGTCAACACGAGGGATGGAGTAGGTGCTCTTGTCAACACGAGGGATGGAGTAGGTGCTCTTGTCAACACGAGGGTTGGAGTAGGTGCTCTTGTTAACACGAGGGTTGGAGTAGGTGCTCTTGCAGATAGAGAAACATGTATAACATGTTTGTTCATGCAATGTTTGACGTCTTTCTGGGCGCGTATGTGAATAGATACCATCTTCTGACAAACTAACCTGAACAACGGCAGGGATCGTTTCCATGGCTTAAAAAAAAACAACATTTGAGCATCAATCTTCATTTGCATTAGGACAGTCTAAGCGAAAGTAGCTATTATTTTTAATATTAAGGGTACCTTTTTCATGGAATACATTTGACATATCGTTATAAATACAAATGTTAAAATCAGTCTTTGCTTACTTTTTATCTTCTGTCCAACTGATATTTATATAGTAGTAGTAGTAGTAGTAGTAGTAGCAGTGGTAATAGTAGTAATAATAATAATAATAATAATAATAATAATTTTTAGTTTTTGACTGCCTGTGGTTTACTCTTATGAATGTTACCAGCTGACCTATTTGAATCTGTTGAAAGCATTTGTGTCAGGGACACTTCGTAAGCTTTTTTGAAAAAGTTCTTGTGTGTAGTGTACCAACAGACGTGCCCAACCAGCAGGATAAAAACACATATAATAAACTTTTTTTTTAAAAAGGGTTTTAGGTTCCTAACAGCAGAAGGCGATTTACATCAGCGTTGCAATAGCTTTAACAGTTGATGAGTATGCTCATACTTTAACAGTTGATGAGTATGCTCATACTTTAACTGTTGTTGAGTATGCTCATACTTTAACTGTTGATGAGTATGCTCATACTTTAACAGTTGAGGAGTATGCTCATACTGTAACAGTTGAGGAGTATGCTCATACTGTAACAGTTGAGGAGTATGCTCATACTGTAACAGTTGAGGAGTATGCTCATACTTGTAGGAGTGTAGAACAAGGGAAATAATTTGTTGTAAATTTTTAATTTATTGTTAGGGATGTGGGTCAAGGGAAGTAACTCATCAACAAAAGTCTACACCAGTAGTTAACTGCTATTATTACTGTAATGATGGGTAAGAGATAAGCAGTTTTACTAGTGAGTCACTAAGTTTATTAGGTATTTGCTACATTTATTTTTTTTATTATTAGATTTTTTGGTTTTATTGCGTAGCCTCCCTCATAAAGCATGGAAGAAGCGGAAGCAGACCATTTCCTGCTCTGTGCATTATGTAGCGTGTACTACTTTCTGTCAAAGGTCAATTAATGCAATTTTGTAGTTAGCATGCAGCTATTTTGGAATGTGCACAAATCTGTTTCTTTGTATTCTCTGTGTGTCTTCATGCAAATAAATGGGTGTGTGTGTGTTAAAAAAAAATGATTTTCTTGCTTTAACTTTAAAAGGAACTTTTAAAATCTGAATGTTTTGGGCTCTCTGATATGCCCATTCTGTATTATTATTATTATTATTATTATTATTATTATTATTATTATTATTATTATTATATTATTATTATTATTATATTAATACATGAAAAATAGAATTTTGGCTGTTCCTGTATGACAGCATTTTGTTTGTAGAAACAAAACATAAAACATTTTCACATATTTATTTGTATAACAGCTGCTGCAGTCTTGCTGGCTCCTGCTATATATTTTGTAATACTATGCAAACTACATAGCATGTAAACAAAAAACCTGAAGCACCCTGCTGTTTCAATGCCAATGTTATGCTGAAACTGCTTTTAGTTTTGTGCTTAACCCATTTAGCCCCAACGCCCTGCAGCTGGAGATGGGCTGATCATGATAATTCAAGGGTAGTGCCAGATGAGCTTGGCGCCTGAAGGCGCCAAGCTCATCTGGCACTATCCTTGAATCATCATGATCGATACATCTCCTGCAACTGGAACATAGTCATGAGGTGACGCATCCAAAATGTGTGAAATGCGTCCGTGGGCTTAACTGGGTTAATAGCTGTTAGATTTGTGTGGCAGCACGACAGCACTGAAGCAGCATGAATCAAGCAGTACACTTAATGTGTGCCAGTTGCTATCAACATACACAAGGAGCGTGAATCATCAAACAGTATACTTAGTGTGTGCTAGTTGCTATCAACATACTAAAACATATCACACACCTAGCAAACTATTAGCATGCATAAAGCATATAATAGTTCAAACATGATTATCATATTAATAGTCCAGACATGATATCATATTAATAGTCCATATATGATATCATATTAATAGTTCAGACATGATATCATATTAATAGTCCATACATGATATCATATTAATCACATCACTCCCCTTCTCAAACTCCTTCACTGGCTTCCCATCCCCCAACGCATCCAATACAAGATTCTGTCTCTCTGCTACAAATCCCTGAACAACTGCGCTCCCGCCTATCTCTCAAACTTCACCCCTACACTCCTCCCCGCTCCCTCCGCTCCGCCTCCGACCCTCTCCGCCTCCACATCCCCCGCACCAAACTCAGCACTTTCGGCCCCCGCTCCTTCTCAGTATACGGTCCATCCATCTGGAACACTCTCCCACTCTCTCTCCGTCAGAAACACTCTCTCTCATCCTTCCAGTCCGCCCTCAAAACTCACCTCTTTCAACAGTTCAAGCACTATACCACCACACTCCCCACCCTAAGCAGACTGTCGTAATGTATTTCACTATTTGTGGTTCGTGAGACGTTGTCTAAAGCGTGCGCATGCGTGCGCGAGTTGTGAGTGCGCGCTCAGAGTTATAATTATTATAAGATAAGCGCATTATAAATACCGTAATTAATTATTATTATTATTATTATTAATAGTCCATACATGATGCAGCGAAAGGAAACATCAAGAACAAATTAAGCAGCTGCGTTTTATTTCTAATTGAATGCTTAATTCTTGCATTAATACTCACACTAAAAAGCTGCCGAAAAGAATGGCATGCTTAATGTATGCTGGGGAGTTTGCAATGAATTAGCAAAAATTAGCAACCATCAATTACATTGCTACTCCTCTGTTAATCCCATGCTAAATTCATGCCAGTGAAACTGCTATTTCACTGCTGTATGTTTAGTATTGCTAGAACTTTGCTAATACGATTTTTATTTATAGAAAGGCTTAGGCATATCGGTAAAGCATAGTCAAGATCATGCCAATATTATGCCATCATTGCAGTTTTAGAATGTTACTGTATTTCAAGAGATCGTACAATTAGTAACACCACTAACGTGCATTATTACGCCTCATTTACATTTTTGCTACTTGCTCTTAGCCTGCTGAAATCTCGTCAAAAACCTGCCAAACATTTACTTGTTAAATGCTAGTTTCCATCTATGGAAAGGTTAGCGTAATGATAGCAGGCTTAGCAGTAAAATAACATTTGCTAAAAGTTGTGCTAAATGACTTCTTCTACAATGCCAGAACATTGCTGCGCCAATGCTGAAGTAAGCACAGTTTTGACCTGGAAGGGTGTTGGGTTTGGGGAAAGTGGAGGGGTGTGCTGGCAAGGGCTGAAACTGATCACTTGCAAAATACTATTTTCATGGTCGCACTTAATATTTCAATAAGATTTTTGTTTATATAAATGTGCACAATATAATCATACATTTTGAATGAGAGTCCTGCGTGTAAAACGTTTGTGTTGGCTGAGGGCTGAGTTGGAAATCATGTAACAGCCGACAGAAAGCTGGCCGATCGAGACAGCTATAATTTTCTGAAGTCTAAGGACATGGGACAGGCCAAAAACCTAGATGAAAATTTGCCTCCGTTCAGGTACCGAACACAGTTCTGGACAAATGTAAGCAGTGGCCCCCTACTACTGGGATAATAGTCCTCTGAGGACTCCCCCCCCCCCTATCCCCTCCCCCCCTAGACGCCAGCCCCCCCTCCCCCCCAACTGCCACGGCTAGAGTTTAGGGATTGCCACCTTATGACTCAGTGTGTTATTAACCTACAGGCATCTGAAAGCGAACGGACAAGCATCTAGCAGGTTTCTCCAGTCGTGTTTTGAGGGCTGACGATGGGTGACGTGGGTGTGACGTGGCTGTTGCTGCTGTTTGCGTGCGGCGTGCTGTTCATGGTGTGTCCAGCGCGCGCCGTCACGCGCCGTTACTACGTGGCCGCTGTGGAGGAGGAGTGGGACTACGCCCCGGGGGGTGGAGACAGGACGGCCGTCAGAAGGAAGTGGGTATTTTTATGTTAGTTGTAGCTGTAGTTGTAGTTGTAGTTTCTTGCTATTTTGTTTATCATTTGTGAGGCGGGGCAAGTTGCACGACTGAATTCCCCCCCCCCCCCACCCCCTTGTTTTCCGTGGGGCAGGGGAGAGTGTTTGTTGTTTTTTTGTTGGAGGGTGCGGAGGGGGGGGCGGACGATGTAAAATCCTACCCACCAGATCTTCAACGTGTTGGCAGGTGTAAACCTAATGATCTCATGAACAAGTGCCGGTGTTTTTGGGCACACTCATGCCGTTTGAATGGTATACCTGCTGAAACTCCCATAAAATAGTATTGGTATTCACACCCACAACGTACCGAGAGTTTGACTGGTGGTTATGAAAGCCATGGGTGTGTACACCTCTATGAAAGCCATGGGTGTGTACACCTCTATGAAAGCCATGGGTGTGTACACTTCTATGAAAGCCATGGGTGTGTACATGTCTGAGCTTTAACCCATCACATCCTAGGGCTGATTTAAAAAAAAACCAAAATGCTTATTGTCCCATGAAGGCTACACTACAGATCTGGAGATAGATCAACTGTTTTAGTTCAAGGGTGGTGCCAGAATAGCTTGGCGCCTCAAGCGCCAAACTAATCCGTTTAATACGTTACAGCCGCACTTGCTTCTTTCTCGTCTTTTTGATCTTCAAGTTAACTCGGAACTCGTACTTTGGATAAGGGCTTTTTTGTGCGATCGGTCACGGAGGGTCAGTGTGGGTGGATGCATGTCTAGTGAGCGGGTTTTAAACACTGGGGCGCCTCAGGGGTGTGCCCTGTCTCCTGTACTCTTCTCGATTTACACCAATGAATTAACGTGCAATACTCATATTCTCACCCTTATCAAATTTGCAGACGACATGGCTTTGGTTGCACGCCTTAAAGACGAGCATTCACTCTCTCAGTACTTTGAATTCATAAAATTTCTCACTCTTTGGTTTGGCTCAAGCTTTCTGGAATTAAATGTTCAAAAAACAAAGGAAATCTGTTTTGAGGAGGGTCGGGCGCGGGACACATCCCTGGTGCGGCCAGTTATGATAAACCATGAAGCTGTGGAACAGGTTGATTCTTTTAAGTACCTCGGCACTGTTCTGGACAAAAAAAGTTAGTTTTAGTCTTCATGTTGACAGTGTTTGCAGAAAGGCAAATCAGAGATTGTATCTTCTGAGGAAATTGAAGTCCTTTGACGTTGATTTAGTCATTTTAGAAACAGTGTACAGATCTTTAATTGAAAGCATTCTCACTTTTAATGTCATAGCATGGTTTGGAAACCTGACTGTAAGAGATAAGGCAAAGTTGACACGTGTCGTCAAACTGGCAGGCAAAATCGTTGGCCATGAGCAAAGATCTCTTTCTGGACTCTACGAGTTGTTTTGTAAGAGCCTGGAAAAGCAAGCAAAATTATCCGTGACCCCACCCACCCCCTTTATGACGCATTCAAAATGTTGCCCTCCGGTAGATGACTGCGTGCTCCTTTGGCAAAACGTAGCGTGTACAAGCGCTCCTTCATTCCTACCGCCATCAGTATCCTAAACTCAAAGCAACTGTGATGATGGCCCATTCTCCTCTTCATCCCTTCATTCTGCATTTAGCCTAAGCCTAACCTACCATACCATTTCCTCCCCTTGTTTCAATCCCCCACCCCCCACCCCCAATTATTTTAGCGTGTTTGTATGCTGATAGGGTGTGTGTGTATGCTTGATATTGTGATGTTTGTATTTTTGTTGCATATATGTTGTACATATTATTATTATCATTATTTATGTCACTTGATTCCTTCTTTTATTTAATTATCCTACACCCGTGCTGCACAGAAAAATTGCCATATAAAATCTTTTTTATCTGGACAATAAAGTTTTTGAATCTTTAATCTTGAATCTTGAATAATCTGGCACCATCCTTGAACTATCATAGTCGAATTCATTTCACGCAGTGGGTATATCAGGATGAAAAGGGTCAAGGCGACGTACAGTAAATGTTAAATCAAAAACATTCACTGTTGTTAGTTTGCAATATGAAAATCAAAAGCATTCACTGTTGTTAGTTTGCAATATGAAAATCAAAAGCATTCACTGTTGTTAGTTTGCACTGTGAATATCAAAAGCATTCACTGTTGTTAGTTTGCACTATAAAAAATCAAAAGCATTCACTGTTGTTAGTTTGCACAATAAAAAATCAAAAACA
The DNA here is from genome assembly GCA_036245525.1 of Semisulcospira habei. NCBI lineage: Eukaryota > Metazoa > Mollusca > Gastropoda > Semisulcospiridae > Semisulcospira > Semisulcospira habei. Next base: position 272,674,552 of record BTPG01000002.1, on the reverse strand, counting down.
TTCACTATTGTTAGTTTGCACTATAAATATCAAATTTAAGATAATTAAACTGAACACTGTACCAAATTAGTCTGTACTAAAGTCAGTTTGACTAAATTCAAGATACGTCCATTATGTAGTTGCATTTTGAATGAATTTCATTTTCAAGTTATCTTTAAGATGTTCTTTTACTGCTTGTTCTTTGATCATAAAAGCACGTGTTGCAGCGCAAAGCTAATCTATCAGCTATTATGCACAGTATCAATAGCCTTCAGCAATTTTTGTTTGATTTACCGACGATCGTATAGTAAAACGTCAATCGATTGGCGGAATTATACAGAGTAAAAGGCCAGCTAAGTAGGTCACGTCAGAACCAGTGTTTCCGTTGATTCCAAAAATTGTCGCATTTCTTTTGCTCGTCAGTATGTCGCTTGCTGACTGAAAATGAGATGGGCTCTTGCTGACTGAAATGAGATCGGCTATTGCTGACTGAAAATGAGATGGGCTCTTGCTGACTGAAATGAGATGGGCTCTTGCTGAATGAAAATGAGATGGGCTCTTGCCGACTGAAAATGAGATGGGCTCTTGCAGACTGAAAATGAGATGGGCTCTTCCTGACTGAAGAATGAGATGGGCGCTTGCTGACTGAAAATGAGATGGGCTCTTCCTGACTGAAAATGAGATGGTCTTTTTTTGGATGAGAATGCTCATTTTTGTTGCTGTTCATCAGATTGAGACTTGCTGTGGAGCTAGAGGCTCTAAGCATTCGATTGCAGACAACGGCTACTAAACAGGCTACTAAACAGGTTACTTCTGCCAAGCGTTTAAAATGTGAAAAAATATCACAACATTAAAAGAAACACGCCAGAAAGGACAGTACAACACAATTGTGGTTTTTGGTTTGTGTTGTACTTGGCCTTTCTTTCTGGTTTGTGTTTTACTCTTCTTTTTTTTTCTTTTCTTTTTTTGGCGGGGGGGGGGGGGGGGGGGGCGGGGGGGGGGGGGGGGGGAGGGGGGGGGATTTTGTTGTTTGATCGTATGCAACATGTGCATTGTAAGCCATTATGACCGTGGGAAAAAAGATACCTTGTGTCCAGCACCTCCTTGTCGGCCTGCTTTTTGTTCGCAGGAAGCCTTACGAACTAGGATGCGTTATCTGCGATGATTTATATGCATGCATATGTGACCTAAGTCAATCGCTGAATTTTTATTGTTTACCATTATGTAAAAAGCAATCGTTTTGGCACGACCTTTGGTTTAAGTTCAACCGAGTCATTTCAGAAGCAGGGCTTGATAAGATGAGAATCTCAGCTTTCGGGCGCTGTTTGATTAGGCCGCCGGGTCCCGCCTCACACGGAATCAGGTAGACAAGAACAGCACGATAGGTAGTTGCAGTTTCTAGGGTATTTGTGAGGTGGAGCCAGCTGTACCATCATCCTGCGCCATCCTCTTAGCTAGATGCTCCGCTAGAGTGGAACACCTTGCTTAGTGGCTGGCTAAGGACTAAGCTCTCATGCAACTCACCCCTGGTGTGTAGGATACAAAAGTCATGGCGCACAACACATTTGTGGATGCAAGCTAAAATACATGTTCAGTATTATCAGTATTTTCGATATATTTTTGCAGGCAGGAGAGCAATTACCGCGAGTATCTGGAGTCCGGCCCTAAGAGGATCGGCAGCAAGTACCTCAAGGCCATGTACAGAGAATATACTGACAGCACCTTCACCACGCGCACACCACGTGACGAGTGGCTCGGGTTCCTCGGGCCACTCATTATGGGCGAACTGGGTGACGTCATAATTGTGACTTTCAAAAATATGGCGGCAAGAAATTACAGCATGCATCCGCACGGCTTGTCCTACCTAAAGAACAGCGAAGGTCAGCATGCTAGTTATGTGCCGGTCTGTGGATTGGGACCTGAAGGGCCACCCGTACCGTTTGAAGGAGTACACCCTAGATAGACCCGTTCGGGGAGTACGCCAAAGTACTCTTCTACTGAAATGAGATGCTAATTTAAGTATTTTATTTGAACAGAAGTGCACATGTGGCGTACTTCTGGCGTAGGTCTATCCGGGGAGTACTCCCGCAAACGGTACTGGCAGAACACAAAGTTGACATACGTTATGTGACACAATGCCCCAAACAAACTGCTTGATATGGATCTCAGTTACTGGTCAGAGGAGAGTCGCACCTAGAATCCCGATCCGACATCGATCCCAGCATATCAGATTATTTAGCCCGGATATAGTACATACACTGGGGGTCGACTGGACTATCGGCCACTCCTTCACCGAGTCTGTTATTTGATGGGACGCGGGCTAAACAGTTCTCCCATAATCCACCATAGCCAAACCCAGTCAGCAAAGGTCCTCGAGCCGACTTCGGCCGCAGTGGTTCCGCGCACGTATGTGAACTACACTTACACATATGTGAACTACACCAACACGTATGTGAACTACACTAACACGTATGTGAACTACACTAACACATATGTGAACTACACCAATACGTATGTGAACTACACTAACACGTATGTGAAATACACTAACACGTATGTGAACTACACTAACACGTATGTGAACTACACTAACACGTATGTGAAACACACTAACATGTATGTGAAATACACTAACACGTATGTGAACTACACTTACACGTATGTGAAATACACTAACACGTATGTGAACTACACAAACACGTATGTGAACTACACTAACACGTATGTGAACTACACTAACACGTATGTGAAATACACTAACACGTATGAAATACACTAACACGTATGTGAAATACACTAACGTGAGTCATTGTCTAAAGCGTGCGCATGCGTGTGCGAGTTGTGAGTGCGCGCTTAGAGTTATAATTATTATAAGATAAGCGCATTATAAATACCGTAATTATTATTATTATTATTATAACACGTATGTGCGCAAACCCACTGCGGCCGATGTCGGCCCGAGGTACTTCTGCTTACTTGATATTGTCTAAGTAGTTTATAATACATTGAAACACATGACTCGTCCTACTTCCTGTTTTTCTAGAGGAGGGTGGAGGGGGGGGGGGGGGGTTGGTGTTGAAACCAATATTCAAAGTTGACTCTGCAACTTCTTGACGTCGGACGCCTCTAGACTTGCTTTCAATGCCAGAAAAGCCGAGAATTCTCTCTTATACCAATCCGATAATTAACGTAAAAACCCTTGTCTGTTTTTACAACGTTCCTACCTTAAAGTCATTGTGCACTTGCGCAAAGTCTGGGACATTTGAAAGATGCCGCAATGCTTTCTATGAGGGGTGGGGGTGGGGAAGGGGGGGGGGAAGTAGGGGTGGGGGGGGGGGTTGCGGGGAGGAGGGGAAGGGGGGGGGGGAAACAAGATGAGGATTTCGTCCCAAAGTCTACCGTATTGTTTGGAGCTCACGTGTGTTTTTCTTTTAGAAACATTCAGAGTTCATGTTCATATTTTTAAGCTTATCCTTCTGCTCCATTTCCCTTCTCTCTAACCCAACCTCTGATCAAAACACATCGGCGCACACAAATAAAGACGGACACACGGCGCTTCCCGCCATTAGTACGCTCTGTGGGCTGATATAGCGACAGGAATTCTGAAGAAGAAGAATAGCACGAGCAGCAAAATGACGTCACTATAAACTTCACGTCATGGCATCGCTAGTCCCAGACGCCGTGTCACGGTGACGAATTTGATGTCAATTCAGAAACACTGTATAACACTGACATCTGGTGCTTGGCGACAAATTAGGAACATTGTGTAACGCTGACGTGTTTGGCGCCTGTACGTCACCGTCACTGTCCGATCTTTCTCTAGAAGTCGAGAATTCTTACTTTTTATTTCCTGCAATAAATTACTTTTTACGAAAACGTTGAAAAGGTACAAAGCTGGCTAACGAACTCATCCAATGTCTATATACAAGGTAGCTATATGCAAAATTTCGAGTGACTAGAACGAAAATTACGGACTGAAATGAGGGTCAACCGACTTTATATAAACGGCAACTCTTCTCTTTAACATGTCTACCATTTAAAATATGCTCGGAGGCTGTCCGAAATACATCTCGATCAAAGCATTTCCTAAAGTTTCAGGCCTGTACGTACACAAACACCGGCGATACTCGTGTCTGCACACACACACACACACACACACACACACACACACACACACACACACACACACACACACACACACACACACACACACACACACACACACACATACAGCACGGTTAACGTAGCTAGGCATGACGTAATTTGTATCGTGTTACTTCACTGTCAGAGTCTGCTGTGTGCCCGCCTATGTTCGTCATTTGCATGCTACGGAACGTGTTCCGGCCAGCCCCAACTCAATGTCTACGGTATTTTCAATACGGTACACTACAAGATGGGATGAACCATAACCCATAAGTCTCTTCTATATGAGAGCTGTATTCGCTGTCAATGGTCTTTACCTTTTGTCTTTGACTTGATTCTGATGTTGAAATATCTCCTTTTGAAAAAGCCTCGTAGATGTGCCAGTGCGTCATAGTGAACTCCGTAAGGGGCCCTCAGGGACAGTAACGATCATTGGACACAGAATGTTGGTGGTAATGTCTGTCACTTTGTATCAACTTGCAAGCGATATCTAAATATCCCGATAAGTTCTAAAGGAAATAAACAAAATATTGCAATCTTTGACCAAAAATATCGATCAAACTTGATAGTTACAGGGTGGTGCCTAAATATAATACGCCAAACTATTGTGACACCAGAGTTGTTCACCTGTTATGGTGGGCTGTCTTCAGTGGGCAGTTGCACAGTGTGCACTCAGCATTTCCAGTGAATCCATATCACTACACATAGCAAGGGGAACTACTGAGCACTGGACAGCGAACAGTTATATCCCCTGGCCCAGGCTGCTCCTGCTTGGGGCAGGGGATCTAACTGTTTGTCTGTCTAGCGCTCCCCTGTACAGTAATTCCCCTTGCTACGTGTAGTAGCTGTTTCTACCAGCGCTTGCCTCCCCTATCTGGTTTGTGGGTATCAACACATCGCTCGCTACCCAGTCTTGCATAACGTTTCCAGGTGCTCTGTACGTTGATGGAACGGGCGGCGCGGACAAGGCTGACGACCACGTGCCTCCTGGCACCACGCACGTGTACACGTGGAACGTGAAGAATCAAGGAGCGCCCTCTCAGGACGATGGCGACTGTCTGACATGGGTCTACCACTCGCACGTGAACGCTCCGCGCGACTCCAACTCGGGGCTCATCGGCATTCTGATCACGTGCAAACCAGGTAACCCACGTGCTTAGAGCCCACTGCTCCTGGCGATTCAGCGCTATGGATAAATGCTCTTTATTATCATTATTAACATAAATAGAGCGGTTAAAAAACAAGATGGGATGAACCATAACCCACAAAGTCCCTTCTATACGAGAGCTGTCTTTGCTGTCAAGGGTCTCTACCTTTTGTCTTTGACTTGATTCTGATGTTGAAATATCTTCTTTTCAAAAAGCCTCGCAGATGTGCAAATGCGTCATAGTGAACACTATAAGGGGCGCGTGCATACGCGTCATTGGTTTGTCAAACGTCATTTGTCATGACGTATATTTTGTTTTCTTTTCTTTTTTTTTTTACGTAATTTTATATTTAACGTGATATGAGTTTCGCTTTCGCTTCAAGACTTGGGAAAATGGTGGCACAACTAGAATTTCACGGTACAATTTCAGTCTTGCTATAATTTGTGTGAAATCAGGTTGACTTTACCTAGCTACATGCTAGACTAAGTACACCTGCATGCTCTTGTGAAAGCGCGTCGATATGTGTGTGTATGCGTGTACGTGTGCGTGCGTACATGCGCGCGCTCCAAACATCCTCAAGAGGCATGGATGTTCATGCGCCATCCGGGCACATAACGATCTATGACTCTTGGAGATGCACGCATATGTGAGTGAGAGCGAGAGAGAGAATTACGCCATATTTAGAGTATGGCGGGGTTTCTTCTTTTACGTCTCCGCCACTGTCTGACTTTCTCCAGATGTCAACTTTTCTGTATTTTTTTTTTTTTTCTTGAAAAGAAATAATTTTTGGCTCACGTGCGAAGCAAAAGTGAGTCTATGTTCTGGGCCAGTGGTCGTCCGTCCGTCGTCGTCCGTGGTAAACTTTAACGTTGGCATTTTCTCAAAGACTATTCAAGCTACAGTCTTCAAACTTGGCCCAAGGATACTTTGTGGCAAGACCTTTCTAAACATACCAATTTCAGTGACCTCTCACAAGGTCAAGGTCACAGGGATCAGGAAATATATCAAAGATAGTTATTTTGGGACATAATTTATTTTTTCTCAAATACTATTCACAATGGTAGACCTTTATACGCACACTAATTTGGTTGATTCCTCGGAAAGGTCAAGGATCACAAGCGCTCAAGAAATAGGTCCAAAGTGACCATATTTTTACCAAAAAAAAGTTTTTTTCTCGAATACTATTCACAACTTCAAAACCAAACTTGCTACAGAGACACCTGGTGGTAAGACCTATCTATGCATACTAATTCGGATGACCCCTCGGAAAGATCAAGGGTCACAAGAGCTCAGGAAATAGGGGATCGGTCGATACACGCCCGGCCATAAGGGCTTTGCCTTTCTTGTTACTAAAGAAGTTGAAAGGGTACAAAGCTGGCTAACGAACTCATCCAATGTCTTTCTCCAAAATAACTATATCGGGTCACCTGAATGCTCTTCTGAAGGTGCGACAGATGTGTGTGTGTGTGTGTGTGTGTGTGTGTGTGTGTTTGTGTGTGTGTGTGTGTGTGTTTGTGTGTGTGTGTTTGTGTGTGTGTGTGTTAGTGCGTGCATGCGCGCGCGCTCCAAACATCTCCAAGAGACATAGATCCTCATGCGCTCTCCGGGCACATGAGGATCTATGTCTCTTGGATATGCGCGCATGTCTGTATGTGTGTTTGTGTGTGTGTGTGAGAGAGAGAGAGAGAGAGAGAGAGAGAGAGAGAGAGAGAGAGAGAGAGAGAGCGGCGTGCTAGAGAGAATGACGTCGTATTTAGAGTATTATGTCAATATCTGAGTGGTGACGGAGTTGAATCTTTTGCGTCTCCACCACTGTCTGACTTTCTCTAGAAGTCAAGGATTTTGACTGTTTTAATTCTTTTCTGAAAAGAATTAATTTTTACTATACAAATTGAAATGATAAAAAAATGGCTAACGAACTCATCCAATATCTTTCTCCAAACTAGCTTTATCCAAAATTTCAAGGAAATATGACAGAAATTACAGACTCTAATCTGGGTCAACCGACTTCCTATAAACCGTTGTTTCTGTCTTCAATGAGACATTCAATTACAATATGCTCGGAGGCTCTCTTACTTAAGAAAGTATTTCGCCAAGTTTCAAGCATGTGTGTATAGAAATATCGGAGATTCTCTTGTTTACGTACATACGCACACACATACATGTCTGTGCGTGTCAGTATGTGTGTGCGTGTCTGTGTGTGTGTGCGCGCGCGCGCGCGCGCGCGCGTGTGTGTGTGTGTGTGTGTGTGTGTGTGTGTGTGTGTGTGTGTGTGTGTGTGTGTGATATTTTCAATTTCTCAATAGTTACAGTTGATGGTTAGTGTTCAATAGTTTACTTTTGAAGTTTTAACTTTAATCTTTTAGTTTTTAGTTGAAATCTTATAGTTAATATCTTTCATATAATCTATGATCACTTTTAAGTTTATTTAAATCTAATGTATGCGCACTTGTGAGTATGTGTACGTGTGTGTGTGTGTGTGTGTGTGTGTGTGTGTGTGTGTGTGTGGGTGCGTGCGTGATTGTAACGCATCACTTGAGTAAATCATGCGTTACCCTTGTGCTGTCTTACATCTGACTGAATGTGTGTGTGTGTGTGTGTGTGTGTGTGTGTGTGTGTGTGTGTATGTGTGTGTGTGTGTGTGTGTGCGTGCGTGCGTGCGTGCGTGTACGCGCGCGCGCGAAATATATCTGTATATTATTTTATTATTATTATTATATTATTATCTCTTCTTTTTATTTTATTATTTGTGATGTTACCTTTTTTTTTGCTGTTATATTTATTTAAATTGTTTATAAGGACAGACATGTAAAAAGGCCTTCGTGCCTACTGTCTTCATCCTTAGAAAATAAAGTTTTAATTCAGTTCAATGCATACGCACATGCTATAGCAGATTAAGGCAATTTCTGCAGAGGTAAGTAGTTCGTCAAAAGAGTAACACTGGTTTGCAGGTACGAAACGAAAGTAGTAATGCCATATGGTTATGCATAACAATAATATTTGTCCTTAGGATGGAGACATTTTAAAAAAAGTGTTTTTCGAGCGCTATTTGTTCGCTGTGGGGGAACCATCCTCGTACTTGGCCCGGATAAGGTACAAGACATTTTTTTGTGCATAACATTGAAAATTTCAATTATACAAGTTACAAGTTTATTCCAGTGATCAAATTAAAATCATGAACAAGTAAACATTATACATATTTACGATAAAATAATTTTAAAAGTAATATTTTTAATGCCGTAAGCATACTCGCGTCGGTAGTTTCAAAATGGCGGTCAGCGCGATGCCTTCGAAAGAAGTCGATCAGACGCGCACGGCTGATGCAGGTTTACTTTGCTCCTGAAATGAGACAAAGATTATTTTGGATTTGGACTTTGAAGTACATCATATACGTTATTTTTCCTGGTCTTGACAGCAGCCTTTCCCATTGAACTCGGTCTTTTGTGCGAGGAAAGTATATCGAAAGTAAACTCGCTTCGTACATGTTATGCGTTGTGTCTGCCGACCATCTTCGACATTCTGAAGACTTTTTGTCCAGATACAACATGCATGCTGTTGGTCTGTTTTGCAGCCTAACGGCTCTATGTGTAGGCCTGCATTTTTTTTTATTAGTGGAGATGGGATTAACTGGTCAAACACGGTTTTATCTGCCTGGACTTAGGCACAAGCCATGCAGACTGAAATCCGTCTTCGAACAGTTTCCATCTAAATCACAATGTTCAGCTAAACAACTAAATATAGGAACTTTTGTTTTTGCAGCCCATTCAACCAATCCGCACTCAAGTACTCACAAGAACTCTTACCATCAAGTTTTTTCAGGACTACATGAGACACAATACAGATAGTAACCCTCTCCATTATATTACACGGTTTATTTAGTTATTATTGATTCATTTATGTATTCACTTATATATTTATTTCCGCCGTGAGATGGCCTTAGTCGCCTGCTCAGCGTTAAACCCCATTAACTAACTAACATATTTATTTATTTAATTATCCTTTTATTATGGATGATCACTATAGTGGTCTGGTGGTGGTCACCAAGTAGAGGAAAGGAAGATGTTTTTCAATATGTATACATCTGTGCATGTTCATAATCTATCCTTTAATTAACATGCATAGTCATATGTCTCTGACTTATTTTATTATTATTTAAATTATTATTTTTTAAAATATATTTATTTATTTATTTATTTTCGTTTGGTTGTGATGTAGGTTTGCACGCACACATCAGCATAGCGTATACATATACGATAATAGATGCCATACCACCTGCACCCCACCCCACATACACACAAAACCACAGAACACCCATCAGCATACAAGATGAGAACACACATGTATCAGGGACGTAGCGGGCATGAGAAAAGTAGTCCGGCGGTTTCGGAAAGTCGGAAACTATTTGAGGGATGATGGCGACCAGACGCTTATTTATTGATACTAAAATGATAACTATATTTTAAAGAAACAACATTCACATCCAAAGACAGACTTACCTATGATATGCTGGCTTGGAATCAAGAATTGGGAAATGTCACAATTGGTTAAATCCTTCATGTGGTCATGGGGAAACCAATCAATTAGTAAACAAACTCGCCTTTCTGTAGGTAGAAGATTACAACATGTCAGAGTTGAAGATCGTTTGTTGTAGATGAGACTTGCGAAACAAAATTAAAAAAAGAGATATAATCCATGAAGAAATGTTCATCACAAAAGCTTTGCATCTCCTGAATCAACTTTGACAGCAGACGTTTGTGTTGCACGGGATTTTTGAAGCACATTTGTTCTTAATAATAATAACAATGGCTACTTATTTAGCGCTTATACTAAAATAAGCTCTTAGCGCTTTACAAATAAAGAGTGGGAGTGGAGGGGGTCATAAAGCCAGAGGAACAAAGGATTCTGCAATACACACGCACACACACAGACAGACACACAGGTACATAACGGCCACTGACGAAGAACTGCGCGCGAGCTACATTGGGGTATCGAACAGGTGGGTCTTAAGGGCAGATTTAAAGGTAGTGAATGAGGGAGAATGTCTAATATCTATGGGTAGGGAGTTCCAGACAACACTGAGGTCCAACGTGCGCAAAACAACGGTCACCTCCGTTTGCAGAGCGGGACTCTGTCACTACTGGAACGGAGGGAGTGGGAGGGAGTGTATAGTTGAAAAAGATCAGCGAGATAGGCAGGGGTAGAGTAGTTGATAGTTTTGTAACACAGACAGGCGATTTTGTACGAGACTCGTTGTTTGACTGGCAGCCAATGAAGTTGTCTCAGGATAGGAGTGATGGGCTGATGCTGTCAGGCGTGGACGATAAGACGTGCAGCACAATTCTGAACTCACTGCAATTTCTGAATGACAGACCGAGGGAGGCCAGCTAAGTAATCAACGGAGAAAGAAACACGCTTAGAAAAAACGGTACAACACAATTTATTAATATTTCGGGTAAATACCCTTTGTCAAAATAGACAAACAAACAGAGACATTAGCCGCTACTTATCTTCATATGCAGAAGGAATGTGGCACATTCCTTCTGCATATGAAGATAAGTAGCGGCTAATGTCTCTGTTTGTTTGTCTATTTTGACAAAGGGTATTTACCCGAAATATTAATAAATTGTGTTGTACCGATTTTTCTAAGCGTGTTTCTTTCTCCGTTGGGTACTTCTTTGCATTTCACACGCTTGTCAGTCACCTTTTTGGTCCTGATCAGCTAAGTAATCAATTGCAGTAATCAATTCTGTACAAGACTAAAAAGACAACCAGTTTGGTGGCAGATTCAGTGGTGAGGTAATGATGGATATAACTGATACGTCTTAATTCCAGAAAAGCAATTTTGAAGACATGATTTACATGGTCCTTCATTTGAAGATCTTTATCAAGAAAAACGCCGATTGCGAACTGAATCAGAAAATGGAATAGGTGCATCACAAATGCGCATAGAGTCAGGAGAATTGGGCAGCAGTCGAGAGGCACCGATAAGAAGAGCTTCTGTCTTGCCCTCGTTTAACTGGAGTTTATTTTCACACATCCAGAACTTAATATCTGAGATACAGTTCTGAACATCTGCAATAGCCTGACTGGAGCTGTTTGGAGGTGCAGATTTCGGAAGTTGTGTATCATCCGCATACATGTGATGATCGGTTGAATGCGATGCGATAACCTGAGACAGAGGCTGAGTGTACAGCGTAAATAGAATGGGGCCCAGGACAGAGCCCTGGGGGACCCCAAACTCTAGCGCAGCAGCTTCAGAAAGAGCGTTCTTGACAGAGACGTTAATCTGACTGGAAGACAGATAAGAGTAGAACTTACCAGAAATACCAAAGTAGTTTTCTAGACCCTGGAGCAAGATGGAGTGGTCAATGGTGTCAAACGCAGCTGATAGGTCTAACAGGGCAAGAACTGAGCTCTGGTTTTCATCATAGGCACTTAGGAGGCCATTAACGACACAGATGAGAGCAGTTTCAGTTTCAGCAGTTTTCGTTAAGCAGACTGAATCGGATGGACGAGATTGTTTGACTGTAGATATTTAGTGAGCTATGTCAGAACGACTCTCTCAAGAACTTTGGACAGGGAGGGTAGGTTTGAAACGGGGCGATAGTTTTTTAGCTGGTTGGGGGTCAAGATTCGACTTTTTCAGAGAGGTTTGACAACGGCTGATTTAAATTCTGACAGAAAGACGCCTCACTCGAGGGACCGATTTATGATTTTATGATTGGTTTCTTGATACACCCAGCTCAGAAAATGTCCCAAAAACTGTTTGCCTGCGTGCTGCAGAAGCCACAATTAAAGTTGTTGGCAACACGAATCAAGTTGAGTGGGTCAGTTTTAGACTTGTGGACGTGGTTCAATCGATCCTCGTGCACATACTTGATCTTTTTTGTGGTACATCGCACACCACTGTGTGATGGCTTGTTGTGACCAGCCGTATACCCATATGACAATTCACAAATCAGTCACGTTTTTGAGTTAGCTGTCAGGTGTATTTCGGGCATGTTTAAGCCTTTATTGGCTAAGGGCTGCCTTCATCAGCGTGCTGACCCTTTTGTTCTGTTGACTGAGTAAGCCTTTGTTGTTAGGTTTTATGGTAGTTTGTTTTGTGGATTATTTTGTATTGTTCAAGAGGATGTACTCTCGCTCACACTATAACTTGTAAAGGTTAGTGGAGAGTGGTGGTGTGTTCTTTTCATGTCGTGTCCTTAGTTTTGATTGTTGGTGGGACAATTCCGTGGTTGTCTGTGGTCTTTCGGGGTTCCATCTAAGTATTCGTGCGCCCGTTGATCAATGATGTCGTAGGCGTACAAAGCTTTGCTGTATCTGCCCTCTTTAAAGTATACGAAGAGGTATTCTAGTTGTTTCCTTGCTCCCTTGTTCCGCCGTGAGATGGCCTTAGTCGCCTGCTCGGCGTTAAACCCAAATAACTAAACTTGCTCCCTTGTCTCTGCAAAAGCCCATGAAGTCGACCCATTCAAAGAATATCGTAGGGTTCAGTGCATTGGAGAAGATGAATGCGGCTAGTAGGATTGTTTGAAAGTGTGGGAGATTTTTCGTCCTCATGTATTATCCCCCCCCCCCCCCCCCCCCCCCGCCCATTCGTGTGCTGGTCCTATGATGATTTCATAGTTCAAAAGTCGGGCGGTTTTTCTGTTCCTGGTTCATTCAGTTTTCTTTTCCCCGTTGTCTGGGGGGGGGGGGGGGGGGGGGGGTGAACCTTGTATTGGTTGCGGTGTGGCGCGTAGAAATAAGATATTTCCAATGCCGCAGTTGGTTCAAGTTCTTATCTTGGAGTCGTTCTGCTTCGTTTAATGTGTCATGACTTGAGGCTGTTACCGTTTGAGTCGGCGTGCGGCGTTTGCTAGTGGTGACTCGTGTCCTTCTTATTTCTGTTTTATACCACTGCTAAATTGATGGAGCTAGTGGTGCAGAAGTCTGTTGTGTTGATGCACTTCGGCCAGTAGCTTTCGTTCTCGGGCCGGCGATTTTGACACTTTTCTGTTTACCAGCTACTGCTAAGTGGTGCACTGAGCTAGTGGCGCAAACTTGCCATTTTTGGTAAACATGAATACACTTACGAAGTTTTGACACCCAACGACAGGTTTGCTCTCTCTCTCTCTCTCTCTCGCTCTTTTTTTTTTTTTTTTTTCGTCCAAAAAGTACTCCGGCGGTCGCCGGAGCGCCGGAGTGGCCCGCTACGTCCCTGTGTATACATATACGATAATAGATGCCATACCACCTGCTCCCACCCCACATACACACAAAACCACAGAACACCCATCAGCATTCAAGATGAGAACACACATGTACACATACATGGTAATAGTTGCCATACCACCCGTTCTCCACCCCCCCCCCTCCCCAACACACACACATAAACACACACACGCACACAAAACTACAGAACACCCATCAAAAAACATGCACATCTGTGCATGTTCATAATCTATTCTTGTCATTCGTATGTCCCAGCTATCGTTGACTTACTTATTTATTTCAATTTATTATTTTAATTTTTGTTTGTTGGTAATGTAGGTTTTGTGCATACACATCAGCATACAACAAGAAAATATACACATACATAGATGGTAATAGGTGCCAAACTGCCTGCTCCCAACCCCACCCCACATACACACACAAAACTGCAGAACAGCCACCTAAAGACATGCACATCTGTGTATGTTCATAAACTATCCTTTACTTAGGTATCTTTAACTTACTTTATCTTATTTATTTAAATTATTTATTTATTTATTTTGTTTTGTTTGTAATGTAGTTTATTTTACATACACATCAGCATACAATATGAGAACATACACATACATGGTAATAGGTGCCATACCGCCCGCTCCCAACCCCACTACACATACACACACACACACCAAAAGACATGTAAATCTGTGCATGTTCATAATCTATCCTTTACTTAGCATTCACATGTCCCAGGTATCTTTGACTTACTTTATCGTATTTATTTATAACGACCGTGAGATAGCCTTAGTCGCCTGCTCTGCGTTAAAACCCAAATACCTAACTATTTATTTAAATTATTTTTGTATTTATTTTTGTTTGTTTGTAATGTAGGTTTTGTACATATGCATCGACATACACGATGAGAACACACACATACATGGTAATAGGTGCCATACCGCCCGCTCACAACCCCACCCCACATACATGATAATAGGTGCCATACCGCCCACTCCCAACCCCACCCCACATACATGGTAATAGGTGCCATACCGCCCGCTCACAACCCCACCCCACATGCATGGTAATAGGTGCCATACCGCCAACTCCCAACCCCACCCCACATACACACACATACATGGTAATAGGTGCCATACCGCCCACTCCCAACCCCACCCCACATACATGGTAATAGGTGCCATACCGCCCGCTCCCAACCCCACCCCACATACATGGTAATAGGTGCCATACCGCCCACTCCCAACCCCAACCCACATACACACACATACATGGTAATAGGTGCCATACCGCCCACTCCCAACTCCACCCCACATACATGGTAATAGGTGCCATACCGCCCACTCCCAACCCCAACCCACATACATGGTAATAGGTGCCATACCGCCCGCTCCCAACCCCACCCCACATACATGGTAATAGGTGTCATACCGCCCACTCTCAACCCCAACCCACATATACACACATACATGGTAATAGGTGCCATACCGCCCACTCCCAACCCCAACCCACATACACACACATACATGGTAATAGGTGCCATACCGCCCGCTCCCAACCCCAACCCACATACACACACAAAACCGCAGAACACCCACCAAAGACATGCACAATTGTATACTGATGGGCATTAGAGGACTGTAAAACCTATATATAGAGATTTGAGGTTAAGAAAGTGGCTTGTATTGACTGCCTGTATTTTAGCTGCCCACCTACAAATCTCATGTATACAGTTAATCACACTGCACATGCAGCCATCAGTTCTGTGAAACGTACTGTTGGCCTCATGCACAGGAGCATCAAAACTTAAAGATGAGGCCACATCTGACAACAATAACAGAACTAATATGCACACGCAGCCACTAGTTCGGTAAACAGCACCTTTGTAAACAGTACCAAATGCATTCCGACATCATGGATGATGCCACCACTGATCACTTCAAACAATAGGCTGCCCAGTTCACATTGATCAGTGATACCGTGAACTAGCCTGCACATGCAGCCATCAGTTCTGTAAATAGTATGGTGGCCACATGCACAAGGGCACCAAACTTAAAGATGAGGCCACAACTGACACCTCAAACAAAACGCTACCTACACACACATATCAATGATAAATTCAACCTCCATGCGCGTTACGCGCGACAGCTAGGCTTAAAGTATGGCACTGTAAATCTTTCAGCGAAATGTCCAAGCCGGTAAAAAAATAAGATAACAGCAGCAAGTATACATTTTGTAAATCACTGGAAGCGACCATGACTTAGTGATGATGACCTTCCGACTCCGCCTAAAGGTCAACAAGCAGGCTCCCACCAGAGTCAAGTTTGACCTCGAGAAACTGAAAGACCCAGAGGTAGCGGAAGCCTTCCAGGCAAAGATAGGCGGAAAATTCGCGCCACTGCTACTTCTAGGTGCAGAAGACACGGATGTGGACACATTGAACGACACATTTAACACTGCTGTAACCCAAACAGCCAGTGAGATCCTTGGCAAACACCGACAAGCAAAGAAACCTTGGGTTACAGCTGACATCTTTGCCCTATGTGACAAGCGTCGAGAATTAAAGATAAAGAAATCAGAGGTAGAAGGAGCTAAACAGTACAGGGAAATTAACCAGGATATCAAGAAAAACACGAAAAAGGCAAAGAATAAGTGGATTGTAGATCAGTGTAAACACGTAGAAGAAAATCTGAACAAAAATAATAGCAAAAAAAGCATATCAGCTGGTGAAAGACCTGACCATTGTAAAACAAGGACGCTCCTCGATCATTCAAGATAGTGAAGGGAACTGTCTTACGGAAGACCAAAACATACTGAAGAGATGGACAGAGTACTGCGCAGATTTGTACAACCACCGAGCTACAGGGGACCCAGGCATACTTGTCAACCCACCCGTGACCAACAATGGCAACTATCCCATCCTCCGAGAAGAAGTAGAGGCTGCAGTGAAGTCGCTGAAAAAAGGAAGGCAGCAGGAGCAGACAACATCCCTGCAGAGCTAGTCCAAGAAGGGGGAGAAGACATGATAAGCGCCTTACTAACAATCTGCAATAAGATCTGGCAGTCAGGGGATTGGCCCACACCATGGACCCAATCACTTATAATAACACTCCCCCAAAAAGGCAACTTACATCAATGCCAGAATTATCGCACGATCAGTCTTATTTGCCACCCAAGCAAAGTCATGTTAAAGATCCTACTGAACAGGCTGAAGCCGCAGGCAGAGGAAATCCTAGCTGAGGAACAGGAAGGCTTCAGACCAGGGCGCAGCACAACTGAGCAGATCTTCAACCTGAGAGTTCTATGTGAGAGGTACCTCCAGCACCAGCAAAACCTCTATCATGTCTTAGTGGATTTTAAGAAAGCGTTTGACAGGGTGTGACATGCAGCCCATTGGTTCACCATGAAGCTATTCAACATCAATGCCAACCTGATCAAAGTCATAGCAAACCTTTACAACAAGGCCACTAGCGCAGTCTGCTTCAATAGGAAACTGGTTTAGGACTACAGTCGGAGTCAGACAAGGCTGCTTGCTCTCACCTACTCTTTTCAAAATCTTCCTGGAAAAAAATCACGACAGACGCTCTGAAAGATCACGAAGGAACTGTCAGTATTGGAGGCAGAACAATCACGAACTTGCGCTTTGCGGACGACATTGATGGCCTTGCAGGAACAGAGAAGGAGCTAGCTCAGCTGGTGGAAAAGCTGGACAGTACAGCCATTGCCTATGGGATGGAAATCAGTGCAGAGAAGAACAAACTGAAGACAAATAACACCAGTGGCATTGGCACTGACGTCATGATTGGACGCCAAAAACTGGAAACAGTTAATAAATTCAAATACTTAGGAGCCATTGTGACAGATGAGGGATCAAAACCAGAAATACTGTCCAGGATTGCGCAGATAACAACAGCACTGACAAGATTGAAGACCATATGGAAGGACAGAAACATCACGCTCTGCTCCAAGATCAGACTGATGCGCTCCTTAGTCATCTCAGTGTTCTTGTATGCCTGTGAGTCATGGACATTCACAGCAGACCTTGAAAGGAGGATACAAGCCACTGAAATGAGATGTTTTCGAAGGCTGCTTGGCATTTCATACAGAGATCACATCACGAACGAGGAAGTGGGAAGCAGAATCGGGCAAGCCATCGCGCCCTATGAAGACCTATTAGCCAGTATGAAAAAAACGCAAACTGAAGTGGTCTGGGCATGTCACGCGTTCAGCAGGGCTTGCCAAAACAATCCTGCAAGGCACTGTGCAAGGAGGACCAAGGAGAGGAAGACAGAGGAAAAGATGGGAGGACAATATCTCAGAGTAGACAGGACTGAGGCTGCGCGATACGCTAAGAATGGCAGAGAACAGACAGGAATGGAGGGAGCTGGTTGCCAAGTCATCAGTGGTGCCCCAACGGTCGGCAAGACTACGGGATATAGATAGATAGATAGATGGATGGATGGATGGATGGATGGATGTGGATGGATGGATGGATGGATGGACGGATGGATGGATGGATGGATGGATGGATGGATGGATGGATGGATGGATGGATGGATGGATGGATGGATGGATGGATGGATGGATGGATGGATGGACAGATAGATAGAAAGAAATCACTCAAATAAAACATGAGAACTCATTGAGCCCAATAGTGTTATGAGTGGGTGATGGAAACACAGATAGAAATAGTAATAGTGTGTGAAAGAAATTGTAAGTGTACATTATGCAGTCTGTGTCTCCCCCCCCCCCCACACACACACACACCACCACCACCCTGCCCTAAAACTAGCTGTTCATCATAAAACATATCTCATTCATTTATCACTTGACTGATTTATTAAATCATCTCAGTGTCACCTTTCTCCATTTTTCTCTCTCGTTTTAATCCCAATATATATATATAAGTGTCAGTGCTAATGCCAGCTGCTAAGAATCCTTGCAGCGAACTTCAAATGTCAATATGCAGACAAACTGCAAATTACCCAGCAGCAAAATACAGTTCGTCTTCTGTGTAGCTAGGCTACTGCTAGCGAGATAGGGTTTAATTTTAAACGAAGCATTGCATTAACTTCCAAGCATGTTCACGTTGTGCTGTGTACTCTTTCAATGTGTAGTGTACTGTACTATCAGTGATCACTGAGACTGCGTTGGCAGTGATCACACATCACAACATAGTTTACCAGTACAACTGACTGAATTCAATGTTACAGTAAAATAAAATTAATCAAGTTCCGAAACATTGTTCCGCCATGACAGTTAAAACCAAGTGGTGTGGCACTCTTTCTCTTTTACAGCATGCAGCATGTTGCACTTCGGACATCGGTTTCGAAGATAGCGTTTGTTTTTGTGGGTACGTTTTGTTTTGGTGTTGTGGTGTCGAAATGAAATTGATAAAAAGCGATTGTAAAGTGAATGGCAATAAAGGTGACAAACTTTAATTAAGACGTAAAAATACACAAAGTGACTTTGCACGTTTGCTTTTCTTGGGAACACACCCCCCCCCCGGCCCCACAAAAACAAACAAACAAACAAACAAAAAAAAAACCACAAAAAAACAACAACAAACAAACAAACAAAACAACAACAACAAACCAACAAACACAAACAAACAAAACAAAACACAAAAAACAAGCTTATTTAGAACAAATCGAAAGAACTCGTCGGCACACCGAAATTCACGGCAACGAGTTCGCGTGCATCATGTATCATGTGACGATCACGTGATTTGTGATACCTTATTGTTGAATAACGATATTTGAGCTCAAGGCATGCTTTTTCGTAACTGTTTCTTCTCTTAATATAATTAAGTGTGGAAATATATTTGAAATTGAAATAAATTTAAACAACATACAGTGCATATTACAACTGAATACAGGAACAATGAGGCCCGTGTAAACTACTGATCCCCAGAAAACATGGCTGCGACAGTCCTGGTTTTGTCTGGACGTACTGAGAACAAAATGTGCTACAGAAAAATGTCTCCATAGGCCGGTGGTTTAAAATGAGTGCGCACTGCGGGTGGGGGCAATGCAGGTGTAATTGTTAGCGCTTTTAGAAATTGAGGTAAGGTAAGTACGAGCAGTAGGTAGGAAAAGGTGAAAGTACATAAGAGATGAGGTGTGCCGTCATAGTGCGAAGATCCTAGGATCGGTTGTATGAGATGAGGTGTGCCCTCATAGTGCGAAGATCCTAGGATCGGTTGTATGAGATGAAGTGTGCCCTTATAGTACGAAGATCCTAGGATCGGTTGTATGAGATGAGGTGTGCCGTCATAGTGCGAAGATCCTAGGATCGGTTGTATGAGATGAGGTGTGCCGTCATAGTGCGAAGATCCTAGTATCGGTTGTATGAGATGAGGTGTGCCCTCATAGTGCGAAGATCCTAGGATCGGTTGTATGAGATGAGGTGTGCCGTCATAGTGCGAAGATCCTAGTATCGGTTGTATGAGATGAGGTGTGCCCTCATAGTGCGAAGGTCCTAGGATCGGTTGTATGAGTTATCTTTGTCCTGCGACAGCCACCAATATAGCGGAGCACCTTGCTTGGTGGCTGACGCAGGACAAAGATCACTCATGAAGCTGGCCCCTAGACCTTAGCTACTACAGTTATTTGCGTGCTTGCAGGAAAGATAGCTCAGGTATCTAAGCGCTACAAGCAGTTCGCCCTGCTGCTGCACATCATGGACGAGAACCAAAGCTGGTACCTGGACCACAACATCGCCACCTACACCACAGACCCCGACAACGGTATCAAGGACGATTCTGGCTTTAAGGTACCTTACGTATCGCCACAAAAATCTGTTCGCACAGATATTTCCACTCTGGTTACCTCCATCGCAGCGGACCGAGGGATGTAAACAGCGCGAGACATTCAGGCATCAGTATGTCATGAAAGATGCGTTTAGGCAATATGCTCGTTCTCATGGGGAAAGAACTCCCCAGATCGGAGAGTAAACCACAAGTACACCTCTATTCAAATGAGATGCTTAGCACTACCCTTAAATTATATTGGTCAATTCATCTCCTGCAACTGGTACCTAGTCATTAAATTGCACCTCCGAAATTATGCTTAGCATCTCATTTGAATATAAGTTCAGTGTGGTGTACTCTCCCAATGTGTCTATTTGGGGAGTACTCCCGCAAACGTTACGGGCGGGCACATAAGGAGCTCAGAGGCGAGCAGTTGCCATATATCTGGACATCACACGCAGTGTGCCGAGTACCAGTGGCCATATATCTGGACATCACACGCAGTGTGCCGAGTCCCAGTTGCCATATATCTGGACATCCCAAGCAGTGTGCCGAGTCCCAGTTGACATGTATCTGGACATCACACGCAGTGTGCCGAGTCCCAGTTGCCATATATCTGGACATCACACGCAGTGTGCCGAGTTCCGGTGAAGCTTCAAACTTGCGCACTGTCATGGTGGATCCTTCTTGTCGGAATGTGTACAGTCAACTTATAACGAATCAGTCAGGCGTGCCCGTTCGCCGTGTTTAAAACCAGTATTTGCTTAGTATTTAGCATGAAAATCAAATTTTAGAGTTTAATATGTGTGTATGTGTGAGTGTGTGTGTGTGTGTGTGTGTGTGAGTGTGTGTGTGTGTGTGTGTGTGTGTGTGTGTGTGTGTGTGTGTGTGTGTGTGTGTGTGTTATGTCAGTCTTAGTAACTGACATCAAGACAAATTCCAATATTTTTATTGTGTTTTTTTTTACATGGAAACATGTGGCCATAAAGTAAACTATCTGACTATCTGACTATCTATTTTCTCTAGTTGTTGCGCGTGAAGGCTGGAAAGTAAAAATAAGGGATTAACATTCTGTTGCGTGAATCAGGAGAGTAACAAGAAGCACGGGATCAACGGACGTCTGTACGGACACCTGGATGGGTTGGCGGCCTGTGCCGGAAGTGTGGTCATGTGGCACCTGGTAGGCTTCGGTACAGAAGGGGACCTCCATTCCCTCACCATCAGTGGGCACTCATTCCTGACCAGCGATTACAGGTATGCATCACTAGAAGCTGGAAACACACTCGGCTATTAGCGTGCCCCATCTGGTCTCCAATTCGACACGCACAGAATTTAACTTTTATCCGCTATTGGTGAACATGTGCAATTTTGTTTAACCCTTTTTATCCTGATACACTACTGCATGAAATTAATTTTACTATGATAGTTCAAGGGTGGTGCTAGAATAGCTTGGCAAGCTATTCTGGAACTACCCTTGAACTAAAACTGTTGGTCTATCTCCTAATTGTAATGTCTTCATTGGACAATAAGCAATTAAAAAATTCAGCATAAACATGTAATGGGTTAATGTGTTTTATGATCCGTTTTAACTGTCAGATATTATTGGTCGTTTTAACTGTCAGATATTATTGGTACGTTTTACTGACAGATATTCCGTAGCTTCAACAAATCATGAACTCATTCTGTCCACAACTGTACATGACTATGAGAGGTTATCCCAAATCAGAATTACGTAAGAAATGAAAAAAAAAGGAAAACAAAAATAAAAAATAAAATAAAAGAAAGAATAACGCTTTTGGAAGACCGAGCAAAGAGATAACTGTTTTACCGCTAGCACTTGCAAAACATGTTTCCCTCTTTGTCGGTTATTTCTTTGCATGGTACACTCTTGGCGCAGTCACCTTTTCGGTCTGCATTATGGCTGGACTCCAACGCATTTTCATTCGTACCGTTTGCAGGTGTACTTCCAGATAGAGCCACACGAGGAATACACCTTTTCACAATACACATCACACAGAAATTTACTCATAAGTATTAGTTTCACAGTACCTTGCCGATCTGTTCAACATGCGTTCCATAACGGCTGATCGGTTCGCCGCACCCCCGGAGGCACAATTCAGGCTGTAACTTTACTTCCTGAATAGACGCTTTTACCTGAGTGTAGTCCAACTTTGCTCCAGTGTCAGCCTCTGTCTCATCGGAGGCTGGAGGTACCAACGGTTTCCGCCCATCAGTCGCCCTCTGCTCAATAACTCTTGCTAGCGCCTCTTCAAAGAATCATACTCTGGAACTTACACCTTGAATGTCTTCTTTCATTTTAATAACTATATGACGTCGTCCGCCCTTTCATTGGTTTTCTTTTCATCGTTGTTCGTATCGTTTGTAACATCCATATAGTTGTGCGTGTTCTACTGCTGCATACGCACTGAGGAATGCCGGTTAGCAGTCAGTCACGTGACTGTTAACAGGACAACAAGGGGACTAATTGTTCAGTTTCGTGTGATTACTAACAAGTACACTTCTATTCAAATGAAGTGCTAAGCACACGGCACGGGACTGAATGAAGTCAGTTCCAAACAAGCGATCAATCAATCAGTCGATGTAAGGAACAACGTGGGCGAGTATTTGCGTACACTCACTTAACACAGATCCCAATGCGCAAAAGGCCACCGGGCCGACATCGGCCCGGTGTCCTTTTGCTCATTGGGATGCTCTGTATCTCGTGCGTACAAGTTGACTGTTACATGCTTGGTTTATTTTCCATGTATGGCTGACCGTGTGCGTGCTAATGCTGAACAGAGAAGCAGCTGTGTCGCTCGCCCCGGTGGACTTTTTCACGGCCACCATGAAGGTCAACAGCCCTGGCAAATGGCTGATCATGTGCAACATCCTGGACCATGCGGCTGGTAGGTAAAATAGTTGCCAATGATATAAATTAATCCTTTGACTTCCGAGAACAAGTGAACACAACCTAACTGCAAGAGACGTTGATCCTAATGAACCCCCGCAGTAGCAAGGGCTCATGAAGATCTATTCCTATTGCTAACACGACTTGTTCCCTGGACGACAGGGCTCTTTGTATCCATGTTCCCTGGACGACAGGGCTCTTTGTATTCCCTCGACGACAGGGCTCTTTGTATCCATGTTGCCTGGACGGTAGGGCTCTTTGTATCCATCTTCCCTGTACGGCAGGGCTCTTTGTATCCATGTTCCCTGGACGACAGGGTCTTTGTAACCACGTTGCCTCGACGGCAGGGCTCTTTGTATCCATGTTCCCAGAACGATAGGGCTCTTAGTATCCATGTTACCTGGACGGCAGGGCTCTTTGGCGTTGAGTACGAGACTGTAAGGCCCGCTACCGAGCCCGGTTTGAGGCCGATTCCCGATCAGTTTCGATCGGTAGGTGATCGGTACTGTGTATGCCACACAGTCCCGACTTGTTAGCCGACGGTTTGAATCGAGATCAAGTCGTACCTGTTCTGCAAATGACTGCTAGTTTGACAGCGATGATGATGTGCTTGCATTATCAGCAGTTTGCATCATATTCGGGAAGAGCGTGCGAACATCAGCGGCAACGCGGTGGTACTGCTCACAACAGCGTGTTCGGCCATTTGCAGACCGTGCTGAAACGACTGCTTTGCGAGACGCGCTCTGATGGTTGAAGCTTACGATCGGGACCGATTCGGATCGGAAATAGAGCAGGTTCTAGACACCGTTCCCAGCCGATGGGACCGGATCAGATAATTGACGTCATCGATCGCATCGGATCGGAATCGGCTTCAAATCGGGCACAACGGCCGTGTGCGGGGCTTAAAACACAATCTGCGTCACGGGGCAGTAAAGGACTGGCAGTGAATAGGTCAACTATTAGACATTTAAGTTCGTGCCAAAATCAGAGGACACAAACAGCCATTTGAAGTTAAACTTAAAGTGGAAGTCAGATGAAGCCGAAGGTAGACACAGTTTCAAATTTAAATCACGGTTAATGCATTCCTGCCTGTGTTTGTTGCCAGGGGCGGATCAGGGGTGGGGGGAGGGGGAGGGGAGAGGGTTCCAGCCCCCCCCCCCCGACCAAAAATTCTTTAAAATGCTTTAACAAAGTCCCTTTTTGAGGTGTTTGGAGACCCCAACCCCCGCCCGCCCCCCCCCCTCCCTCCCCGCATGTTTGACTTATTTTGGTGGCTGGTCTTGACACCCCTCCCCCCGCCCCGCCCAGCCCCGCCCCTCACCGTTGTTTGATATTTTGGCGAGTGGTGAGAGTCTTGACACACACATGCCTTCTCCCCTCTACCCCCCCCCCCCCCACCCCTCCATCCCTAAACCCCTTGTTTGATTTTTCGGGCACTGGAAAATGGTCTGGCGTCGGGGAGGCCTCTTGTGTCAGGTTGAAGGTCCCGAACATAAAGTTGGACCCCCCTCACCCCACCACCCCCGAGGTAACGGATCCGCCCCTGTTTGCTATGTGTACTGAGCACCTGTGCCGTTAGTGTGAGTACTCGATCCCCATGAAAGCATTTCATTTAAACAGAAGTGTACTCGTGGCCTACTCAGCCTAGTGGAGGTACTCCCCGCAAACGGGTTACGGGAGTGGACGCTGTTGATGTAAACTTGTACACAGTCGTAAACTGAAACCCCGGCGAATGTCTGAAACTTACGATATACATTCTGAATGGAGTCTGTCTTTAGTTACGCACTTTAAATATGCAACAGCTTTGATCAGCTATATCTGCTGATGTACACATATTTCTCAAAAGTGGCTTTAAACCCAGGACTGCCGGGATACACTCAGAACTGCCGGATACACCCAGAACTGCCGGATACACCCAGAATCATCCAACTGCAAGAGGCATGGAACCTCATGATCGTCCGCAGTCGCGGGGACTCATGAGGTACTACGCCTCTTGCCTGCCTTATTTCGCTTTGTATCCGTGCCCGTGGGACGGGCGGTGTTCATGTGCTTTGTATCCGTGTACGTGGGACGGGCGGGGTTCCTGTGCTTTGTATCCGTGTACGTGGGACGGGCGGGGTTCCTGTGCTTTGTATACGTGCCCCTGGACGGGCGGGGTTCCTGTGCTTTGTATCTGTGTCAGTGGGACGGGCGGGGTTCATGTGCTTTGTATCCGTGTACGTGGGACGGGCGGGGTTCCTGTGCTTTGTATACGTGCCCCTGGACGGGCGGGGTTCATGTGCTTTGTATCTGTGTCGCCTGGACGGGCGGGGTTCTTGTGCTTTGTATACGTGTACGTGGGACGGGCGGGGTTCCTGTGCTTTGTATACGTGCCCCTGGACGGGCGGGGTTCATGTGCTTTGTATCTGTGTCGCCTGGACGGGCGTGGTTCTTGTGCTTTGTATACGTGTACGTGGGACGGGCGGGGTTCCTGTGCTTTATATACGTGTACGTGGGACGGGTGGTATTCCTGTGCTTTGTATACGTGTACGTGGGACGGGCGTGGTTCCTGTGCTTTGTATACGTGTACGTGGGACGGGCGGGGTCCCTGTGCTTTGTATACGTGCCCCTGGACGGGCGGGGTTCCTGTGCTTTGTATCTGTGTCAGTTGGACCGGTGGGCTTTCTGTGCTTTGAATTTACGAATGTCTTTGTTGCGTTTTTAAAGAGGCATGACTGGCAGTTGGAGGAGAATCGAAAATGATAGCTCATAGCTGATAGTTGTCAGTTGTTAGTGTGGAGACTTGTTCATTGCACACAGTACTAGACTGTTCGCCCACTGAGCTGTTGATACGAATGTTCACCTGTATGTGGCTGCGGTTTTGAACCTAACAGCTGAGAGTAGTAAGGTTGAAATTCACACACCAATACATAAGTACTTACTATAGTTTGTGTGTTGCAGCCGGCATGGTTGCAATATTCAAGTCCAACGAGTGTCCGAACGCCGGTTACTCGTCCAGCGGTAATTCAGTTGGCGGTGGTGTTCGCAAATACTATCTGGCCATAGACGAGGTCAACTGGGACTACGGGCCGGGCGGGCAGAACAAGTTTGATGGAGGCAGTCTCACTCGGGCGGGAAGGTAAGGGAGTTGAGATTCCAGTATAGCATAGAAGTGAAGTGTTCGTATACTATCATATCTAGACAGACCGAGAGTCCCATTCTCAAACTGTTTGATTCCTAGTCACCGAGAGTGAAGGTCGAGGTGAGTATGAATCTAACAGTTTGAGAATGGTTGTCGCTCAGTCTGTCTAGAAATGACAGTTTGCAAACCCCACTGCACAATCTCAGCAATACTGGTCAAACATTATTTTCGAAACCTTTCATTCATGGCGATGTCTACAAGCAGAAGATTTGTATTATTTATAAATATATCGCGATACTTCAATACCCACTGTTAGCATTAGCAAAAATTGCATACCCATAACAACGTAATCCACCTGTAACTTAGTCAAAATCTTTATTTTCTATTGCTGACACTGATGACTACACCGTATGATGCTGTAGACTCATGAAAATATAAATATAGTCCCGTAGGAGTTCGGGCAATGCGGGGATACATCCGTGACCTCGATTGGGACACACGAGGGAGCGTCATCGGAATGGTAGGAGACACAGAGTCGACTTATACTGGAAGGCCATGACGTCATTTTATGTACGCCTATATAGGTGCGTCAGCAAAACAACTTGTCCACAGAGTGTAGCCCACACGCGGCGTCATTCGGACATCTAGTACTAAAGATTGCTCGTACTAGGCGACCCCAGACAGCACCGCGTGGTAAGACTGGAAGGATATGGTGTGGGGATGTTTCCCATGGATGCAAATGTGGACTTGAAGGTTATATGTATATATACAAAATAATGACATATATATATATATATATATATATATATATATATATATATATATATATATATATATATATATATATATATATATATATATATATATATATATATATATATATATATATAGTATATATATATATATTATATATATATATATATATATATAATATATATATTACTAATGGTCAAAACTTAAGGGCCACCCCACTTTTGGTGTCATTGTTTATCGTCGCAAGTACGCTAATAAAATACAATGTTCTTTCAATCGATATAGGCTAAAAGTTGACCTTAGACGGTCCACTGTACAGGAAACAATAGACAAAAATTCGTCAGTTTCCACGGACGTGCCAAATGCACTTAAAACATCGTCCGTTTTTGTGAAAAGCTGAGCAATATTGGCAAGCGTAACATACCAAATGCAGGCAGGTGGAAAAAACTCGGTAAAGTCGTGATGCACGTGCTAAAGGGGTCGGTCGTAAACACTGAGCACTTCTGTTTCGCTACAAATACCGGTACAGTAGGGGCATAATTGTCACTTTCCTAACCATGCCACCACGACGAAGTCTAACGCCAGTAGATCCAGGCCGGGCACTAGCATGGCTGCATAATGGACTTTCCAGCCGAGAAGTTGTGAGACGTCTTGGGGTGTGCCATTCAGTGATTCAGAGGCTGCTGGCACAATTCCAAGAAACTGGAAGGGCACGACGACCCTGCGCAGGACGCCCGCGCTGCACCAGCAGAAGGGAGGACAGATACCTCTGTGTGGCGGCTCTGCGCGACCGAACTGTCACGTCAACCACTCTGCGACGTCAACTGATGCAAGCTGCAAACGTTAACGTCAGCAGAAGCACAGTCTGACGACGTCTGGTCGAAATTGGCCTGGCTTCACGCAGAGCAGCAGTGAGAATACCCATCACTCCAGCTCATCGCAGAGCCCTGGTTACCTGGTGTCGTCAACATGTGAGGTGGAACAGACTCCAGTGGACTCAGGTTCTGTTTACCGATGAGTCACGGTTTACTGTGTCCTTCAACGACGGCAGGGTGAGGGTCTGGAGACGCCAGGGCGAGCGATTCACGGATGGATGCGTCCAGGAGGTGGATCGCTACGGAGGAGGCTCAGTCATGGTCTGGGCAGGCTTCAGCGGAGAAGGCAGGATCCCCCTCCACGTCATCCGAGGCACTCTGACTCGACAGCGTTATCGGGACGAGATTGTGCAACCCCTGATCCAGCCAGCTTTCCAAGCCACAGGCGACAATGCTGTCCTGCAGGAGGACAACGCTCGATTTCATCGCACCCGTGTGGTGGATGAGTACCTTGAGCAACGGGCCAACATGAGGATGGAGTGGCCAGCTCGTTCACCTGACCTGGCTCCCATCTAGCACCTTTGGCACGTGCTGGGGCAATGTGTAGTCAGCAACCACCCCCCCCCCACCTCAAGGCGTCCCCCATCTGACTCAGTTCCTGTGCATCAAGAGAGGGAAGCGATCCCACAACATGTTCTCCGAACCCTGGTGAACTCCATGGGTCAACGCTGCATTAAATGCTTGACTACAAACGGTGGGTACACTCGCTACTGACTGGACCAGTCTTGTGTGACTTTTCAAACGAGGGGTGGGTGAACATTCTAACGTACTGCTGTTGTTACAAATGCTTCATTTACTCAAAACTTAAATGAAATTGTTACTGAATAAATCATTAAAGTACTGACTCCAAGTATATACTGACCTCCGTTAAAAACGCGAAAGTGTCTGTAAGTGTACCCGTAAACAAAGAACCACACTTACAGCAAAATAAGAAAACTTTATTTGTTGCTTTCTTCAGATGTTCAGCCTACTGTCTGAGCTACCTTAACATACAAAAATTGGATGAGTTATCGCCCATGGCTACCTTGGAGGACACAGGGTTTTATTAGTGGTGAAAATAAGCAAAACTGGACACACTCTGTTTCCTGTGACATGTTTTAACACACAAGTTGTGTGGATTGCTTATGATGTTATTAACTGCATCAAACGAAATTTGAAACGAAAAATTCATTAGAGAACCAGAACTTCCGGTGCATTGAGTTATATTATAAATATGAGAAATGCGCCATTTAAATACTATGTATTATTATTATTATTATTCACATCATTCATTATTTGATTTAATGTGAATTACGTTCAAACAATTTCTTTTATGCTCCAGTGACTGACACAGAGATAAAGAACACACCCATATCCATTTCATCAGGTAAATATGGCCGCTAACATAAAAATAAAGAGCTTTTTGATTTTCATGTTTGTAGGTCATGTTAATTATTTAGGTGCCTTTGACAAACGAAAAGTGGGTCAAGACCAAACAGGCCTGATTTTCATGCACACGGACCCTAGTGACACTGCACATTGGTTGGCTTTTAGCTGTGTCCTCTGCAGATGCTCCCCCATTTCATTTCAATATTCTGTAATGGTAGTGTCACTGATGACGTCATTAGTCATCGATGTGCGATTTTTAAAACTAAACATGACACAACACACTCTTTATAACATTTTCTAATAAATGACGTCCAAATAACCCGGATTAACCCATTGTACCCCAGACACACCACAGCAAGATAAGGATCGACCATGATAGTTCAATGGTAATGCCAGAATAGCTTGGCGCCTATGGGCGCCAAGCTATTCTGGCATCACCCTTGAACTATCATGGTCGATCTGTGTCCTGCACTCCAATGCAGTCTTCAGAGGACAACGGCAACATTTGGGGATTTCGGTCTTGAGGTAGAATGAGTCAAAGCATATTTACGAAGAAAAGCGCTATGGTGAAAAATTCGCGTTTTAAATGGAAGTCAGTATATATATATATATATATATATATATATATATATATATATATATATATATATATATATATATATATATATATATATATATATATAATATATATATATATATATATATATATATATATATATATATATAATATATATATATATATATATATATATATATATATATTATATATATATATATATATATATATATATATATAGGTTATATATATAACATAAATAGATCGTTGTTTTCATTGTGAGACCTGCTTGTTTCTTTCACAACGTAAAACCCCGTCACTCACTCACCCGCCCACCCACCTACCCTTCCGCCCAGGGAGCGGGGTTGCTCAGGTGGTAGAGCGTGCGACTCTCGGCCGAAGGTAGCGGGTTCGAATCCATCTGGGGTGAAAATTTGTTTAGACCCTGTTCGGCGCCCCGTCTTTGAAATCAAATTCGTGAGCAGGTGGACAAGAGAGCTGAAGCCCTTAACTTTTCACGTTAAAAGTTTTTTTTCCAAACCCAATCAATGGACCAATCAATCAATTGATCAATGAATCAATGGGGCAATCCATCCATCCATCCATCCCATCCCATCCCATCCCATCCCATCCGGTGTGTGCCGATCTGTGATTTTGGATCTTAGCCCTTGAAGCCATAAGGTCCAAAATTACATACCAATACACACTGCGTATCCATTGTTGTTTTACTGCATTTTACACACTTGACCGGAATCCACTTCTTTGCTCAGATCACGTTCCTTGGTTTTCAGCCCATCCGAGCCGTACTTCAGGAAGGACAGTAGTCATGTGGGCGGGGTTTACATGAAGGCGGTGTTCCGTCAGTATGATGACGTCACTTTCTCCCGCTCCACCCCTCGATCACTTGAACACGCCCACCTGGGGCTGCTGGGCCCCGTGCTGAGCGCGGAGGTGGGTGACGTGGTCAGGGTGACGTTGAGGAACAACGCCAGGTTCCCCTTTTCCATCACCACCAACGGCGCAACCTTCAACAAGTCGTCAGAGGGCGCGCTGTACAAAGACGGAAGTAAAATCTTAGTTTTGAATATTGCTTCTATTTCTATCAGTTTAGTAATTTAGTAATTAACCTTCTGTTTCTATCAGTTTAGTAATTTAGTAATTAACCTTCTGTGTCTATCAGTGTAGTAATTTAGTAATTAATCCTTCTGTTTCTATCAGTATAGTAAATTAGTAATTAACCTTCTGTTTCTATCAGTTTAGTAATTTAGTAATTAACCTTCTGTTTCTATCAGTGTAGTAATTTAGTAATTAACCTTCTGTTTCTATCAGTGTAGTAATTTAGTAATTAACCTTCTGTTTCTATCAGTTTAGTAATTTAGTAATTAACCTTCTGTTTCTATCAGTGTAGTAATTTAGTAATTAACCTTCTGTTTCTATCAGTGTAGTAATTTAGTAATTAACCTTCTGTTTCTATCAGTTTAGTAATTTAGTAATTAACCTTCTGTTTCTATCAGTGTAGTAATCAACCCCTTCACTGCCAGTGACCACAAATTTTGCGTCTGAATCCACTGCACTCTGAACGACATTCGCGTGAGAAAACATTCAGTGGGCCGGAAATCGCGCACAAGTTCTATATATAGGGCTTCATTCAGTGGGCCGGAAGTCAGGCACACGTTCTATATATAGGGCTTCATTCAGTGGGCCGAAAATCGAGCACAAGTTCTATATATAGGGCTTCATTCAGTGGGCCGGAAATCAGGCACACGTTCTATATATCGGGCTTCATTCAGTGGGCCGGAAATCAGGCACACGTTCTATATAATTATAGGGCTTCATTCAGTGGGCTGGAAATCCAGTACAAGTTCTCAATATAGGGCTTCATTCAGTGGGACTGAAATCGGGCACACGTTCTATATAATTATAGGGCTTCATTCAGTGGGCTGGAAATCCAGCACAAGTTCTCAATATAGGGCTTCATTCAGTGGGACTGAAATCGGGCACAAGTTCTATATATAAGGCTTCATTTAGTGGGCCGGAAATCAAGCACAAGTTGTATATATAGGGCTTCATTCAGTGGGCCGAAAATCGGGCACACGTTCTATATATATATATAGGGTTTTTCATTCAGTGGGCCGGAAATCAAGCACAAGTTCTATATATAGGGCTTAATTCAGTGGGCCAGAAATCGGGCACACGTTTTATATATAGGGCTTCATTTAGTGGACCGGAAATCAAACACAAGTTCTCTATATAGGGCTTCATTCAATGGGCCAGAAATCGCACACAAGTTCTATATATAGGGCTTAATTCAGTGGGCCGGAAATCAAGCACACGTTATATATATAGGGCTTAATTCAGTGGGCCGGAAATCAAGCACACGTTCTATATATAGGGCTTAATACAGTGGGCCGGAAATCAAGCACACGTTCTATATATAGGGCTTAATTCAGTGGGCCGGAAATCAAGCAAAAGTTCTATCTCTTCTTGGCTTGACTTCGCGAACGAAGATTCTATAGGGCTTGCCCACGTCGTCTGCAGGCATTTTCGTGGCTGCGGAGGCCAATGCGGGACAGGCAGGTTCGACCGCAGTGGCTGCAGGGGAAGGTCTGGTCAGGATTTTGAGTTACGACAACTCCGTTTTTTCTTCTGAGCCGCTTGTCCTTAAGGTTAGCTCTGCGAGAGTCCTCAAAGGAGACGGCTGCCTTGTGAATGGTGGAGCGCCACGTGTCACGGTCCGCAGCAAGCGAAGACCACTGGCGGTGGTCGATTTGGCAGGCACTACGTGACTTCTTGAGACCGTCTTTGTATCTCTTCTTTGGTGCCCCTCTGTCTCGGTGTCCAGTGGCGAGCTCGCCGAACAGAGTGATCTTGGGTAGGCGATGATCCTCCATCCTGGAGACGTGCCCCGCCCAGCGAAGCTGTGTCCGCAGCAGCAAAGCCTCGATGCTCACAGTTTCCGCCTGTTCAAGGACCTCGACGTTGGTGACATAGTCACTCCAGTGAATGCTGAGGATGGTACGCAGGCAGCGCTAGTGGAAGCGTTCGAGGAGTCGTAGTTGGCTGCGGTTGAGGGCCCAGGACTCGGAACCGTACAGCAGGGTGGTGAGGACGACAGCTCTGTACACGCTGATCTTGGTGCCTTTTTTCAGCTGTTGATTGTGCCACACCCGCTTTGAATAGTCGCCCGAAAGCACTGTTCGCTTTTGCCAGCCTGTTGTCCAGCTCCTTGTCCAGCTTGGCGTCTGACGTGATGATGCAGCCAAGGTAGGTAAACTGGTGTACAGACTTCAGTTCGGACTCGCCGATGGTGATGTGGGGAGGGCGATGCTCTTCCTTGGGTGCCGGCTGATGAAGGACCTCTGTCTTTTTCAGACTGACCTCAAGTCCAAAGAGCTGGGCGGCATCTGCGAAGCAGGACGTAATGCGCTGCAAGGCTCTCTCTGTGTGTGCAACGAGGGCAGCGTCATCAGCAAAGAGCAGCTCACGAATCAGTTGGTCTAGGGTTTTCGTGTGGGCCTGCAGTCGTCTGAGGTTGAACAGGCTGCCATCGAGACGATACTGATGTACACTGCGTCGTCATCGTCGAGGTCCACTGTGGCCTGCTTCAACATCATGCTGAAGAAGATGGTGAAGAGGGTCGGTGCCAGCACGCAGCCTTGCTTCACGCCGTTGCGAATGGGGAATGGTTCTGAGAGGTCACTGTTTAGTCTGACCTGGCCTTGCTGGTCCTCGTGGAGCTGTACGATCATGTTGAGGAACTTTGGGGGACAGCCTAGTCGCTCCAGGATCTGCCACATACCTTGCCTGCTCACAGTGTCAAACGCTTTCGTTAGGTCGACAAACGTTACGTACAGCCCTTTGTTCTGCTCGCGGCACTTCTCCTGAAG
This sequence comes from Semisulcospira habei, assembly GCA_036245525.1. Lineage (NCBI taxonomy): Eukaryota > Metazoa > Mollusca > Gastropoda > Semisulcospiridae > Semisulcospira > Semisulcospira habei. The sequence continues at coordinate 272,640,855 of BTPG01000002.1, read as the reverse complement.
CTGTCTCAGCACAAAGACCATGTCGGTGGTACTCCTGTTGGCTCTGAAGCCACACTGGCCCTCTGGGAGGTGGTCTTCAGCGATGGCAGGTACCAGCCGATTCAGGAGCAACCTTGCGAGAATTTTCCCGGCAGTGGACAGCAGGGTAATTCCACGATAATTTGAGCAGGCAGACTTCTCTCCTTTGTTCTTGTACAGGGTGATGATGACTGCATCACGGAGGTCCTTTGGTAGTGTTCCTTTTTCCCAGCAGCAGAGAAAGAGGTCGTGGAGCTTGTTGTGCAGTGCTGGGCCTCCATGTTTCCAGATTTCTGGCGGGATTCCGTCAATGCCTGCTGCTTTGCCACTCTTGAGCTGGTGGATGGCTGTGAGGGTCTCTTCGGCGGTGGGCGGTTCGTCCAATTCAACCTTTAGTGGAAGGTGTGGGATTTGGAGGATGACTGTTTCTTGAACAGTGCGCTCAGCGCCGAAGAGGTCCTGAAAGTATTCCGACCAGCGGTTCAAGATGGAGGTATTATCTGTGAGGAGTGCCTGTCCATCAGCGCTTCGCAGGGGACTTTGTACCAAGTGCCTAGGGCCATACACTGCTTTCAGTGCTTCGTAGAAGCCCCTGTAGTCACCGTTGTCAGCGCAGAGCTGGGTCCTCTGTGCGAGTCTGGACCACCACTCGTTCTGGAGCTCTCTAAGCTTGAGCTGGAGACTGCTGCAGATGAGGCGGAAGTCAGACTTCTTCACAGGGCAGGAAGGCTGGGCTAGGTGGGCCTGATGGGCGGCTCTTTTATTTGCTAGAAGTTCCTGGATCTCTACGTAGTTTTCGTCAAACCAGTCTTTGTTCCTCTTTCTAGCAAAGCCCAAGACTTCCACAGAAGATTTTACAATAGCAGTGTTCAGTTGTTCCCAGAGTGTTTCAGGGGAGGAGTCTGCTGGATCAACTGTGTCTTTGAGCCTGCGCTGTAAATCGGCCTGAAGGGCAGCTTTCTTGTCGTCACGCTGAAGGCTGGCAACATGAAGCTTTTTCTTGGGGGGGGGGGGGGGGCATTTCTTGGGTTTCAGCTTGAGGCGGAGCCTGAGTTTGCAGTGAACAAGGCGGTGGTCAGTGTGGCACTCTGCGCTGGGCATCACTCTAGTGAGGAGAACGTCACTGCGGTCCCTCTGACGCACTAGGACATAGTCGATAAGGTGCCAGTGCTTGGAGCGAGGATGCATCCAGGTGGTCTTTCGACTGTCTTTTTGCTGGAAAGTAGTGTTGGTGATGACAAGTTGCTGCTCTGCACAGAGCTCCAACAGTAGGCGACCATTGTCATTGCAGTTCCCAACGCCATGCTTGCCGAGGACTCCTTTCCAGGCTTCAGAGTCTTGGTCCACTCTGGCGTTGAAGTCGCCAAGGATGATGACTTTGTCGTCTGCAGGGGTGTTCTGCAGGAGGCTGCGCAGGTCAGAGTAGAACTTGTCTTTTTCTGCAGGCTCTGCCAGGAGGGTTGGGGAGTACACACTGAGAAGGGTGACGTATTGCTGGTGTGTCAGTGGGAGGCGCATGGACATGATGCGGTCGGAGTGACCCGTTGGTAGGTTTTCCAACTTAGTCGCAATGGGGGTCTTCACCATGAAGCCCACGCCTGAGAGCCGTCTTTCTGATGCAGGCCTGCCTGACCAGTAGAGGGTATAGCCAGCGCCAAGTTCTTGGAGGCTGCCTTCCTCCGGGAGGCGTACTTCGCTGAGCGCGGCGATGTCGATGTTTAACCTCCGCAATTCATGGGCAATGAGGGCGGAGCGACGTTCAGGGCGTCCGCTGTCTGCTGTGTCGAGCATGGTTCGGATGTTCCAGCATGCTACGTTGAGTCCGGTCGTGGTCGTCATGAGAGTGGATCCATTGTTTTTTCTTGTTTTCTGACCGCATGAGAAGATGCCCGTTGACCGCGGCTAGCCAACTGGGGTTACGAGGGGATGAGCTTTGGTTAGGCCACCTTTTCTAGGCCCCTCTCCGTGTGGAGCAAGCAGTGCTGTCCCTAGAGAAGGCTGCTTGGTCGTTCAGGATGTGCCGAGTGACGTTGTCATCCCCAGGTCAACATCAGGCGACCAATATCCTGAACCGCCTGCATGCAGGTTTGAGACTGCGGCTTCCAGTGACATCTTTCACCTGCCGTTTTGCCCCTTGCCCATCGCTACAGGACTTGGAAAGTTCAGTGTCATAGTCCGTGGGCGTTTCCTAAAGCCTGCGCGGTGGAGCTTTTTGGTGGAGTGCAGTGTGCGCAGTACTGGCCCCACCCTTTAAACCCTTGGTTCGTTTGCCATGGCCTAGCAAACTGGGACGGTGGCATCGAGGTCCTCGGGTCGTAGGTTTTATATCAGACTGTCCTTGGCTCAAAAGCCTTCCCCGGAGACACGGGGGCTTTGATGTCAGGGTTTTCCTCCCTTAGCCTTTCCGCAGCCAAGCGGCCAGGCCTGCAAGGCAGCAGGGGACAAGTTCTATATATAGGGCTTAATTCAGTGGGCCGGAAATCAAGCACACGTTCTATATATAGGGCTTCATTAAATGTATTAAGTGTATTAATTCCCTTGGTTTGTACACGCCGTACCTCTCAACGCGTGCGTCATCTATAGTTTGCAGTTTGCACATTGTCTCTAACCATTGTATCTAGCAACGCGTGCGTCATCTATAGTTTGCAGTTTGCACATTGTCTCTAACCATTGTATCTAGCAACGCGTGCGTCATCTATAGTTTGCAGTTTGCACATTGTCTCTAACCATTGTATCTAGCAACGCGTGCGTCATCTATAGTTTGAAATTTGCACATTGTCTCTAACCATTGTATCTAGCAATGCGTGCGTCATCTATAGTTTGCAGTTTGCACATTGCCTCTAACCATGGTATCTAGCAACGCGTGCGTCATCTATAGTTTGCAGTTTGCGCATTGTCTCTAACCCTTGTATCTAGCAACGCGTGCGTCATCTATAGTTTGCAGTTTGCACATTGTCTCTAACCCTTGTATCTATCAACGCGTGCGTCATCTATAGTTTGCAGTTTGCACATTGTCTCTAACCCTTGTATCTATCAACGCGTGCGTCATCTATAGTATGGGTTAGGGTTTGTACACGCTGTATCTATCAACGCGTGCGTCATCTATAGTGTGTGTTGGGGTTTGTACACACTGCATCTAGCAACGCGAGCGTCATCTATAGTTTGCAGTTTGCACATTGTCTTTAACCCTTTGAGTGTCGGGAGTGGTTTTAGTCTCTATGATTCCTGTAGAATATCAGGGTGCTATTTCTGTAGGAGGTCAGGGTGCTATTTCTGTAGGAGGTCAGGGTGCTATTTCTGTAGGAGGTCAAGGTGCTATTTCTGTAGGAGGTCAGGGTGCTATTTCTGTAGGAGTTCAGGGTGCTATTCCTGTAGGAGGTCAGGGTGCTATTTCTGTAGGATGTCAGGGTGCTATTTCTGTAGGAGGTCAGGGTGCTATTTCTGTAGGAGTTCAGGGTGCTATTTCTGTAGGAGGTCAGGGTGCTATTTCTGTAGGAGGTCAGGGTGCTATTTCTGTAGGAGGTCAGGGTGCTATTTCTGTAGGAGGTCAGGGTGCTATTTCTGTAGGAGGTCAGGGTGCTATTTCTGTAGGAGGTCAGGGTGCTATTTCTGTAGGAGGTCAGGGTGCTATTTCTGTAGGAGGTCAGGGTGCTATTTCTGTAGGAGGTCAGGGTGCTATTTCTGTAGGAGGTCAGGGTGCTATTTCTGTAGGAGGTCAGGGTGCTATTTCTGTAGGAGGTCAGTTTGCTATTTCTGTAGGAGGTCAGGGTGCTATTTCTGTAGGATGTCAGGGTGCTATTTCTGTAGGAGGTCAGGGTGCTATTTCTGTAGGAGGTCAGGGTGCTATTTCTGTAGGAGGTCAGGGTGCTATTCCTGTAGGAGGTCAGGGTGCTATTTCTGTAGGAGGTCAGGGTGCTATTCCTGTAGGAGGTCAGGGTGCTATTCCTGTAGGAATCATCGCAACTAAAACTGCTACTGACACTGCAAAGGGTTACATGTCTCATGATGCGTTTCAGTTAACGGTCGTCGGGACGACTATGTACCCCAAGGGCAGGTGAGACATTACACCTGGTCCATCACTGAAGACTTTGGCCCCGGACCAGAAGATCCTCCCTGCATCGTCCGTCTGTACACATCATCATCACTTGACCGCGCTATGGACATCTACTCCGGCCTGGTAGGGCCGCTTCTCGTGTGCCGACGGGGAGAGTTGGACAGCAAGGGCAAAACGGTATTCAAGAGTTAATATTTAGTTGTTTTTTGGTTTTTTTTAAATTATCCATAAAAAATAGAGAAATGTGTGTCAGCATGGCGCAAGCGCTCAAGAATGCAAATAACATGTAAGTACACATGTCAAAGAAAGTGAATAATATTAGTTGTAGTACGGGTTAGACTTTGCCAGTGGTCCTTGTCGCCTCGAGGATCCGGTCAAGGGGGACAATGCCGGAGGGAAGAGTCGAGTGCTTTTTGTTTCTTCGCCGTTTTCAATACGGCCAGGACGTGATGGGGCCTTAGCTTCAGTTGAATTTTCGTATCGTTGATATTAATTATCTAACTTATCCAATTATTCATTTATGTTTTGTACGAAACTGGTATCAGCGGTATAAGAGAACAATTACATATACTGGTTTTTGTTGTGTGAGGCCCTAAATTATTTATTTATTGGCATATTTTTGTTTAGAGGTTTCACTAAATGAAGATTACAGTATGTTTGTACCGAGAAATGTTATTGTCCAAAGATTTATTCGGGGGAGAACGCTTCGCTCAGCGAGTAAAGTTGTCGTCGTAACATGTAATAAGGGAGTCTACTTATCACACGTTACCTTGGTAACATGTGACAAGGGGGCTCCCCGTTGCCTTGAGAACGGGCGACCAGGAGGAAAATGGAATAGAGCCCGGCAAATGAGAAAAGGTGTAAAGAGACTGAAAGAGGACAAGGGCAGGGGGGGGGGGGGGGTGCTGACTCACGTTGCACATTATACACACTGACATTTAGACATCACATTTCTGACCAACTATTGATCTTTTTTTTTTTTTTGGTGGTCATTTCACACACTAAACCCTTTTATCGCCATGGGCGCATTTCCCGAATTATGGAAGTGTTACTTAACGACTATGTACCTCTTGCAGGAGTTCGATTGACCATGATAATTCAAGGGTAGTGCCAGATTAGCTTGGCGCCTGAAGGCGCCAAGCTAATCTGGCTCTACCCTTGAACTATCATGGTCAATCAAACTCCTGCTGTAGGTGTTGGCGCTGAAAGGGTTAACACTTTCGCAGGCGAGAAAACGTCAACCCGCGCCCCCCCCCCTTCCGCAAGCGGCGTAGGTCCTCATGAGTCCCGGCAACTGTCTCTTGCTAAGACCAGTTTGTAGCCATGTTCCTTGGACGTTGTGGCTTTTGAATGAACAAAGATTTTCGGAAACAAAAGACGACTCCAGCAGGACAGACCTTTCATACCACTCGTATGGCGTTATCTGGGGTGGATTACCAATGTTCGATCTACCTAGCGACCCTGCGATGTACTTATGGCCGATGACCGAACATAAGCACACGCTGAAATCAAAGTATGACGTAACAAGATTTGTGCGTATTGAAAAGACGCATGCGTGGAACATGCAAGTGCGTCGTTTCAACTTTAAAATTAGAGTTTAACGTCAGGTATACGATTATTTTTGTCACTCGTAATCGAAAGCAATTAACGGCATCTTACGAAAGCACAGGAGTTTTGTGAAGTGTCTACAGAGATTTGAAGGAAATTCGTGGCAAAATTAGGTTAGAGAGTGGTTTTCTCCAAACTCGTGGATACACTTTTGACGTAATCAGCTCGCCATAGGCTCTTTGGCTACGGCAAAAATATAATCCACTTGTGTTTTATAAATATGTTGATCATATCAGTTAAGCTCTATGTAATTTTAGAGGCGTCAAGCGTAAAGATGCCACGCAGTGAGTCCACTTTACACGCAGTGAGTCCACTTTACGCGCAGTGAGTCCACTTTACACGCAGTGAGTCCACTTTTCACGTAGTGAGTTCACTTTTCACGTAGTGAGTCCACATTACGCTCAGTGAGTCCACTTTACACGTAGTGAGTCCACTTTACGCGCAGTGAGTCCACTTTACACGTAGTGAGTCCACTTTACGCTCAGTGAGTCCACTTTACACGTAGTGAGTCCACTTTATGCGCAGTGAGTCCACTTTTCACGTAGTGAGTCCACTTTACACGCAGTGAGTCCACTTTACGCGCAGTGAGTCCACTTTACGCGCAGTGAGTCCACTTTACGCGCAGTGAGTCCACTTTACACGTAGTGAGTCCACTTTACGCCCAGTGAGTCCACTTTACATGCAGTGAGTCCACTTTACACGCAGTGAGTCCGCTTTACGCGCAGTGAGTCCACTTTACACGTAGTGAGTCCACTTTACACGCAGTGAGTCCACTTTACACGCAGTGAGTCCACTTTACGCGCAGTGAGTCCACTTTACGCGCAGTGAGTCCACTTTACGCGCAGTGAGTCCACTTTACACGTAGTGAGTCCACTTTACGCGCAGTGAGTCCACTTTACACGCAGTGAGTTGACTTTAAACGCAGTGAGTTGACTTTACACGCAGTGAGTTGACTTTACACGCAGTAAGTCCACTTTATGCGCAGTGAGTCCACTTTAAACGCAGTGAGTCCACTTTACAGGCAGTGTCAGCCGCTGTCTCATCTGAGGCTGGAGGTACCAACGGTTGCCGCCCATCAGTCGCCCTCTGCTCAGTAACTTTTGCTAGCTCCTCTTCAAAGAATCATACTCTGGAACTTACACCTTGAATGTCTTCTTTGATCATTTTTAATAATAATACCGGTTATTATATAGCCGCTTTTCCCAATTCTGCGAATCGGCTCAAAGCGCCGCGAACTGAACCCAACACGCACGCTCACGTTTTTATAAATATGTTGTTTTATAAATATGTTGATCATATCAGTTAAGCTCTATGTAATTTTAGAGGCGTCAAGCGTAAAGATGCCACGCAGTGAGTCCACTTTACACGCAGTGAGTCCACTTTACGCGCAGTGAGTCCACTTTACACGCAGTGAGTCCACTTTACACGTAGGGAGTCCACTTTACGCGCAGTGAGTCCACTTTACGCGCCGTGAGTCCACTTTACGCGCAGTGAGTCCTCTTTATACGTAGTGAGTCCACTTTACGCGCAGTGAGTCCACTTTACATACATCTGAGGCTGGAGGTACCAACGGTTGCCGCCCATCAGTCGCCCTCTGCTCAGTAACGTTTGCTAGCTCCTCTTCAAAGAATCATACTCTGGAACTTACACCTTGAATGTCTTCTTTGATCATTTTTAATAATAATACCGGTTATTATATAGCCGCTTTTCCCAATTCTGCGAATCGGCTCAAAGCGCCGCGAACTGAACCCAACACGCACG
>BTPG01000002.1:272598414-272628414 GCA_036245525.1 Semisulcospira habei | reverse complement strand
AGTGTATGGCCCCAGGCACCTGGTACAAAGTCCCCTGCGAAGCGCGAATGGCCAGGCACTCCTCACAGATAATACCTCCATCTTGAACCGCTGGTCGGAATACTTTCAGAGCCTCTTCAGCGCTGAGCGCACTGTTCAAGAAGCAGTCGTCCTACAAATCCCACACCTCCCAGTAAAAGTTGAATTGGACGAACCGCCCACCGCTGAAGAGACCCTCACAGCCATCCACCAGCTCAAGAGTGGCAAAGCAGCAGGCATTGATGGAATACCGCCAGAGATCTGGAAACATGGAGGCACAGCACTGCACAACAAGCTCCATAACCTCTTTCTCTGCTGCTGGGAGGAAGGAACACTACCAAAAGATCTCCGTGATGCAGTCGTTATCACCCTGTACAAGAACAAAGGCGAGAAGTCTGACTGTTCCAACTATCGGGGAATTACCCTGCTGTCCATTGCTGGGAAAATCCTTGCAAGGCTGCTCCTGAATCGGCTGGTACCTGCCATCGCTGAAGACCAACTCCCAGAGGGCCAGTGTGGCTTCAGAGCAAACAGGAGCACCACCGATATGGTCTTTGTGCTGAGACAGCTACAGGAGAAGTGCCGCGAGCACAACAAAGGGCTGTAAGTAACATTTGTCGACCTAACAAAAGCGTTCGACACTGTGAGCAGGCAAGGCATGTGGCAGATCCTGGAGCGACTTGGCTGTCCCCTAAAGTTCCTCAACATGATTGTCCAGCTACACGAGGACCAGCAAGGCCAGGTCAGACTCAACAATGACCTCTCGGAACCATTCCCTATTCTCAACGGCGTAAAGCAGGGCTGCGTGCTGGCACCGACCCTCTTCACCATTTTTTTTAGCATGATGTTGAAGCAGGCCACAGTGGACCTCGATGATGACGATGCAGTGTACATCAGGTATCGCCTCGATGGCAGCCTGTTCAACCTCAGACGACTGCAGGCCCACACGAAAACCCTAGACCAACTGATTCGTGAGCTGCATTTTGCTGATGATGCTGCCCTCGTTGCACACACAGAGAGAGCCCTGCAGCGCATCACGTCTTGCTTCGCAGATGCTGCCCAGCTCTTTGGACTCGAGGTCAGTCTGAAAAAGACAGAGGTCCTCCATCAGCCGGCACCCAAGACAGTGTATCGCCCTCCTCACATCACCATTGGCGAGTCTGAACTAACGTCAGTGCACCAGTTTACTTACCTTGGCTGCATTATCACGTCGGACGCCAAGCTGGACAAGGAGCTTGACAGCAGGCTGGCAAAAGCGAACAGCGCTTTCGGGCGACTTTTCAAGCGGGTGTGGCACAATCAACAGCTGAAAACAGGCACCAAGATCAGCGTGTACAGAGCTGTGGTCCTCACCACCCTGCTGTATGGTTCCGAGTCCTGGGCCCTCTACCGCAGCCAACTACGACTCCTCGAACGCTTCCACCAGCGCTGCCTGCGTACCATCCTGGGCATTCACTGGAGTGACTATGTCACCAACGTCGAGGTCCTTGAACAGGCTGAAACTGTGAGCATCGAGGCTTTGCTGCTGCGGACACAGCTCCGCTGGGCGGGGCATGTCTCCAGGATGGAGGATCATCGCCTACCAAAGATCACCCTGTTCGGCGAGCTTGCTACTGGACACCGTGACAGAGGGGCACCAAAGAAGAGATACAAAGACTGTCTCAAGAAGTCACTTAGTGCCTGCCAAATCGACCACCACCAGTGGTCTTCGCTTGCTGCGGACCGTGACACCTGGCGCTCCACCATTTACAAGGCAGCTGTCTCCTTTGAGGACTCTCACAGAGCTAGCCTTAAGGACAAGCGGCTCAGGAGAAAAAAACAGAGATGCCGCAGCTCAAAACCCTGGCCATACCTTCCCCTGCAGCCACTGCGGTCGAACCTGCCTGTCTCGGATTGGCCTCCGCAGCCACGAACAAGCCTGCAGACGTCGTGGGCAACTCCTATAAAATCTTCGTTCGTGAAAGTCAAGCCAAGACTTCTTTGCCAGAATTTGGAATCCGCCCGCCGAGCACATCGTGTGCACTCTCCGGAATGCGTTCCGACCTGCCCTTTAAAAGTCTACTCTATTTTCAATACGGTACACATAAACGAGCATTTTGTCATAGACCGTTTTGGTTCCGGTATTATCTCCCAGGCAGTTTTGCTGGTCATCTATATTAATAGTTCAGACGGTAAGGAAAAACAAAACCACAACAAAACTTAGAACAGCACACATTTGGTATCATTTGATTTCAGAAATACGTGGACCGTGAGTTTTTCTTGCTGTTCTCCATAACTGACGAGAACAAGTCTTGGTACAACGCCACCAACTTCCAGAACGTCAGTACTGCTGACCGTGACTTCGACCCTGAGTCCAACATGATGCACGGTGAGGAGGATCTATCTGTGTGTGCTGTTCTGTGACTCTGTACCTTATGGCGCGTGACCCGTAAGGTTTAACTCATTTAAGAGCCCCGCATCAATAGCTGTAAAAGAGTATACGACACTCCCGCATCTATCGATGAGGGGCACTTTGAATGAATTAAGATAGCATTCCAGGTGCCCAGCATAAATAGCTGCGAAATAGTCGTATGGCGCTGCCGGCAGCAACGCTATACGACACTTCCGCGCCGCAGCTATTGATGCGGGACGCTTTGAATGAGTTAAATAAACTCCAGCTAAGTGATGGTAAAACAGACTCCATGCCTATCACAGCTGGTGTGAGTCCTTTACAGTTGTCCTGTCTTCCCAGTCACATCTCTGTCTGTCAAAATCAAATCACTTTCTCTGACAGTGTCAAAACCTTGGTCTTTTCATTGACAGAGATCTCGACATGGATAAGTATGTTAGTCATATGTGCAGATCAGCTTTTGTTGAACTTCGGCGCATTAGCAGTGTTAGGCAGTAACTGACGCCCGAAGCACCTGCCATCCTTGTCTCCTCCTTTGTTTTATCACGGTTAGACTGCTGTTACTCCCTCTTTTCTGGCCTGCCTAAAATCCAGCTAGGTAAACTGCAGAGAGTGCAAAACAGTGCTGCCCGTTTAGTTCTGCGCGTGCGTAAGCGTGACCATATCCGCCCCGCCCTTGAGAAACCCCACTGGCTGCCCGTACAAGAACGCATTCTGTATAAACTGTCTTGCATGTGCTTCAACTTTATCAACCTGACTTCTCCTGCTTTTATCTCTGACTTACTCCATTTGTATACTCCATCTCGCACCCACCGCTCTTCCTCTGACACACGGAAATTTCGCCTTCCCAATCACGTGGCGGTCGTGCCTTCTCCCATCTTGGCCCCGCCACTTGGAACAGCCTCCCCGCCCCTGTCCGTAACTGTCAAACGCTCTCCTCATTCAAATCACTTCTCAAAACCCACCTCTACAACGCTGCCTTTTACTAGTTCATTTCCCCAGCCATGCGCAATTCATCACCACTGTCACGTGTGTGTGTGTGTGTGTGTGTGTGTGTGTGTGTGTGTGTGTGTGTGTGTGTGTGTGTGTGTGTGTGTGTGTGTGTGCGTGTTAGCTGTTAGCCTTTACATTGTATCCGCGCTTAGAGCTACTTTTAGAATAAGCGCTTAACAAATCTCCTTTATTATTATTATTATTATTATTATTATTATTATTATTATTATTATTATTATTATTATTATTATATTTAAGATAACATTCCATCAAAGAATAAGCAGTAAATTATGATTGGCATATGAAGGTTAGTCCAGCCCACCGCGGAATGGTTGTGGCAGTTTTCATGTTTCATAACTGGCAGCATATTAAGTCTGTTATTAGACTCATCCCAGCACATATATATTGTTCATTATATTAGAAAGTTCAGTCCGGGCACGATTGTCCGATAAATGAAACGTAAGCTGAACTAAAGTCAACTGGAACAGTCATTAGGGCTATCTAACCCATTCAGCCCTGACGCACTACAGCAGGAGATGGTCGACCATGATAATTCAAGGCTAGTGCCAGATTAGCTTGTCGCCTGTCCAAAGATAAAAGCAAAGTGATGATCAACACCACAAGCGACAGCAGCAGCAATATTCACATGAATGGCCAGAAGCTAGAAGAGGTCAATAGCTTCAGGTACTTGGGAGCCACCCTGTCCAAAGACGGTAGTTGCATAGCAGAGATCCGTATCAGGATAGGTACAGCAACATCCGCAATGGCCAGGCTGGACAGGATATGGCGAAGTAACTCCATCAGCTTCACCATCAAGTACAGGCTTTACAAGTCCCTCGTAGTGTCTATTCTACTCTACGGCTGTGAGACTTGGACACTGCTTGCAGACTCAGAAAAGAAAATCCAGGCCTTTGAGAACAAGTGCCTGAGGAAGTTGCTCCGCATCTCGTACCGCGAGCACAAGACCAACGAATATGTACGGAGCATCGTCACTTCCCTGGTGGGCCCACATGAACCCCTTCTGGCAACTGAGAAACGGCGCAAGCTTGCTTGGTTTGGCCACGTGACCCGACACAACACCTTGTCCAAGACTATCCTCCAAGGCACTCTCGAAGGAATTCGTCGGCGAGGTCGTCAGAGAAAGAGTTGGGTCGCAAACATAAAAGAATGGACCGAACTCGAGATGCCAGACTTGCTTGCCACCGCCCAAAATAGAACTCAGTGGAGAGCACTGTCTGTTGCTGCTGCCTTTCAGTCCCCCCAACGCCCAGTTCGGGCAAGGGACTGATGATGATGATGATGATGTCGGCGCCAAGCTAATCTGGCACTGCCCTTGAATTATCATGGTCGATCCATCTCCTGCAACTGGTACATAGTCATAAGATGACGCCTCCAAAATTTGGGATATACGGCCATCGGCCTAAATGCGTTAAAAATACAAAGAAAGCGTTTGGACGTATTTTATGGATTTTGAAGTTTTTGTATAAAGCTCAAATCCGTGGTATTTCGGCTGTGATTTCTTAATGTTGTGTTGCCCAGGTATCAACGGGTACCTGTACGGCACGCTACCCGGCCTAGATATGTTTAAAGGGGACCGGGTTGTGTGGTACGTATTTAGTGTGGGGGCTGAGGTGGACCTCCACACCATCTCTCTGCACGGGCAGTCCCTCACGATCTTCGACACGCTCCGCTCCGCCACCGCCATCCTGCCTGGGTATTTCAAGACGCTCTACATGAACGCTGAAAGTGTTGGTAAGGACTGGACACTGCTGATTTGTGTGTATAACATAATTAGACTCGTAGCTTTTTGTATTGTCTGAAAGTGTTGGTAAGGACTGGACACTGCTGATTTATTTGTATAACATAATTAGACTCGTAGCTTTTTGTATTGTCTGAAAGTGTTGGTAAGGGCTGGACACTGCTGATTTGTGTGTATAACATAATTAGACTCGTAGCTTTTTGTATTGTCTGAAAGTGTTGGTAAGGACTGGACACTGCTGATTTGTGTGTATAACATAATTATACTCGTAGCATTTTGTATTTTCTGAAAGTGTTGGTAAGGGCTGAACACTACTTATTTGTTTGCACAACATAATTAGACTCGTAGCATTTTGTATTGTCTGAAAGTGTTGGTAAGGGCTGGACACTGCTTATTTGTTTGCATAACATAATTATACTCGTAGCATTTTGTATTGTCTGAAAGTGTTGGTAAGGGCTGTTGACTGTTGATAATGCTGATTTGTTTGTATAACATTTACTCAGAGCATTTTCTATTGACATTAACACTTGGGATGTCGGCAGCGTTTTTTGTAGCGATGATTCCAGTAGGAATCACATACACAAGAAGCGCTGGTGACATGGGCTGCCAGCAGCAATTTTTGTGGCGATGATTCCTACTGGAATCATCGCCACAAAAAGCGCCACCAAAATCCAAAGGGTTAATTCCTGAGAGTTTGGTGGTATGGGGCAGAAGTAATAAACCTAATTTAATCGTGTTTTGCAGTGCTGAGTGGTATTTGTGTTGGCGTGTGTACTGTCAAAGTGAATGTAATGTTTTCAATGTCGTACAGGACAGTGGGCGCTGGTATGCAGGACTAACGCACACTTTTTAAAGGGGATGAAAGCGCTGTTTAACATCCTGGGCAGTGGCAAGCCCAGTGAGTGCAAGCAACATAGCGGACAGGAACGCAACAGGACGTACTTTCTGCAGGCCGAGGAGCAAATGTGGGACTATGCACCTAGTGGACAAAATCTCATTGGTGGTCGAAGCCTGCTGGACCCAAACGCGTAAGCGATATAGCCGGATTATTATGTACCTCAGTGAGCGTAAGGTCTACGTCGGCCTGTAGTGACCCGAGCATGCTTGTGCGCATGCCATCCGCCACGGCTAAATATGTGAAAATATACTGAGAGGTGCAAGTTTTGCCAATGACGTATAATTTGTATTGTTTTCCTCTCTACGTCACACGACCAGTCACGTTAGCGCAAACAGTACCATGTGACCGTGATATAAAACCCCTGTATAGAGAAATGGGGAGACGTTTTGTAGCCCTCTCGATGACGCATCTTGGATGCCAGTTTTGTTCTATAAAAGATCACCAAAACGTTATAAAGTAAAAAGTTGCATAGTGTTCTTCGAAACAACAAGCACTCAGTACTGGCGATGGCAACGTCATGAAATATTTTAAAATACGTCAAATGTATATTCCTTTGACGTCAGTCATGTCTGGCGTGATCCAGGTCGGAAGATGTCTTCTTGATTTCTTTTACGAATATAGTGGAGGAATGAAAACAAATACGTTATTGGTCGGAGGGGTTCGCTGCACGGACCCTTGTAGGCGGCCTTCGGGAGGTCAAAGGAATCATTGTACCCCTCAGGCCTTCGGCCTTCGCGGTACAATGATTCCTTTGACCTCCCTCAGGCCTACAAAGGTCCGTGTAGCGAACCCCTCCGACCAATAACTTATAATCTTTCAAACACAGACACGTGCAAACTTGAAGGAATGTCGCCGGGAGTTTGCTCGTATTTCTTAGATGTCATTACTGCCCCATAAAAAATGCATTTAATAAGGTAAATCACTCTGCTGGATTATTGTGTGTAGGCGCAGCATATACATGTTGGGCATATACAAATGGAAAGTCGAAGAAAAATTGGCATCAGAAAAAAAAACGCCATTACTCCATGCGAAAAATGTTGATTTTCTTGCCATACTTGCGAAGAATGAAAGCAGACCATATGAGGTGACGGTTTTCTGACTATACACCTGGTGATGCTCCTGCAACGTTATGTGTGAGACAGAGATGCCCCATTTAATCCTTTCCGAGACGGTAGCAGTTTTTGTTGGCATGATTCCTGTAGGATGTCATGATGTTGTTATTCCTGTAGGATGTCAGGGTGCTAGTCCTGTAGGATGTCAGGGTGCTAGTCCTGTAGGATGTCAGGGTGCTAGTCCTGTAGGATGTCAGGGTGCTATTCCTTTAGGATATCAGGGTGCTATTCCTGTAGGATGTCAGGGTGCTATTCCTGTAGGATGTCAGGGTGGTATTCCTGTAGGATGTCAGGGTGCTATTCCTGTAGGATGTCAGAGTGCTATTCCTGTAGGATGTCAGGGTGGTATTCCTGTAGAATGTCAGCCTGCTATTCCTGTAGGATTTCAGGGTGGTATTCCTGTAGGATGTCAGCCTGCTATTCGTGTAGGATTTCAGGGTGGTATTCCTGTAGGATGTCAGCCTGCTATTCCTGTAGGATTTCAGGGTGGTATTCCTGTAGGATGTCAGGGTGCTATTCCTGTAGGAATCATGGAGACAAAAACCGCTATTGACACGCGAAGGGTTGATGATTCCTACGCAAATAAGTCTTTTTGAATACCAGGCAGGCAACACAGGCAACGAAAAGCGACTGCATTTGAACACCGGTTTGTTTATCTAGTGTATCTGCCGCGCAGCTGTTTGACACGGTCTGCTTGTTTCGTGCCGACGTGTATCGCGGGTCCGTACGTGAAGCAGTTTTCATGATTTTGTCGCATATCGTGGACAAATGGCGAAAGACGCAACATTCTTTAGTTTCATTAAAATCGGTTTATCAGTTAATATTTTACGAATCCGCAAAACGTGTGGCTGCCAGTCTACTTACCGTCTTGTACATATTCCAACGTACCATGATTGCTGTTTTTGTACTGATACTTTATTCCGTACTAATACTTTATTCCGTAATACTTTATTTCGTACTAATACTTTATTCCGTACTAATACTTTATTCCGTACTAATACTTTATTCCGTACCAACCAAAGAAAGTCACGTGAAGATACAGTGGGAGGAGCTATTATAGCTTGCGTGCCTCGGTAGGTAGGGGCCATATCAAACAGTGGGAGGAGCTATTATAGCTTGCGTGCCTCGGTAGGTAGGGGCCATATCAAACAGTGGGAGAAGCTATTATAGCTTGCGTGCCTCGGTAGGTAGGGGCCATATCAAACAGTGGGAGGAGTTATTATAGCCTGCGTGCCTCGGTAGGTAGGGGCCATATCAAACTGTGGGAGGAGCTATTATAGCTTGCGTGCTTCGGTAGGTAGGGGCCATATCAAACAGTGGGAGGAGCTATTATAGCTTGCCTGCCTCGGTAGGTAGGGGCCATATCTCGCTTCAATCCATTCACTCCCGACGCCCTACACCAGGAGATGGACGGAATTATCATGGTTGATACATAGTCGGGAAATGCAGCCGATGGGTTTAATAAGAGATTACTACGTGCTGTATTCTCCATCCTTGTCATCAATAAATGGGTTCAATAAGAGATTACTCCATATTATATTCTCCATCCTGGTCATCGATAATTGTTGTGTTCGTTACTTTCTGGCAAACTTTGTTTGTTTGTTTGTCGTTGATTCGTAAATTGGTTGATTTTAGTTCGGGGATGAACGGGGACGTCCGCTCATTCCTAAAGATTTCATCAACCCCTTGCCTGCCAGTGTACGGAAAACTTATGTCTTTGAAAGGAAACGCAACATCCAATACTACCATTTTCCCAAAGAACTCGGGCATTAACACAGCCAGCAAGAGGGAAAGGACCTCGTGAGCGCGGCATCTACCGGGGCTTATGAGGTTCATTGCCTATTGCAGCTGGATGGTGTTGGCATTTTTCTGGCGGCGAAGGGGTTACATAATGCATCATTCAGACATTTATCTCACTATACGCTTTGTCTTCCCATGCCAGCGATGCCTATGTCTTTGCACGTAATGACACTCCCTACCTGGGCACGCGCTACCTGAAGGCCCGCTACCACCAGTACACCGACGCCACCTTCAGCACTCGCGTGCCACGTAGCCCGGAACATCAGCACCTGGGAATTCTGGGACCAGTCATCAGTGCTGCCGCCTTTGATACGGTGACTGTGGTGTTCAGGAACAACGCCTCCCGGCCCTATTCTATCCACGCACAGGTAATGGATTTGCTTGGAATATTCCCATCATTCATCGACATTGATCGATGTAGATGTCGACAATAATAAATACCAAAGCACGCATCGAGCAGCATGCTATTCCTAACTTACGGCGACCGAATCCAGGCAGTAAAGAGTTAATACAATATCTCCTGGACAAATGTACTTACTACGTCTTACGGCGACTGAATCCAGGAAGTAAAGAGTTAATACAATATCTCCTGGACAAATGTACTTACTATGTCTTACGGCGATGCTGGACATAAAGGCCAACTTAAAATTATGAAGGTTAATTGTCTACAAAAAGAAAGAATTTCTTCCGTTGCTCAAAAGGCAGTGGGAAACCTTTGTCACGTGTGCCGCTGACAAGGGTTGTGAAAAGAAGGGTGGAATAGTCGTAATGAAGGCAAGACAACATTGTCGATAATCCGTTGTGTCGGTAAATTTGAGCAATCACAGACTGTCATTACGCTGATCGCTTCAACCCCTTCTCGGACACTGGATGTACATTTTGTTTCTGAAACTTTCATTCATTCAACGACCAAAAGGCGCGTGCCACAACGGTCCACCGGACCTGGATACATGTTGGTCTCAGCAAGTAACATAGATCCTCATGAGTCGCCGATGTCGCAGGGGCTCAAGAGGATCTGTTTGTTGCAGATGGACCCTGTTCACTTTTTCCCCGCACTGAAGGGGTTAATCTTTATGACAAAACACAGCAGAAGACCCAACGCCCAATACCCTAACCCACCCATGACAAAACACAGCAGAAGACCGAATGCCCAATACCCTAACCCACCCATGACAAAACACAGCAGACGCCCAATACCCTAACCCACCCATGACAAAACACAGGAGACGCCCAATACCCTAACCCACCCATGACAAAACACAGCAGACGCCCAATACCCTAACCCACCCATGACAAAACACAGCAGACGCCCAATACCCTAACCCACCCATGACAAAACACAGCAGACGCCCAATACCCTAAAACCCACCCATGACCAAACACAGGAGATGCCCAATACCCTAACCCACCCATGACAAAACACAGCAGACGCCCAATACCCTAACCCACCCATGACAAAACACAGCAGACGCCCAACACCCTAACCCACCCATGACAAAACAGCAGAACTGAGACCAAACGCCCAATACAGTTCTGAGAATAACTGTTCTGTTTTGTTCTAGGGTCTGGCCTACGACAAGAGCTCCGAGGGCGCGAGCTATGCGGGTCAGAACGCGGGCGTGCCTCCCGGGGGCATGGCCGTGTACACGTGGACGGTGCCAGAAGATTACGCCCCGGCCCAGGGGGACCCGCCATGTATCACGCAGGCCTACTACTCTGCTGTCGACCCCGTCAAGGACACATACTCGGGACTCATGGGTAGGCCTAATTAATCGCCCTCTGAAGGACTGTATTACAATTCTAGAGACAGATCGAGCATGATAGTTCAAGAGTGGTGCCAAAATAGCTTGGCGCCTATGGGCGACAAGCTATTCTGGCACCACCCTTGAATTATCATGCTCGATCCAAGTCTTGATGTGGTGTGTCGGGGCTGAATGAGTTAAAATGACATCAACCACTACCATTAAAGCAAGAATAATAAGTAAATACGTTCTGATGTAAATGCCAGAGTCATGTGTATATGGACAATCAGCATGATCGCATTGTGATTGCGGCGTCCAGATAGTCGTAACCTTAGGTGCGGCGCAAAAATGCACTTAAATGGGTCTCCAGAGTGGAGTTGTTCTCCGGGGACTAAACATTACATACTGCGAGAATGATCTGCCACGACAGCTGAAGGGCGGTGCTTGACTACATTGCTGCAGAACATTATAAGCGTAATGCAGTGTGATAAGAAAGCTTACGGAGTCGATGATGTTGATTTACTGGTTCCATGTGGTGCACTGCACCCGGGTTGTGATTCTGTCTGATCGCTTCAGTACAATGTGCACCCGGGTTGTGATTCTGTCTGATCGCTTCAGTACAATGTGCACCCGGGTTGTGATTCTGCCTGATGGCTTCAGTACAATCTGCACCCGCGTTGTGATTCTGTCTGATCGCTTCAGTACAACCTGCACCCGGGTTGTGATTCTGTCTGATCTCTTCAGAGCAATATGCACCCGGGTTGTGATTCTGTCTGATCGCTTCAGAGCAATCTGCACCCGGGTTGTGTATCTGTCTGATTGCTTCAGTACAATCTGCACCCAGGTTGTGATTCTGTCTGATGGCTTCAGTACAACTTGCACCCGGGTTGTGATTCTGTCTGATCGCTTCAGTACAATCTGCACCCTGGTTGTGATTCTGTTTGATGGCTTCGGTACAATCTGCATCCGGGTTGTGATTCTGTCTGATGGCTTCAGTACAATCTGCACCCGGGTTGTGATTCTGTCTGATGGCTTTAGTACAATCTGCACTTGGGTTGCGATTCTGTCTGATGGCTTCAGTACAATCTGCACCCAGGTTGTGATTCTGTCTGATGGCTTGCGCTGGGAGTCAATGTTGACGTTCTGGCTCTGTGTATTGCGCTGGGGGTGATCTATGAGATTGTAAGTTTGACTGAGACCGTGTTTGACTTGAACATTTACATTGCGTGTGTGTCTTCGTGTGTATGTGTGTGTGTGTGTGTGTGTGTAGACGAAAGACCTAAAACGGGTGACTGTCTTTACCATCCTTATGGAAACTGGGTATGTGTATAATTCTGGGTTTCCAAGTCAGACACCCATTTTTTCTGAGGGTTGTTTCTGCATTGTCTTGCGGTAAAGATTCATAAAAAGTAAAAAAATCCGTTTTTCTCATTTTGGCGTTAACACATGCACTTTTGTGTTTAACAGACACGCCGGTAGTGTGTTTGAAAACTTGTCCCTCCCAGCAATGTGTGTGTGTGTGTTGTGACACAGAACCCTGAAAATGAGCGTGTATGTATTACATCACCCTTCTCAGCTAGCTATAAATAACTTCATAGCTGATATGGGTCAGGGGGGATATTTTGTTGTTTTAGGGAGTAAATTGTTTATGTTTCTACAGAATTAGGTTTGTTATTTGAGGGTGTGGTTGTTTTGTTAAAAAAAAGTGTTGAGTTGTAATGTACTTCCGGGGTGATGTGGAGAAAGGTGATGTCTAGTGGCAGATTTGAGATTCATGTATACGTTCACCAGGGACTTAGCCTATACGTTTTCTACGTTTGTTTCCATGTCAGATGAAGAATATTTGATCTGAAACGTCGTTCTTTGTTTCTATTTTAAAGGGTTTTTCGCCACTATCTTCTGTTTTAGTTTGACTTAGCCTATAATTATATTCGTGCGCCGGTTGCTAAGAAGTGAAGTGATTGTATGAGTGCGCATTGTAAGAGAGGACGTTTAGACTTTGGGTGAGGCTGCTGTTGTCTTTTGTCCTGCCCGACCTTTTGGTTGAACCTGTTGCTTTATTTTGTAGGTTTGTCGATGTTATCAATGCCGCATCTCCTTTTGGATTGTATGCACAAATTGATTGAATGGAAATGACGTCACAGAGTCAGCGTCGTTTCATGCGTCGTCTGCACCAGTCAGTCGTTTAGTGCAGTTAAAAGAGTGCAGGCTTGGATGGGCCATTTTCTGATGTAATAGTAAAGTATTATTTGTGTGAATGCTGTCCGTTTGAAGGAAGGTTGATTGATTGTACATAGCTTAACGTCCCGACAGCAACAAGACTTTCTCAGGACGTGCCTGCACTGCTAGTGACAAAAACTCAACAGAATATTGAATGTATGTCGCCAGCCGGTCCAATACGTTAAATAAAACCTACGACATGGGGCCTAAATAAAGCTAAGACCATTTAGCAACACACATCGAATATCAAGAGCCACAGGCAGCGCAGACAGTAGGGAGAGTTTAAAAAAGGAAAATGCAGGTGAATGGACCAAGGGTAGACAGAAACACATGCCCCCGGAATATAGAGAAAAAACCCACCCTGTGGGGCTGACCAGGGTGCCCCTGGGAACTAAAAAGTCCCCCAGGGGAAGGACTGGAAAGTCGAGTGTTGAGGGCAGACCGGTTGGGGGTGTTTCAGGGAAGGACTGGAAAGTCGAGTGTTGAGCGAAGCCCGAGAGAAGGCGAGGATGGGAAAAATATCCAGCACTATACGTTGGAATAGATGCATATCAGTTACGACATGCTTGTAAATTAAAACACTTTTAACCCCACCCGGGTCTGCCCTGGGGGACTTGGGTGGGGTTAACTACTTTTTATTTCCCAGGGGCACCCTGGTCAGCCCCACAGGGTGGGTTTTTCTCTCTATTCTGGGGCATGTGTCTCTGTCGGCCCTTTGTCCATTCACCTGTATTTGACTTTTTAAAACTCTCCCTACTGTCTGCACTGCCTGTAGCTCTTGATATTGGATGTGTGTTGCTAAATGGTCTTAGCTTTATGTAGGCCCCATGTGTTAGGTTTATTTAATGTATTTGACCGGCTGGCGATATACATTCAATGTTCTGTTTAGTTGTTGTTTTTTCACAAGCAGTGCAGGCACGTCCTGAGAAAGCCTTGTTGCTGTCGGGACGTTAAGTAATGTACAATAAAACACTTTTAACATTAAGAAAAGTTGAGTTAAAAGAGGTTTTAAAACAGTTTTCATAAAAACTTTTGCCCGACACGCTTCTAAAAACAACATTTTCTTAGTTTTAAACCTTGTACCGCGCCATAAACGCCACGATTGCTTTTCAGTCTTAGCTGTCCTATAGTGTGGAATGTGGGACTTTGCCAACTGGATCCATCTGGTGCACTCCAAATGAGTATTTGTGAGTGGTTTGACGTGCAACTCAGTGTGCGCCTCTGAAATGACCTACTGATTCCACTGATAATGAAACTCTTTCATTCATAAGAGTGCATTGAGCAGCTCTATAAACCAAAAGTGATGACCCCCTCTCCCCCCCCCCCACCCTCCCCTCCCCCCCCCCCGCCCCGCCCCCCACACACACACACTTCTCCCCCCCCCCCAACCCCCTTACAACCCCACTCAAACAATCATAATAGTAAAATCAACCAAAGGTATCTTTAGTGAGGTATTTTCACTGTAATCCCAGTTTTGTGTGAGAGGCACCCACTTTTGGGGTAAACACCCATTTTTTTTCCATCCAGTGGCTCTGTTTCTAGAAAATGTCTATTTTATTTTAAGTTGTAGAGCTTAGTTATAAGGTGAGTTCTAAACATTGGCATCAACTCCAGAGCCCTAGAATAAATAGAAATATGGGAACCCATTTTCACATAAAATGGTAGGTCACCCAGTCTGAGGGTTTTGTGTTCATGTGTGTGTGTGTGTGTGTATGTGTGTGTGCGTGCGTGCGTGCATTCGTGTGTGCACTCATGCGTGCGCGCGTGTTCTCCGTCGTGTTCGCGTGCCGTGCGTACGTGTGTGTGTGTGTGTGTGTGTGTGTGTGTGTGTGTGTGTGTGTGTGTGTGTGTGCGCGCGCGCGTTTGCATGTGTGTGCGTCCTCCGTCTGCTATATTTCTGCAGGTCCTCTCCTGGTGTGCAAGCCTGGTGTGCTGGACGCCCAAGGACGGCGCCAGGATGTCAGTCACTCCTTCTTCCTCCTGTGGATGGTCTTGAACGAGAACCGCAGCTGGTACATGACCGACGCCCCGCTCAACATTACGGACTTTGTGGAGAGCAATCTCATGCATTGTGAGTCCTACACCGGGGGTACATTTGCTGGAAAGGCGCCCAGCCGCTCAAAGCAACGTGAATACATACATAGTGGTTTTAGCAAGAGACATAGATCCTCATGAGCCCCCGCAAGTGCTGGGGCTCGTGAGGATGTATACTTCTTGCAGTCGTTCATTTGTTCTTCAAAGTTCCGCCGGTCAAAGGAACATGAATACATACATAGTGGTTTCAGCAAGAGGCATGGATCCTCACGAGCCCCCCAACTGCGGCAACTGCGGGGGCTTATGAGGATCTCTACCTCTAGCATTTGTGCGGTGCTCAGTTCTTCTCGGCCGTTAAGGGGTTGTGCAGGTCTGTTGTGCTGGAGCTTAGGCCTCCAGGCGGTGAACTGGTTGTGCAGGTCTGTGGTACCGGAGCTTAGGCCTCCAGGCGGTGAAGGGGTTGTGCAGGTCTGTGGTACCGGAGCTTAGGCCTCCAGGCGGTGAAGGGGTTGTGCAGGTCTGTGGTACTGGAGCTTAGGCCTCCAGGCGGTTGTGCAGCACATGGAACCAGGAACCAGCTCAACATCCACCCTCGCCGACAACAACCTCCTCAGTCCCTTCCAGTCTGCCTATCGTAAACATCACAGCACTGAAACAGCCCTTCTAAATATCCTAAACGACCTGCTTCTCTCCACCGACTCGGGCAACATCTCCCTTCTTACGCTACTCGATCGCTCTGCCGCCTTCGACACTATAGACCACTCTATCCTCCTCCACCGCCTTCACCACTCTTTTGGCATCACTGACTCTGCTCACTCCTGGTTTCTCTCCTACCTCTCCGACAGACAGCGGTCCGTCACCATCGACGGCATCTCCTCCAAACCAGTCAGGCTCTCCTGCGGCATTCCACAAGGGTCCGTCCTGGGCCCGGTCCTTATCACACTCTACACCTCTCCCCTGTCCAACATCATACAGTCTCACCACATACACCACCACCTCTACGCTGACGACTCACAACTACTAGACAAAGACAAACTCGACAACACTCAGTCACTACTGACTCGCACGGTTGACTGCTACGAAGACGTGAAAAACTGGATGACAGCAAACAAGCTTAAACTGAACGACGACAAAACGGAAGCCATACTGGTAGGCACTAGCCAGAAACTTTCCCAGCTCCCTCCCTCTCTCCACCTTCAACTCGACAGCACCCCCATCTCCCTCTCTGACTCGGCCAAGAACCTTGTCGTTATCCTCGATTCCTCTCTTTCCATGACCAGCTTCGTCTCCGCCACGGCCCAGGCATGCTATTTCCACCTCCGCCGCATCAGTCAGATCAGAAAATACCTCACTACCGAAGCTGCAACCAAACTTGTTGTCTCTCTCATCTTATCTCGCATCGACTACTGCAACTCTCTCCTTTCCGGCCTCCCACACTCCACCACTTTCACTCTCCAGCGCGTCCAGAACAATGCTGCCTGCCTCGTCCTGACAAAGAAAAAATCCGACCACATCACTCCCCCGCTCAAACTCCTTCACTGGCTTCCCATCCCCCAACGCATCCAATACAAGATTCTGTCTCGCTGCAACAAATCCCTGAACAACTACGCTCCTGCCTATCTCTCCAACTTACTTCACCCCTACACTTATTCCCGCTCCCTACGCTCCGCCTTCGCATCCCCCGCACCAAACTCAGCACTTTTGGCCCCCGCTCCTTCTCCGTCTACGGTCCATCCACATGGAACACTCTCCCACTCTCTCTCCGTCAGAAACACTCTCTCTCCTCCTTCCAGTCCGCCCTCAAAACTCACCTCTTTCAACAATTCTAGCACTATATCACCACACTCCCCACCCCAAGCTGACTGTCGTAATGTATTTCACTATTTGTGGTACGTGAGTGGTTGTCTAAAGCGTGCGTGAGTTGTGAGTGCGCGCTTAGAGTTATTATTATTATAAGATAAGCGCATTATAAATACCGTAATTATTATTTATTATTATTACTGGAGCTTAGGCCTCCAGGCGGTGAAGGGGTTGTGCATGTCTGTGGTACTGGAGCTTAGGCCTCCAGGCCGTGAAGGTTAAAATACAGACCACCACACGTTTACAGCACGCGTTTGCAGCCACGTACGCATACCTCTTGGCTTGACTTCGCGAACGAAGATTTTATAGGAGTTGACCACGACGTCTGCAGGCTTGTTCGTGGCTGCGGAGGCCAATCCGAGAAAGGCAGGTTCGACCGCAGTGGCTGCAGGGGAAGGTATGGCCAGGGTTCTGAGCTGCGGCATCTCTGTTTTTTCTCCTGAGCCGCTTGTCCTTAAGGCTAGCTCTGTGAGAGTCCTCAAAGGAGACAGCTGCCTTGTAAATGGTTGAGCGCCAGGTGTCACGGTCCGCAGCAAGCGAAGACCACTGGTGGTGGTCGATTTGGCAGGCACTAAGTGACTTCTTGAGACAGTCTTTGCATCTCTTCTTTGGTGCCCCTCTGTCACGGTGTCCAGTAGCAAGCTCGCCGAACAGGGTGATCTTTGGTAGGCGATGATCCTCCATCCTGGAGACATGCCCCGCCCAGCGGAGCTGTGTCCGCAGCAGCAAAGCCTCGATGCTCACAGTTTCAGCATGTTCAAGGACCTCGACGTTGGTGACATAGTCACTCCAGTGAATGCCCAGGATGGTACGCAGGCAGCGCTGGTGGAAGCGTTCGAGGAGTCGTAGTTGGCTGCGGTAGAGGGCCCAGGACTCGGAACCATACAGAAAAAACTACCAAGTGAGTAGGAAAAGGCACTGTCAAGGGAGAGAAGTGTGCATGATCGACCAGTGATCATAGATCTACTGTGGCCAAAGCACACAAAAAAAAAAGAGATAGGAAAGAGAGGGGGCGCTAAGAAAGTGACTGAAAGCAATGCATAGGGAAGCCCCCCCCCCCCCGAAGGGGGGCGTATCACATATCCACTGTTCCAGCCACTCAGTGCATGGAAATTTAAATCTAGGTCCCCCCTTCGGGGGGGCTTCCATATGCATTGCTTTCAGTCACTTTCTTAGCGCCCCCTCTCTTTCCTATCTCTTTTTTTTGTGTGCTTTGGCCACAGTAGATCTATGATCACTGGTCGATCATGCACACTTCTCTCCCTTGACAGTGCCTTTTCCTACTCACTTGGTAGTTTTTTCTAAATTACAGGCACTGGCAGTCAACCCTTTCGGTCTGCTTTTTTCGGAACCATACAGCAGGGTGGTGAGGACCACAGCTCTGTACACGCTGATCTTGGTGCCTGTTTTCAGCTGTTGATTGTGCCACACCCGCTTGAAAAGTCGCCCGAAAGCGCTGTTCGCTTTTGCCAGCCTGCTGTCAAGCTCCTTGTCCAGCTTGGCGTCCGACGTGATAATGCAGCCAAGGTAAATAAACTGGTGCACTGACTTTAGTTCAGACTCGCCAATGGTGATGTGAGGAGGGCGATACACTGTCTTGGGTGCCGGCTGATGGAGGACCTCTGTCTTTTTCAGACTGACCTCGAGTCCAAAGAGCTGGGCAGCATCTGCGAAGCAAGACGTGATGCGCTGCAGCGCTCTCTCTGTGTGTGCAACGAGGGCAGCATCATCAGCAAAAAGCAGCTCACGAATCAGTTGGTCTAGGGTTTTCGTGTGCGCCTGCAGTCGTCTGAGGTTGAACAGGCTGCCATCGAGACGATACCTGATGTACACTGCATCGTCATCATCGAGGTCCACTGTGGCCTGCTTCAACATCATGCTAAAAAAGATGGTGAAGAGGGTCGGTGCCAGCACGCAGCCCTGCTTTACGCCGTTGAGAATGGGGAATGATTCTGAGAGGTCATTGTTGAGTCTGACCTGGCCTTGCTGGTCCTTGTGTAGCTGGACAATCATGTTGAGGAACTTTGGGGGACAGCCAAGTCGCTCCAGGATCTGCCACATGCCTTGCCTGCTCACAGTGTCGAACGCTTTTGTTAGGTCGACAAATGTTACGTACAGCCCTTTGTTGTGCTCGCGGCACTTCTCCTTAAGCTGTCTCAGCACAAAGACCATATCGGTGGTGCTCATGTTTGCTCTGAAGCCACACTGGCCCTCTGGGAGTTGGTCTTCAGCGATGGCAGGTACCAGCCGATTCAGGAGCAGCCTTGCAAGGATTTTCCCAGCAATGGACAGAAGGGTAATTCCCCGATAGTTGGAACAGTCAGACTTCTCGCCTTTGTTCTTGTACAGGGTGATAACGACTGCATCACGGAGATCTTTTGGTAGTGTTCCTTCCTCCCAGCAGCAGAGAAAGAGGTCATGGAGCTTGTTGTGCAGTGCTGTGCCTCCATGTTTCCAGATCTCTGGCGGTATTCCATCAATGCCTGCTGCTTTGCCAGTCTTGAGCTGGTGGATGGCTGTGAGGGTCTCTTCAGCGGTGGGCGGTTCGTCCAATTCAACCTTTACTGGGAGGTGTGGGATTTGTAGGACGACTGCTTCTTGAACAGTGCGCTCAGCGCTGAAGAGGCTCTGAAAGTATTCCGACCAGCGGTTCAAGATGGAGGTATTATCTGTGAGGAGTGCCTGGCCATTCGCGCTTCGCAGGGGACTTTGTACCAGGTGCCTGGGGCCATACACTGCTTTCAGTGCTTCGTAGAAGCCCCTGTAGTCACCATTGTCAGCACAAAGCTGGGTCCTCTGTGCAAGTCTGGTCCACCACTCATTCTGGAGGTCTCTGAGCTTGCGCTGGAGACTGCTGCAGACGAGGCGGAAGGCAGACTTCTTCACAGGGCAGGAAGGCTGGGCTAGGTGGGCCTGATGGGCGGCTCTTTGTTTTTGCTAGGTGTTCCTGGATCTCTACATCGTTTTCGTCAAACCAGTCTTTGTTCTTCTTTCTGGCGAAACCCAAGACTTCTGCAGAGGATTTTGCAATAGCAGTTTTCAGTTGTTCCCAAAGTGTTTCAGGGGAGGAGTCTACTGGGTCCGCTGTGTCTTTGAGCCTGCGCTGTAAATCTGTCTGAAAGGCAGCTTTCACATCGTCACGCTGAAGGCTGGCAACATCAAGCTTTTTCTTCATGGGCCCCCCATTTCTTGGGTTTTGGCTTGACGTGGAGCCTGAGTTTGCAGCGGACAAGGCGGTGGTCAGTGTGGCACTCTGCGCTGGGCATCACTCTGGTGAGGAGGACGTCACTGCGGTCCCTCTGACGCACTAGGACATAGTCGATAAGGTGCCAGTGTTTGGAGCGAGGATGCATCCAGGTGGTCTTTCGACTGTCCTTTTGCTGAAAAGTAGTGTTTGTGATGACCAGTTGCTGTTCCGCACAGAACTCCAACAGTAGGCGGCCATTGTCATTGCAGTTCCCCACGCCATGCTTGCCGAGGACTCCTTTCCAGGCTTCAGAGTCCTGGCCCACTCTGGCGTTGAAGTCGCCAAGGATGATGACTTTGTCGTCTGCAGGGGTACTCTGTAGGAGGCTGTGCAGGTAAGTGTAAAACTTGTCATTTTCAGCAGGCTCTGCCAGGAGGGATGGGGAGTACACACTGAGAAGGGTGACGTGCTGCTGGTGTCTCAGTGGGAGGCGCATGGACATGATGCGGTCTGAGTGGCCCGTTGGTAGGTTTTCCAGCTTAGTCGCAATGGATGTCTTGACCATGAAACCCACGCCTGAAAGCCGTCTTTCTGATGCAGGCCTGCCTGACCAGTAGAGGGTGTACCCAGCACCAAGTTCTTGGAGGCTGCCTTCGTCCGGAAGGCGTACTTCGCTAAGCGCGGCGATGTCGATGTTTAACCTCCGCAATTCATGGGCAATGAGGGCGGAGCGACGTTCAGGGCGTCCGCTGTCTGCTTTGTCGAGCATGGTTCGGACGTTCCAGCATGCTACGTTGAGTCCGGTCGTGGTCGTCATGAGAGTGGATCCGTTATTCTTTCTTGTTTTTTGACCGCAGGAGAAGATGCCCGTTGACCGCGGCTAGCCAACTGGGGTTGCGAGGGGACGAGCTTTGGTTAGGCCACCTTTTCTAGGCCCCTCTCCGTGTGGAGCAAGCAGTGCTGTCCGTAGAGAAGGCTGCTTGGTCGTTCAGGGTGTGCCGAGTGATGTTGTCATCCCCAGGTCAACATCAGGCGACCAATATCCTGAACCGCCTGCATGCAGGTTTGAGACTGCGGCTTCCAGTGACATCTTTCACCTGCCGTTTCGCCCCTCGCCCGTCGCTACAGGACTTGGAATGGTCAGTGTCATGGTCCGTGGACGTTTCCTAAAGCCTGCGCGGTGGAGCTTTTTGGTGGAGTGCAGTGTGCGCAGTACTGGCCCCACCCTTTAAACCCTTGGTTCATCTGCCATGGCCTAGCAAGCTGGGACGATGGCATCGAGGTCCTCGGGTCGTAGGTTTTATATCAGACTGTCCTTGTCCTTGTCTCTGGCTCAAAAGCCTTCCCCGGAGACACGGGGGCTTTGATGTCAAGGGTTTCCTCCCTTAGCCTTTCCGCAGCCAAGCGGCCAGGCCTGCAAGGCAGCAGGCGACTCGTGGAGGGCGGGGTCGTCTATGTCCCGTGCAGATGTGAACATCTGCCCACTGCCCACACGCATACCTGTACCGACAACAAACTAATGCATGTGGGTAGTGAATAACTTCTGACCTCTGTTCAACAGTCACACGTTTAACCCTTTGGCTGTTGGTGGTGGTTTTCTGTTGTCGCGATCAGTGAGTCCTGCTGGTGTGCAGACCCTGGCAGTAAGTGAGGCAAATTTTTCAACGGCGCTGATTGTGAAGCTTTTCGGTAATCAATGTTTGAAATGCTCCCCTGGCTTAACATTTTCGTACGGGAGGTTGGTATTTGGCAATATTATCATTATTTTATAATCCGTACTTTTAGAAACGGTCGGGGAATTTAGTTAAACAATGTCCTATTGAGCACCACAGGCACTTAAGTGTAAGTAGCGATGAGTCCGATTGAAGGTCAGCGAAACAGCTGTTGCACAATAAGCTAATTTTATTTTTGTTGTTGTTCGCATTTAAAAATAGGAACAACTTTGAAATGGGGCTGGTCGGAGCGCATTACGGAGCTTGCACGTGACGTTTTTGGCGTGCAGGGCAGAAATTCTGACAAAGAAGAAGTAACAATATGAAAATGACGTCAGGTCTAGCTACGCAAACCTTGCTGGAGAACGCCTTTTTGGCGCCAAGCGCCATGTGTGTGTGTGTGTGTGTGTGTGTGAGTCTGTGTGCGTGTGTGTGTGTGTGTGTGTGTGTGTGTGTGTGTGTGTGAGTCTGTGTGTGTGTGTGTGTGTGTGTGTGTGTGTGTGTGTGTGTGTGTGTGTGTGTGTGTGTGTGTGTGTGACAGCGACTAGAGCTCGCGTTTGAGGACGGACAAGCTTGAACTTTTAGGATATTTTCCCTAAAAGAATAATCTCGAGGCAGTTTTTTAATTTATTTTTTTATTAAGATGCTCATTGGCGATAAAATGTCCGTTTCACCAAAACCGGTTGATCCACACTGGAGTCCGTAATGTTTCTTGTTTTTACTAGATATTTTGCGTATTGTTAGATACAAGGGAGATATTGGATGAGTTCGTTAACCAGCATTGTACCTTTTGAACATTTTGAGTGATAATTAAATATCTTTGGAAAACAATAGTGTCACGGTTTTGGGATTAATTTCACGAATTATTTGGGATTAATCTTAAAATAATTGAATCT
Source organism: Semisulcospira habei (assembly GCA_036245525.1). NCBI lineage: Eukaryota > Metazoa > Mollusca > Gastropoda > Semisulcospiridae > Semisulcospira > Semisulcospira habei. Next base: position 272,605,794 of record BTPG01000002.1, on the reverse strand, counting down.
TTTTTATATACAAAAAACAACAAGAACAAACAAACAATCTTCTCATTAATACTCTCATGATGTTTCATAATTATATGGTATTCGTATACGTTAAGCCTACAGTTTGTCTCGGCTGTTGGGTACGAATTGGTCAATTTTGACCTGTAAGCCATAGATGTGAAAATTAGTTAATTTTCTGCACCACTTTTTCGGAGTTGTTTTTAATCAACTAACATATCTTTGATTTTTCTTTTATGAAAAAAAAAACTATCTTTTCATTAATAACCGAATGATTTTTCGTAAACAGTGTTTGCTTACGTCTGCTGTTTGTCCTGGCTCTGGGGTAGAATTAGGTCAAATTGTGACCTGCAAGACCTAGGTCTGAAAATCAGCAAACAAATTGCCAAGTTTGATTCTCTAATACGTAAAATGTTAGTACTGCAATGAGTGACGTATAACATCGAGTCATCAATATGAACACGGCGTCATGGGACTAATGATGCCATGACGTGAAGCTTGAAGTGACGTCATTTCGCTGCTCGTGCTATCATTCTTCTTCAGAATAGCTATCGCTACGCCAGACCATAGAGCTTACGAATGGCGGGAATCGCCGTGTGTCCGTCTGTATGTCGGTGTGTCAGTGTGTGTGGATCAGAGGGTGGGTTAGAGTAGAAGGAGATGGATCACTTGGAACAACTTTGGGCTGGGGTCCCATCTTGTTTTTCATCTCCGACGGATCATTACTAATGCGGCTGAGATCCGTAGAATATGACACTCAGGAAAAAGTAGCAATATAATTTCATGCTTTCACTGTTCGATCTGCCGCGACTTGTGAATAGTGTCACTGTCGGTTTTCAGGGTCTGTCCATTGGCATCTGTGTAGTTTGCACACCTCGGCAAGCATGGCGTCGGGAACTGCAATGACAATGGCCGCCTACTGTTGGAGTTCTGTGCAGAGCAGCACTACTTTTCAGCAAAAGGACAGTCGAAAGACCACCTGGATGCATCCTCGCTCCAAACACTGGCACCTTATCGACTATGTCCTAGTGCGTCAGAGGGACCGCAGTGATGTTCTCCTCACCAGAGTGATGCCCAGCGCAGAGTGCCACACTGACCACCGCCTTGTCCGCTGCAAACTCAGGCTCCACGTCAAGCCAAAACCCAAGAAATGGGGGCCCCCCAAGAAAAAGCTTGATGTTGCCAGCCTTCAGCGCGACGACGTGAAAGCTGCCTTTCAGACAGATTTACAGCGCAGGCTCAAAGACACAGCGGACCCAGCAGACTCCTCCCCTGAAACACTCTGGGAACGACTGAAAACTGCTATTGCAAAATCCTCTGCAGAAGTCTTGGGTTTCGCTAGAAAGAAGAACAAAGACTGGTTTGACGAAAACGATGTTGAGATCCAGGAACACCTAGCAACAAAAAAAAAAGAGCCGCCCATCAGGCCCACCTAGCCCGGCCTTCCTGCCCTGTGAAGAAGTCTGCCTTCCGCCTCGTCTGCAGCAGTCTCCAGCGCAAGCTCAGAGATCTCCAGAATGAGTGGTGGACCAGACTTGCACAGAGGACCTAGCTTTGTGCTGACAATGGTGACTACAGGGGCTTCTACGAAGCACTGAAAGCAGTGTATGGCCCCAGGCACCTGGTACAAAGTCCCCTGCGAAGCGCGAATGGCCAGGCACTCCTCACAGATAATACCTCCATCTTGAACCGCTGGTCGGAGTACTTTCAGAGCCTCTTCAGCGCTGAGCGCACTGTTCAAGAAGCAGTCGTCCTACAAATCCCACAACTCCCAGTAAAGGTTGAATTGGACGAACCGCCCACCGCTGAAGAGACCCTCACAGCCATCCACCAGCTCAAGAGTGGCAAAGCAGCAGGCATTGATGGAATACCACCAGAGATCTGGAAACATGGAGGCACAACACTGCACAACAAGCTCCATGACCTCTTTCTCTGCTGCTGGGAGGAAGGAACACTACCAAAGGATCTCCGTGATGCTGTCGTTATCACCCTGTACAAGAACAACGGCGAGAAGTCTGACTGTTCCAACTATCGGGGAATTACCCTTCTGTCCATTGCTGGGAAAATTCTTGCAAAGCTGCTCCTGAATCGGCTGGTACCTGCCATCGCTGAAGACCAACTCCCAGAGGGCCAGTGTGGCTTCAGAGCAAACAGGAGCACCACCGATATGGTCTTTGTGCTGAGACAGCTTAAGGAGAAGTGCCGCGAGCAGAACAAAGGGCTGTACGTAACGTTTGTTGACCTAACAAAAGCGTTCGACACTGTGAGCAGGCAAGGCATGTGGCAGATCCTGGAGCGACTTGGCTGTCCCCAAAGTTCCTCAGCATGATTGTCCAGCTACACGATGACCAGCAAGGCCAGGTCAGACTCAACAATGACCTCTCAGAACCATTCCCTATTCTCAACGGCGTAAAGCAGGGCTTCGTGCTGGCACCGACCCTCTTCACCATCTTTTTTAGCATGATGTTGAAGCAGGCCACAGTGGACCTCGATGATGACGATGCAGTGTACATCAGGTATCGTCTCGATGGCAGCCTGTTCAACCTCAGACGTCTGCAGGCCCACACGAAAACCCTAGACCAACTGATTCGTGAGCTGCTTTTTGCTGATGACGCTGCCCTCGTTGCACACACAGAAAGAGCCCTGGAGCGCATCACGTCTTGCTTCGCAGATGCTGCCCAGCTCTTTGGACTCGAGGTCAGTCTGAAAAAGACAGAGGTCCTCCATCAGCCGGCACCCAAGACAGTGTATCGCCCTCCTCACATCACCATTGGCGAGTCTGAGCTAAAGTCAGTGCACCAGTTTACTTACCTTGGCTGCATTATCACGTCGGACGCCAAGCTGGACAAGGAGCTTGACAGCAGGCTGGCAAAAGCGAACAGCGCTTTCGGGCGACTTTTCAAGCGGGTGTGGCACAATCAACAGCTGAAAACACGCACCAAGATCAGCGTGTACAGAGCTGTGGTCCTCACCACCCTGCTGTATGGTTCCGAGTCCTGGGCCCTCTACCGCAGCCAACTACGACTCCTCGAACGCTTCCACCAGCGCTGCCTGCGTACCATCCTGGGCATTCACTGGAGTGACTATGTCACCAACGTCGAGGTCCTTGAACAGGCTGAAACTGTGAGCATCGAGGCTTTGCTGCTGCGGACACAGCTCCGTTGGGCGGGGCATGTCTCCAGGATGCAGGATCATCGCCTACCAAAGATCACCCTGTTCGGCGAGCTTGCTACTGGACACCGTGACAGAGGGGCACCAAAGAAGAGATACACAGACTGTCTCAAGAAGTCACTTAGTGCCTGCCAAATCGACCACCACCAGTGGTCTTCGCTTGCTGCGGACCGTGACACCTGGCGCTCCACCATTTACAAGGCAGCTGTCTCCTTTGAGGACTCTCGCAGAGCTAGCCTTAAGGACAAGCAGCTCAGGAGAAAAAACAGAGATGCCGCAACTCAGAACCCTGGCCATACCTCCCCCTGCAGCCACTGCGGTCGAACCTGCCTGTCCCGGATTGGCCACCGCATCCACGAACAAGCCTGCAGACGTCGTGGGCAACTCCTATAAAATCTTCGTTCGCGAAGTCAAGCCAAGAGTTTGCACACCGAAGGTTAGACAGGCTGATGCAAAATGCATATGCACTTTGGAGATCTATTTGACAAAAGCCAAATCTGTCACACTGAAATAGGAGAAATTCGTATATCGACACGCTGAAAGTGCTTTTGTCCTAAGCACTCAAATTTCAGCCATTTTTGAAGGCCTGTCAGTTCGGAGATGAACAACTGCTAATCCAGTACTTGTGGTTCACATTAGAAACCAGAAAATAATGCGCAGACCTCTCTTCCATACTTCCACTAACTCTTCCATATGACGGCGATAAACACATCATGATGTTTTGTGACCCACTGTCGTATTTCACCACAGATCGGCACAGATCTAAATTTCCAAGGGACAGAACACGTCTGCTTTTTTTTTTTACTCTGCGTTGAATTTACTTCCATTGACTTAACGTAATTTTCCCGTGAACACACTTCAGCGTACGACGAGTTTACTCCCGAGAACAATCTTGCGGGGCTCATTTTCGTGGCGGGAGTAATTCTGTCTTGGTTGAGGGAGTACTTCTCTCGTACGACACATTTACTAAGAGCTGCAAATAATGTACGAGATTGTTTTCTCCGCAGTAAATATGTCGGGGAATACTTTTCTCGTGCTACACCGGCATCTTCGCGACTAAAAGCGTTCTATCTATCTCTATCTATCCCGTAGTCTTGCCGACCGTTGGGGCACCACTGATGACTTGGCAACCAGCTCCCTCCATTCCTCTCTGTTCTCTGCCATTCTTTGTGTGTCGCTCAGCTTCAGTCCTGTCCACTCTGAGATATTGTCCTCCCATCTTTTTCTCTGTCTTCCTCTCCTTCGTCCTCCTTGCAGGATTGTCTTGGCAAGCCCTACTGATCGCGTGACATGCCCATACCACTTCAGTTTGCGTTTTTTTCACAATGGTTAATAGGTCTTCATAGGGCCCGATGGCTTGCCTGATTCTGCTTCCCACTTCCTCGTTCGTGTTGTGATCTCTGTACGCTAAAAGCGTTGCCGACAGCCAAACGATTAAACTAACCGGTTTTGTTGAGTAACGTCATGGGAACGTGGCCTACATTTCCACCCTGGTCCAAATCACTAATGCAGCTTTCTGGGTTTCAGCCGTGAACGGGTACATCTACGGCAACAACCCGCCCATAGTGTTGTCCCAGAACCGCCTGGTGGACTGGCACCTCATGACCCTCGGCTCCGACGTCGACATCCACTCCGTCCATTTCCATGGCAACGACGTGCGTGTGTTCCAGACGGGCGTGCATCACCGTGACGTGACTCAGCTGATGCCGGGCGTGATGCGCACCGTGGTGATGAACGCTACAGAGGCGGGCCAATGGCTGCTGCATTGCCACGTGCACGACCACATCACGGCCGGCATGGAGATCACCTACACTGTCAGGCCGTAGCTGGCTCGTTCCATGACAACTTCAACATGTCATACTTCATGCAAGTGTGTGCAACGTTTTTTTTGTTGTTGTTCTTCCGAAAGAACAATCAAAAGCACAACAAAACAAAATCCCAGCAGTAACAGTCTCCATTGTCTGTGATTAGTGAGACAGTAAAACGAAATAAAGCGGGGACATTTGTGTGGCGGCACCTATCTGCATGTAATTATGTGTTTGTGATATGAATGTAAGTGGGTGTGGATGTGGGGGTGTAGCGTGTCAAAGACGCACCGAATCCATGACATCATCCCAGTAAGTAAACGATCTTTAGCCCGACGTCGGCCGCAGTGAGTCCGCGCACGACAGTGCGCGGGCTCACTGCGGCTGACGTCGGTCCGATGATCGTTTGCTTACAGGGATCAGGCTTAGAAACCGCTGAACATCGCGTCATGTCAATGGCTCTATAAAACACAAACACGTTCTCCCTCCTCTCCTGTTTGAAATCCACAGCCTATGTAATGATTATAGAACCACAAGCAAATACCGAGTTGGTTGAACCACTTCCCTGCCACTAGACGCAGATTGTGTTTTTAAAAGCATCGTCAATTCCACGTCAAAGGCATCAGCCGTCAGAGGGACGTGGGTATAAAGTTGGTTTCAGCAACCGGCATAGACCCTGACGAGCCTTCGCAATTGCGGGTGGCTATGCGGGATCTATGCCTCTTGCAGTCGGGCAGTGACGTGGTTAATCCGTCTGCTAAGCACTACAGACATGTGACCGCGGGTAGGTCGACACTGAAGGCTCAGGACTATCGCCTGATTACTTTGGCGCACTACCCTTGAACCATTAGGTGTTATCTCTTCCTTTTTTTGGCGGTGAAATGAAAGACTCGGAGAAGCACGAGACCCTCAGGCCGAGGTCGGCCAGATCATCTTTGCCTACTGGGGACACAGCAACAGGTGAAAATCGAACGCCCTGCTAATTGCAGCTGCTGCCCGCAGCCAGACATTAACAACGTGTTGCCCTAAACCCAGATTAATTCCTCAGTCTCACGATGCAAGCAGGGCCGACCTCTACCAGCAAGGGTCACAGACTCTCCTTATCCTCACGACTGAATGGGCTGATGTCAATATATGCCTCCTGCAGACTGAAGGGACGAGACAATGTAGGCTCCATGTCAATAACAAGCGCCCGTTCCAACACACAACCAAATGCGCACAAGGCCATCGGGGCGATGTCGGCCGCCGTTGGCCTGCGCATGGCCGAATTTTCCTTGAAATTTCAAAAGGTATACATGTGCTGTAAATAACATAACAAGATTTGATTGAAGCAAGAAGTGGCTAGATGTGTACAACTCTTTAAAGACACACCCAAGCCTGAATTTTTCTCCATTATAATATACTAATGTTCAAAACTTAAGGGCCACCCCACTTTTTGTGTCATTGTTTATCATCGCAAGTACGCTAATAAAATACAATGTTCTTTCGATCTAAATGGGTTAAAAGTTGACCTTAGACAGTCCACTGTACAGGGAACAATAGACAACAATTCATCAATTTCCACGAACGTGTCAAACGCACGTGAAACATCGTCAGTTTTTGTGAAAAGCTGTGAGATTTTGGCAATCGTACCAAAGACCGGCAGGTGGAAAAACTCGGTAAAGTCGTGATGCACGTGCTAAAGGGGTCAGTCGTGAACACTGAGCACTTCTGTTTCGTTACAAAAACCGGTACAGTAGGGGCATAATTGTCACTTTTCTAACCATACCACCACGACAACGCCTAACGCCAGTAGATCAAGGCCGGGCGCTAGCATGGCTGCAGGATTAAATTTCCCGACAAGAAGTTGGGGGACGTCTTGGGGTCCCCCATTCAGTGATCAAGAGGCTGCTGGCACGACTGCGCGACCGAACTGTCACGTCAACCACTCTGCGATGTCAACTGATGCAAGCTGCAAACGTTAACGTCAGCAGAAGCGCAGTCTGCCGACATCTGCGCGAAATTGGCTTGGCTTCATGCAGAGCAGCAATGAGAATACCCCTCACTCCAGTTCATCGCAGAGCCCGGGTTGCCTGGTGTCGTCAACATGCGAGCGGAACAGACTCCAGTGGACTCAGGTTCCGTTTACTACTGAGTCACGGTTCAATGTGTCCTTCAACGACGGCAGGGTGAGGGTCTGGAGACGCCAGGGCGAGCGATTCACGGATGGATGCGTCCAAGAGGTGGATCGCTACGGAGGAGGCTCAGTCATGGTCTGGGCAGGCTTCAGCAGGGAAGGCAGGACCCCCCCCCCCCCTCCTCCACGTCATCCGAGGCACCCTGACTGGACTGCGCTATCGGGACGAGATTGTGCAGACCCTCATCCAGCCAGCTCTCCAAGCCATAGTCGACAATGCTGTCTGCAGGA
>BTPG01000002.1:272343414-272593414 GCA_036245525.1 Semisulcospira habei | reverse complement strand
AGGATAAAAAAAGAAGGGAAACTATAAAATATATATGTACATACAAAACCCAATAGCATCATTTTATACAGAAAAAATAATAATACTCATCACACACACATGCACAGACGTACGCACGCGCGCCGCTCACACATACATCCACACGCACAAACAAACACGAGCACACACACACACGCGCACACACATATAAAAACCATCTGTATGAAATACGTGAGGTACAGGAAATATTACAGTACCTGAGAAACGTACTAAGTGTGACTCATCAGGTAATCAAAAAGTTTTGTTTTAAAACTTCCTGTTGAGGTAATAGTTTTCAAATGTGCAGGGATGGAATTCCAAGCAAACGGACCAGAGAATGACATACTAGTTTTAAAAAGGTCAATTCTTGGCAGTGGTAGGGGTAAGGTATTGTTTCTTGAGGTCCGTTCACGTTCTTGGTGAGATATAAATTTAGTGGTTAGATACTGGGGTGTCATATTATTCAGTATCTTATGCATATAGACGCATTTGTTTAATGTAAGTTGCTGACGTAGACCGAGAATGTTTAAATATCTAAATTTGTCTGTGGTAGGGATGGGGCGTCTATCTATCATTTTTACAGCTCTTTTGTATATGGAGTTTAATCTCTTCATGTGGACATCACTGCAGCCGTCCCACACTGTGGAGACATAATCAACATGGGACTTTATATGAGCATGAAAAAACAATTTACGGGTATTTGTATCCGTTACATGTCTAAGCTGGGACAATAAGAAAGTGTTTTTAGCAATGGTCTTACAAACAGCATTTATATGGGTCTCCCAGCACAGTTGATCATCAACATGTATTCCTAAGAATTTACGCTCAGTGACTTGTTCAACAGGTTCAGCGTTTAATTGTAATTGTAATGGCTGTAGTCGGCGTTGATGTTTTTGCCGCGTGGCGATTAAGATACTCTTTGTTTTTGCTGGGTGAAGAACCATATGGTTCTGTCTACACCAGTCAGATACCTCATTGAGACTGCATTGTAAACTATGGCTAATGTCCGTCGTTTTTTTGCCAGAAACATGAAGACTCGTATCGTCAGCAAATAGATTACAATTAACGTCAGAATTAGTGATATGCAACGGTAGATCATTAATAAATAGTATGAATAGAAGAGGGCCCAAAATAGATCCATGGGGGACGCCGTATTTTACATTTCCTTGCTTAGAGTATCTTCCATGGGCGTACACCATTTGTTTTCTGTCTTCGAGATATGATCGGAAGAATTCTATAGCGGTTGCGTCCAAGTGATAAACTGTTAGCTTATTTAGGAGAATGTCATGGTCCACAAGGTCAAACGCCTTTTTAAGGTCTAAGAAAACTGCTCCTGACATCAGGCTTTTATTGATTGATTCCAGCCAGCTGTCTACAATATGTGTCAGTGCTGACTGACAAGAATGTTTCGGTCTAAAACCAGACTGGTGAATATTAAGTAATTTACCTTTTTCCAGAAAATCAAGGAGATGTTTTTGAATGTGCTTTTCAAGGGGTTTTGACAAAGCTGACAGAAGGGAGATTGGACGATAGTTATTAATATCTTCAAGATCTTTTGATTTAGGGATTGGGATTACCTTTGCTTCTTTAAGAATGGTTGGAAATGTACTTTGCTTTATGCAGAGGTTGAAAATATATGTTAGTGATTCTACTGTATACCGTAATGAGATTTTTAGGGTTTCATTATCAATACCATCAATGCCAGCAGACTTTTTGTTGGGCATGCTAGAAATATATCTGCCGACTTCCGCAACTGTAATATCAGGGATGGTGAAAGTATTTGATATAGTTGTTTTTTTAAAGTGTTCTCTGAGAGAACTCGGCACTTCATACGGTTTACTGTTATTTGCAGCTGACAATGCCAATATTTCGGCTGTCGTTAAGAAATGGTTATTTAATATATCAGCTGACATATGAGATGGGATTTCGGGTGCTGATTTACCCTTTGTTATGACGTTCAGAGCTGTCCAAACAGATGCCGTGTCCTTTTTGTCTCGAATCATTTGTTGGAAAAAAGACTTCTTAGACGCTCTAACTAAATATTTGACACGATTGCGTTGTGTTTTGTATTCTTTGTACTTTTGCTCTTTTTTCAGTTTGTCTCTAAATGACATGGCCTGCTTGATATCCGCTGTTAACCACGGTGGTATGGTGGAATGTTTAACTCGTTTTTCACGTATTGGCGCATGTTTATTGAGTACACTGAGAAACAGATCCATCCAGCACGACAAGGCACTGTCAGGAGATTGGTGATCATAAACCTCAGTAAACGAAGCATTGTGCAGGTCCCACAGAAATTCGTCTTTATTAAAGTGTTTAAAGGAGCGATATTTTATAGTTTTATGTCTTTTAGTTTTTTGCTTGTCTAGTTTCATGGAGACGTTACAACATACTGGGTTATGATCGCTAACAGCTAAGGAGGGAACCTGCACATTTGATATTGTATCGTCATTTGTCACGTAAATGTGATCAATTAAGGTTGAGGATGTAGATGTGGTTCTAGTGGGGTTTTTAACTAATTGTTTTAAACCGAATAAGGCTGTTGTTGATGCCCATAGAGAGAGAGAGAGAGAGAGAGAGAGAGAGAGAGAGAGAGAGAGAGAGAGAGAGAGAGAGAGAGAGAGAGAGAGAGAGAGAGAGAGAGAGAGAGAGAGAGAGAGAGAGAGAGAGAGAGAGAGAGAGAGAGAAATGAAATGAAATGAAATGAAACTTTATTTCTCAACGGATGAAGTAATTAGCACGAGTTCCATTTTTCATACTTGCCGTTGCTACTCTACAAACACAGAATAATAATTGTAATACTAATAGTACCAAATTACACAATGAAAAATTAGCATGAAGAGACATTAAACAAAATTCATTCATTCATTCGGTCATACAAACGAAAAACAGAAAGTACACGCAACGCACGCACACACATACACGCGCTAATGACAACTTGACCTATATACGTTGCAAATCATTGGGATCATAGTGAAAATTTACTTTAGACAGCAAAAATTATTTGGATTATAATAGAAACTTGAATGATGTAATTAGGCGATTATTATTAGTATGGACAAACCATACGGTAGCATGCACTGATTATAGGATGAGCACATGTTTTATACGGATACTTGTGGTAGATTATGTATCAGCAGACAAGTACTTGAGGAGGCATTCCTTGAAAGAGGATGATGATGATGATGAAACTTTATTTTTCAACGGTAAAAAGTTTTGACAGAAAACAAATCGTCATTTTACAAACTTGGGAGGAGAGGGAGCTAGCGTGTGTTATACATGTAGGCAGTTTGTTCCAGAAAGATGCGCCTGAGAAAGATACACTGGTTTTAAATAGATCTATCCTGGGGCGAGGTGTAATAAAGTTTCGTCTTGAAGTAGAATAACCTGAACTTGCCTTGGTAAAGAGCTTACAAAGATATTCTGGGTGAATCTCATTCCAGATTTTATACATAGCCACACCCTTGTTTAAGAGGTGATGCTTGCTAAGAGGTAGCATTTTCAGTTTTTCAAGTCTTTCGTCAGTTGTCAGGGCTGAATCAGGCAGGATATGTTTCGCTGCTCTCCGATGCAGGGAGTTAAGCCTCTTCAAGTGTATGTCACCGCTGCCATCCCATATCGTGGACGCATAATCGATGTGGGATTTGACATGTGCATTGTAAAATAACTTGCGGGCATCAACATCAATAAAGTACTTCAACTTTGAAAGCATACAAACATTTCTGGCAACAGTTTTACATACAGCATTTATGTGCGATTGCCACTTCATCTGGTCATCAACAATTACACCAAGTAATCGGTGTTCCGTGACCTGAGTAACGATGTCGTTATGGATAGTCAGGCTGAGTGTAAGTGGCTTGAGTTGGTGCTTCTGACGGGTTGCTATCGTCATGCATTCCGTTTTGGAAGGATTTAAAATCATTTCATTATTTGCGCACCAAGTGGAAATTTCGCTCAAACCCTGCTGCAAACGGCCATTTAAAGAATCAATACTCTTGTCCGGGGTGTGAATTGTGGCGTCATCAGCGAATAAATCACATGAAATTTTGTCGCTAGTCAAATGTAGCGGCAGGTCATTTATAAAGAGGCAAAACAGAAGAGGCCCTAGGACTGAACCCTGGGGCACTCCCCGTGTTACTAATCCGCTTGAGGAGTATGATCCATTGATCATGACGCGCTGCTGTCTGCGCTAAGATATGAGGCGAAAAGTGGAGTTGTGCCATGGTGGTAAAGAGATTTCTGGCTGTAGTTATTCGAAGAAGAAATGCATTTATTGCCAAACGAACTACCGAAGTACACACTTAGCTTGGAAAGTAGAAGTTTATGGTCCACAAGATCAAAGGCTTTTCGTAAGTCAATAAATACAGCGCCAGTAAATTCGCCCTGATTTATTGAGCGTAGCCACACATCAGTTAGACGTGCTAGGGCCGTGTGACAGCTGTGCTTTGGTCTAAATCCCGACTGAAGGGGATGGATTAATGAAGGATTTTCTAAATATTCCAAGAGATGTTTATGGATATGCCGTTCAAGTGGTTTACTAAGGATGGACAATAGTGAGATGGGGCGATAGTTATTAACATCAGTCATATCTCTTGTTTTCGGGAGGGGTATAACCTTGGCTTTTTTAAGTTCCTTTGGGAAAATATTCGTTTGAATGCACAAGACAACTTATTGCAAAGATGGTAAATATTGAGATGGCCAATGCGGAGATCTTTCGTCTTGAGTTTTACGCCACTCATTTCACGCAGTCAATGTGTTTGTGGGGGGGGGGGGGGGGGGAAGAAGAAGAAAATCAACAGAATGTATCCGTAACACGTGTCAAAATAGAAAATAATAATAATAATACGAATAAAAAGTATAAAATCACTAACTAAACTATTCTAAATGTAATAAACACAATAAGCAAAGACTAGAGGCGTAATCACTGGACGCAGGGGAATAGGCCTTCAGAAGGCTTACACACGTCCGTTGGGACTAAAATATCCTAGGTACTGTTCAATGTCTCACACCCCGAATCAACAAAAGATTAAAATCCGGAGAAAATTAGTTTTCAGCAATTGTCACAAGTAATAGTGAGAGTCTGTGTGGCTGCAATTCGTGCAACTAATGAATATTAACACAGATAGACAGTAGCATTGAAAACTATAGTCCACACTTTTGACGGAAATATCGTCAATGAGACTGCAGAGCTCGCTAGAGAAAGTCCTTCAAGCGACTCCCTATACAGTGTAATTAATCTGTACGGTGAAGAACTACACTGGACGTCGTAAGCACTCGCTCTAAACACACGATGCTAGGCCTGTAATGTTTGATTGTTGTTTTTTCTCATCAACAATGAAGGTCAAGTCACTGACGTCTTTGTGTCACGACTAAGAAAATGACACATAATCTTAATATTTCATGATAGAGAATGCAAATGAAAAAAATAGCACACAACCTGGGGAAAAGAAAATTTAAAATGACGCAGAAACTCTGTCCACCCGAGCAGTCACGAACATTGTTTCAAACGGCAGTTTTATATATTCATATATATGTAAACGGCACTTGGCACTGAATACACATGAGTGTCCACGTTCAGCTTGCAGTGTCCTACAACGCGAACCAACAAAATAATGCAGTCTGCGCTACAACAAACAGAGAGAGAGAGAGAGAGAGAGAGAGAGAGAGAGAGAGAGAGAGAGAGAGAGAGAGAGAGAGAGAGAGAGAGAGAGAGAGAGAGAGAGAGAGAGAGAGAGAGAGAGAGATGATGATGAAACTTTATTTATCAACGGTAAAAAGTTTTGACAGAAACAAATCGTCATTTTACAAACTTGCCGTTGCTAACATCTACAAGATAAAATAGATTAAAAGATAATAATAATAATAAAGAATTATATTTACACATATTATTTCATGCAACAATAAAATTTTTAAAAAATGACACAAAATAATAACACTTAACATTCATCTTATACCACACACACACACACACACACACACACACACACACACACACACACACACACACACACACACACACACACACATACACACACACACACACACACACACATCAACAATATAGATAAATGCATAATTATATTACATAAAAGCAGAGAGAGAGAGAGAGTTTAAACCTTATTTTAAAAGGATAAAGTTAATAGGACCACATGTCCTTCTAGTTCATGCGCCGTAGCAGATGTATGTATGTATTGGGTCATCCGTCATCTGTCCGTAATCCGTCGTACGTTGTCCATCGTCGGATGTCCGTAGAAAACTTTCACGTTGGCATTTTCTGGGTGACTTTTCAAGACACAGACTCAAAACTTTGCCCAATGATTCGTTTGGCAAAACCTTTCTAAATATAGACCTCTGTCAAAGGTCAAAGTCACAGGGGGTCCAGAAATATGTAAAAAATAGCCATATTTGGGCAATTGTTTTGAATACATAAACTAGTTTCAACTTCAAACCCAAACTTGATAAGAGATACCTGATGGTAAGACCTTTTTATGATTACTAATCTGGATGACTCATCCGAAAGGTGAAATCGTGGATGTCACAAGAGGTCGGCAATGTGTGAATAATGCCAGTTTGCGATAGAACTGTAGGATGTATCCTCGTTTTTGCAAACTTTTCAATCAAATTTGTCCCAAATGTAACATGATGACACGACCTTATTATGCATATTAATTTAGTCGACAGATTTCGATGCTGCAAAATCAAAGCCTGTACTTACCGTAAGCCACTTGAAAACTTGCTTATTTTAGAGACCTGTCAGAAAGGTAAAAGATCACAAAGGTCACACTTGTTATTTGGATCGGTCGTGCTCGTGAGACATGAAGGGTTGGCTTTTCATGTTTAACCTGTCCTTAATAAAATGATAATATTGTAACAATAAAAAATGGTAATCAAAATTATGAGAAAATAGTTAGTTATTTGGGTTTAACGCTGAGCAGGCGACTAAGGCAATCTAAACGCGGGATGGGTAAAAATCTGGCCAGCCAGACAAAAAGAAAGGTCTTAAGACGAGATGTAAATATATTTAATAAAATATTTCATGCTAAAATGTCTCACGAGTCTTCAAAGGAAAGGTCTCTGAAGGTTGAAAATAATAAAAATTCACACAGTCTATGAATGCTCAGATCTTGCTAATAATATTCGACTCTCTCAGAAAACTTACGATTTTGAGCGGGGGCACATCCCGGAACAAGAGCTTCAAGGAGTCTGTTGTGAAGTGCTTATGTCACGTGTCAATAAGATCGACACGAGAGAGACTGAGACAGAGATCCCGTTTGTTCCTCACGCTTTTATCTTCATTTTGAATTCACGTAGTCTGCCTGTTGAAATATTTTATTTGTCTTTTTAAAGGCCTCAAGCAGGCAATCTCTAATTGGAAATGACGTTAATGCAAACATAATTTTGGGGAGGACCGTCGTGTGTGGGTTATTATCAGTACGTTAGCAAAAGGCGCCACTCGTCTGTCATCTTGCCCGATGGGCAATTACACAAGAGCTGATTGTTTGATCAAGCTGTCAAGCGGGACGAATGGTGGACGATCAAACAGCAAGTCGTGTACAGTTCAGTATTTGCATTCTGATATAAAAAGATTCCAACAAAGAAAGACACAAGCTTAGAAGGGACAATTACAACATAATTTTCAAAATGGACACACACACAGTACATGAAGCTCTATTTTCTACTGCTCAGCAGCTGGCATCTCACCAAAGAAAAGATGTTTAAAGCATTCTACCCCATCACCGACATCTTTAAATGTTGCCGTTGTCCTCTGAAGACTGCATTGCAGTGCAGAGCACAGATCGACCATGGTAGTTCAAAGGTGATGCCAGAATAGCTTGGCGCCCATAGGCGCCAAGCTATTCTGGCTTCACCCTTGAACTATCATGGTCGATCCTTGTCTTCCTGTGGTGCGTCTGGGGTAGAATGAGTTAAGGCATAGCATACTTGTTTGTATCAAAAAGGCTTATCACTTGAATTTTTAACACGACGAAAAATAATAACAAATTAAATGTCACTGTCTAATCATTAATAGGTTGTTTAGTTGGTTGGCTCGTGATTTCTTGGTTGCTTGGATGGTTCCTTTTCCTGACTGGTCTGTTTTGGTCGGCTGATTGCTTTTACTTGTCAGTGTTTGTTTAATATGTTGTATAGAAGTATGTTTGTATCTCTAAGTCGTAGTGTCTGAAACGGCGAATAAGGGAACAGGCTATAGTGTACCTGTGTCATAGCTTTCCTTTTAGAGCCAAAAGTTCCCTTCAGACGGATGGATCGTATAGCTCATAACTTAATCCTCAGTCCTCACATTTTGAAGTTCCCCTCTAAATGACTGTATTACAATTCTAGAGACAGATAGAGCATGATAGTTCAAGGGTGGTGCCAGAATAGCTTGGTGCCTATGGGCGAAGTTATTGTGGCACCACCCTTGAACTATCCTGCTCGATCCATGTCATGTTGTGTTGTGTCGGGGCAGAATGAGTTAACTATTTCGAGACGTGCCGCATTCAGATTCGCGGCGTAAAGCCGCGAATCCAGATGCGGCACGTCTCCAAAGAGTTAAAGCTTGGCGTTTGAAATGCGCCACAATATTAGCTACTGCCCTGGAGCTATTTTGATATTTGCATCTTGGTGCTAGGAGTGAAACATTGGTAACTAATTAGACAGTCGCTGAATCGAAAGACAATCAGTCAAACATAAGACTCATCATTGAAGTGCACCCGCATGTGCGCCTAATAATAAAATAAAATAGTAAAATAATCAAACAGCTCAAAACCAACCGATGAGATCAGCAGAGAAAGAGACTATCCCAGGGTTTTAAAACATTATAAACATCCATAAAATGGGAAACTGCTCGTGAGGAGCATTACAATGAGCCTTTACATGAAGCAGTGTTCCGAGTGCATAGAAACTAAGGTCCGGAATCACAGACCAGCCCACATGACCAGAGGACACGAGCAAGCGGTGCGGAAACAGCAGATGAACCGTGACAGGCCAATAACACAATTTTATCGTTAGTGTTTCAGTACGCAAAGGTCTTCGGGTAGATAACGTACGAAGTGGGCCCGCGCACGGCTGTGCGCGGGCCCACTGCGTAAGTTGTCGGCCCGAAGATCGTTAGCTTGCTGGGGGTAGAGGCAGTACGAAACGTGCACAGACAACGCGGAGCAGTCCTATTCCTAAGAAAGCAAAATACAGTAAGGCCATTTGTGTGCTACGCTAGATTTTCCTGGCGTTACAGCCAATATCTCGCTGTTCATGAAATAGGCTTAATGTCTTTGTGTCTACCGTATTAAGACTTTGAAATGGGGCTGGTCGCAGCGCGTTCCCTAGAATGCACAGGGTGTGCTGGGCGGGCGGACCCCGAATTCTGGCAAAGAAGTAACAAGATAAAAATGACGTCACATCTAGCTAAAACGAACATTTGGTGCCAAACGCCGTGTGTGTGTGTGTGTGTGTGTGTGTGTGTGTGTGTGTGTGTGTGTGTGTGTGTGTGTGTGTGTGTGTGTGTGTGTGTGTGTGTGTGTGTGTGTGAAGTGATTGTAACATGATTCATAAAAGGTATAAAGACGTCTCGATAATTACAGAATATACCAGCCAGGATGGATGCCGAATGGTCAGACATCGATGAGCAAGCCATGGCGGACACACTCATTGATTCCTCTGATGAGCTACAGAATGAAAGGACCACAAACAACCCATCTGATGGAAGAGACGGCCCCGAGCAAGTTAAGCCCTTCTCTGACTACTCATTTGTGGACAGTCAAGCCTGAACCTTTAACCTACGTGAATTCTCCCGAGGCACTTTTAAAATATTTTTTAATTAGGTTACACGTTGACAAGAAAATTGCCGTTTGACAAAAACCCGGTTGATCCGAGGTGGGGTCAGTAATTTTGTTATTCTGACTAGATACTTTGCATGCAGCTAGATCAAAGGGAGATAATTATTGTTTCTTTCTCCCTTGGGGTTTTCTCTGCATTTACACACTTGGCGGTCACCTTTTTAATCAGAGGTTGGGTTAGAGATGAGGGAAATGGATCAGAAGGATACGCTTTCATATACGAACAATAGTGAATGTTGCTAAAAGATAAAAACGCATGTGAGCTCCAAACAATACGGTAGACTTTGGGATGAAATCCCCATCTTGTCTATTTCTTCCTTCCCACCTTCGTCGATTGAAGAGGCTTTGTGCCACTTGCTAGCAATAGTGTCTGGTGCCTGGTGACTAGTGACTAATGACTGGTGCCTGTTGACTGGTGACTGGTGACTAGTGACTGGTGACTGGTGACTGATGCTGGTGACTGGTGACTGATGCCTGGTGCCTGGTGACTAGTGCCTGGTGACTGGTGCCTGGTGACTAGTGCCTGGTGACTGTAACTGGTGACTGGTGACTGGTGACTGATGACTGGTGACTGATGACTGGTGACTGTAACTGGTGACTGGTGACTGGTAGCATTTAGATCCTCAGACTCAGATGGAGAGAAACACGCTTAATTCGAGTCCTAACCCTTGCCTGCCAACAGACGTACAGTGTGTTTCTGAAATCTGCCTTCACAGAACGACCACAAGCTACAACGGTCCACAGAGCGACCACAAGCCACAATGACACACAGAACGACCACAAGCCACAACGGTCGTCAGAACGACCACAAGCCACAATGGTCCACAGAACACGGACGCAAAATGGGCTCAGCAAGAGGCGTAGATCCTCATTAACCCCCAAAGTCGCGGGGGTTCATGAGGATCTATGCCTCTTGCAGTTAGATCGCGTTCACATTTGCTCGGTAGTGAAGGGGTTAATGATACACGCTTAATGTTTTTAAACGTTTAGTTGTGGGTAAGTTAAGACTCCTGCAGACGTCATCGCGACAAAAAGCGTTACCGACAGGTAACCCCTTCACTGGCGAGGCAAGATAATCACAAACCAACAGCAGGAGACATACATTGTCATGAGCTTCAGCAGCTGCGCGGGCTGATAAGATCTATGCCTCTTACTGACACCGCTTCTTATTATATCTTGTAGCACGACTGGGGCCCCTTGGTGTAGACCGAACAAAGATTTCAGTCACACAGTCGGTGTAGACCGAACACAGATGTCAGTCACACAGTCGGTGTAGACCGAACACAGACGTCAGTCACACAGTGGGTGTAGACCGAACACAGATTTCAGTCACACAGTCGGTGTAGACTGAACAAAGACTTGTCACACAGTCGGTGTAGACCGAACAAAGATTTCAGTCACACAGTCGGTGTAGACTGAACAAAGACTTGTCACACAGTCGGTGTAGACCGAACAAAGATTTCAGTCACACAGTCGGTGTAGACTGAACAAAGACTTGTCACACAGTCGGTGTAGACTGAACAAAGACTTGTCACACAGTCGGTGTAGACCGAACAAAGATTTCAGTCACACAGTCGGTGTAGACTGAACAAAGACTTGTCACACAGTCGGTGTAGACGCAACAAAGACTTGTCACACAGTCGGTGTAGACCGAACAAAGACTTGTCACACAGTCGGTGTAGACCGAGCACAGACGTCAGTCACTAAGTCGGTGTAGACCAAACAAAGACTTGTCACACAGTCGGTGTAGACCGAACAAAGACTTGTCACACAGTCGGTCTAGACCGAACAAAGACGTCAGTCACACAGTCGGTGTAGACCGAACACAGACGTCACACAGTCGGTGTAGACCGAACACAGACGTCACACAGTCGGTGTAGACCGAACACAGCCGTCAGTCACACAATCGGTGTAGACCGAACACAGACGTCAGTCACACAGTTGGTGTAGACCGAACACAGTCGTCAGTCACACAGTCGGTGTAGACCGAACACAGACGTCACACAGTCGGTGTAGACCGAACACAGCCGTCAGTCACACAATCGGTGTAGACCGAACACAGACGTCAGTCACACAGTTGGTGTAGACCGAACACAGTCGTCAGTCACACAGTCGGTGTAGACTGAACACAGACGTCACACAGTCGGTGCAGACCGAACACAGACGTCAGTCACACAGTCGGTGTAGACCGAACACAGACATCACACAGTCGGTGTAGACCGAACACAGATGTCACACAGTCGGTGTAGACCGAACACAGACGTCAGTCACACAGTCGGTGTAGACCGAACAAAGACTTGTCACACAGTCGGTGTAGACCGAACAAAGACTTGTCACACAGTCGGTGTAGACCGAACAAAGACGTCAGTCACACAGTCGGTGTAGACCGAACACAGTCGTCAGTCACACAGTCGGTGTAGACCGAACAAAGACGTCAGTCACACAGTTGGTGTAGACCGAACACAGACGTCACACAGTCGGTGTAGACCGCACAAAGACGTCAGTCACACAGTCGGTGTAGACCGAACACAGACGTCAGTCACACAGTCGGTGTAGACCGAACAAAGACGTCAGTCACACAGTCGGTGTAGACCGAACACAGACGTCAGTCACACAGTCGGTGTAGACCGAACAAAGACGTCAGTCACACAGTCGGTGTAGACCGAACACAGACGTCACACAGTCGGTGTAGACCGCACAAAGACGTCAGTCACACAGTCGGTGTAGACCGAACAAAGACTTGTCACACAGTCGGTGTAGACCGAACAAAGACGTCAGTCACACAGTCGGTGTAGACCGAACACAGTCGTCAGTCACACAGTCGGTGTAGACCGAACAAAGACGTCAGTCACACAGTCGGTGTAGACCGAACACAGACGTCACACAGTCGGTGTAGACCGAACACAGTCGTCAGTCACACAGTCGGTGTAGACCGAACAAAGACGTCACACAGTCGGTGTAGACCGAACACAGACGTCACACAGTCAATGTCCACTGGCAGCAGATGAGTTAACACATTTTGCCCCAGACCAGAAATCCCCAAATTGTGAAGTTGCCTTCTAAAGGACTGTATTACAATTCCAGAGACAGATCGAGCATGATAGTTCAAGGGTGATGCCAGAATAGCTTACAGCCTATGGGCACCAAGCTATTCTGGCACCACCCTTTAACTATCCTGCTCGATCTATGTTTTGCTGAGGTGTGTCGGGGCTGAGGGAGTTAATCCAGTGACTTGCGGACAAGACATTTTTATACATAAATTAATGTTGCCTCAAGTGTGACTGAAATCTGTGTAAAATACAATGAAATAACCGGCAGCAAGGAAAATGGTTTCGAATGGCCAGACAAAACTGCAGTTTGCACGACCTTAGTCCAATGCTGTAGAACGGCTTATGTAAAGTGTCCATACTCTAGGTCGATGAGTACGCATTTCTGTAACAGGAATATGAAATGAGCTTCTCCCTTTCACAATCATTAAGTTGATTACGTAGAAGCATACATGCCATTTTTCTAATGTGGTGACAAAGTACGAGTCGGGAAAAAATAGGTGTCGTGTATCACAGGCGAAAGTTGACACAAGCACGTTTTGAAATTTCCTTTACCTCAGGCACCTGGCATATGCCTACATTAAACAATACACCGTACCTCTAAGTGGTTTGACCGGTCACTTAAACAGAGATACATCATTTGCTAATCATCCAGGAGAGAGGACATTTGAATTGCCGCGCTTCTGGAAAACCAAAGATAAGTAGTGGATTGTGGGTTGTTGTTTTTTTTTGCCTCTATGTCCATTTTGAAAAAGGGATTTAACCCGACATTTTAATTAATTACGTTGTAATTGTCCTTTCTTCTTTGTATTTTACATGCTTTTACATGCTTGCCGGTCGCATCTTTGGTTTAGATTTAGAGCTGAATTGTGCTAAGCCGTACGGGTCGAGTGGGTCAGTTAAAGATGTCTGTCACCGGAGGGTATTACTGTTTGGGCGCGAGGATCAGCTAGCATTTCGCGGCAAAAATAATACCCTAGGGTAAATAAGAAAACTGAAAAAATAAACAAAAAACCCCCCCAAACAACAACAACAAACAAACAAAATAAAACAAGCCCGGGAGCCGTACTGCCTGAGTGGTTATACCAAGTGCATCCTTCTACTCACGATTTATGAGGCGAAAACAGCTTTCAAATTTGATGCCATTCGCATCTTATGCGACACATAACCCAGAAAGCAACGGTCCTCGGGCCCACGCAGGCCCCAGTGTGTGTGCCTGTACACAGCTGTGCACAGACCCACGCCGGTCCCAGTGTGTGTGCCTATATACAGCTGTGCACAGACCCACGCCGGTCCCAGTGTGTGTGCCTATATACAGCTGTGCACAGACCCACGCCGGTCCCTGTGTGTGTGCCTATATACAGCTGTGCACAGACCCACGCCGGTCCCAGTGTGTGTGCCTATATACAGCTGTGCACAGACCCACGCCGGTCCCAGTGTGTGTGCCTATATACAGCTGTGCACAGACCCACGCCGGTCCAAGTGTGTGCCTATATACAGCTGTGCACAGACCCACGCCGGTCCCAGTGTGTGTGCCTATATACAGCTGTGCACAGACCCACGCCGGTCCCAGTGTGTGTGCCTATATACAGCTGTGCACAGACCCACGCCGGTCCCAGTGTGTGTGCCTATATACAGCTGTGCACAGACCCACGCCGGTCCCAGTGTGTGTGCCTATATACAGCTGTGCACAGACCCACGCCGGTCCCAGTGTGTGTGCCTATATACAGCTGTGTACAGACCCACTGCGGCCGTCGGGGACCCGAAGACGTCTTGCTTACTGGGGACTTCAGCCCGTGTTTCCGTGGCAACAAATATAGACTTGTCTTATACAGAGTCTAGTATGCGTATAAGAAATGAATAGATGTATATTCCTGTAAAATTATTTCAAACCACCACGTAATTGTTGCTAACAAAAAAACAGGGAACGACAGAAGAAAGTGCAGACAACAAATCTGATGATGTCATGGTGAATTACTGCGCGCTAGCTATTATTTCTCAACCTCTGAATTTTAGTGGTATAATTGAAGTTCACATCATTCCTGTTTTATCTTCCGCCTGTGATTCATATAAACTCTAACCAGAAA
Organism: Semisulcospira habei; assembly: GCA_036245525.1. NCBI lineage: Eukaryota > Metazoa > Mollusca > Gastropoda > Semisulcospiridae > Semisulcospira > Semisulcospira habei. The sequence goes on along the minus strand of BTPG01000002.1, from coordinate 272,578,429 downwards.
AATGCGTATGTTGAAACGCGCTTTAAAGCAATGTGACAATTAGGGACAAACTTAATGCAAAACATGAAGCCTTCGCCTCTAATGACAAAGACGAGTATAAAAAAGCTAAATATGAGGTACAGAAGTGTATTAAGGCTCAAAAAGACAATACCGACAGAAACTGGAAAGCAACCTGATTACGAACAATTCTAGAGATATGTGGCAAGGTATACAGAAAATCACAAACTACAAACAAGCCTAAAAACGCGCAGACACTCACAGCCCCACACTGGCAGACGACCTGAACGTGTTTTACGGTTGTTTTGACAGGCAAAACAAGGCCACCCCGTTTCTGTGCCATCCCCGCTTAGTTCCGATGAGGATTTTCTTGTGGTGTGTGAAACGGATGTGAGGCGGCTTCTCAGACGTTTGAATGTGCGTAAGGCAGCAGGCCCTGATGGAATTTCTCCGAGCCTATTGCGTTACTGTGCCGACCAGCTCTCGAGCGTTCTCACAGTCATATTTACCTGGACATTACGGGCATGCAAGGTTCCACACTGTCTCAAAAAGTCAGTTATTATCCCCGTGCCAAAGAAGGCAACCGGGTCGGGTGAGCGACTTAGTTATCGTGTCGCCTCTGGGTATAATTCTGATTTAGGAATACGTCCAGTTCACCATAGTAACTTACTCTCCACTCCAAGTCTTTGTGGTCAGGTTCAGGCAATTGAAATCAATCAGGAGCCCATCAGAGCAACTCCCGCCGCAGATGTACGCCTTGTCTCCCAGCACGGATGCAGCGTGAGCACAGCGCAGAAGGGAGCAATGCCCTAGTGTGAAGAAACACACAGACTTGCATTATTACTCACTTTAATGACCAGCTAACTTCGGCCCGAGGATCTTGTGCACGCGTTAGGAGTTGTCCTCTGAGCACTGCATGACGTTTTAGGAGATAGTTGTGGACATGGAACGAGCATAACAGTTCAAGGGTAGTGCCGGAATAATAGTTATCAGTCTCCTGCTGTAGGCCGCCGGGGTGAAATGTGTTAATTATGTTCATTGCCGAGCAAGCAACTGAGAAAATCTTACGACGGCCTGAAGATCGTAACACATTATCTCATAATTCACATGATCACCCAAACTGCTTGCTGTGTACTCCCCATGTAGACCCAAACTGCTTGCTGTGTACTCCCCATGTAGACCCAAACTGCTGAATGTGTACTCCCCATGTAGACCCATACTGCTTGCTGTGTACTCCCAATGTAGACCCATACTGCTTGCTGTGTACTTCCCATGTAGACCTATACTGCTTGCTGTGTACTCCCCATGTAGACCCATACTGCTTGCTGTGTACTTCCCATGTAGACCCATACTGCTTGCTAAGTGTTCTCCCCATGTAGACCCATACTGCTTGCTAAGAGTACTCCTCAGATAGACCCGTACTGCTTGCCAAGTGTACTCCCCATGTAGACCCATACTGCTTGCTAAGTGTACTTCCCATGTAGACCCATACTGCTTGCTAAGTGTACTCCCCCATATAGACCCATACTGCTTGCTAAATGTACTCCCCAGGTCAAGACCCATACTGCTTGCTAAGTGTACTCCCCAGACAGACCCATACTGCTTTCTAAGTGTACTCCCCAGACAGACCCATACTGCTTGCTAAGCGTACTCCCCAGACAGACCCATACTGCTTGCTAAGTGTACTCCCCAGAAAGACCCATACTGCTTGCTAAGTGTACTCCCCAGACAGTCCCATACTGCTAGCTAAGTGTACTCCCCATATAGACCCGTACTGATTGCTAAGTGTACTCCCCAGGTCAAGACACATACTGCTTGCTAAGTGTACTCCCCCATATAGACCCATACTGCTTGCTAAGTGTACTCCCCAGACAGACCCATACTGCTTGCTAAGTGTACTCCCCAGACAGACCCATACTGCTTGCTAAGTGTACTCCCCATATAGACCCGTACTGCTTGCTAAGTGTACTCTCCAGGTCAAGACCCATACTGCTTGCTAAGTGTACTCGCCATATAGACCCATACTGCTTGCTAAGTGTACTCCCCATGTAGACCCATACTGCTTGCTAAGTGTACTCCCCAGACAGACCCGTACTGTTTGCTAAGTCTACTCCCCCATATAGACCCATACTGCTTGCTAAGTATACTCCCCAGGTTAAGACCCATACTGCTTGCTAAGTGTACTCCCCAGACAGACCCATACTGCATGATAAGTGTACTCCCCCATATAGACCCATACTGCTTGCTAAGTATACTCCCCAGGTCAAGACCCATACTGCTTGCTAAGTGTACTCCCCCATATAGACCCATACTGCTTGCTAAGTATACTCCCCAGGTCAAGACCCATACTGCTTGCTAAGTGTACTCACCAGACAGACCCGTACAGCTTGCTAAGTGTACTCACCAGATAGACCCGTACTGCTTGCTAAGTGTTTTCACCATATAGACCCGTACTGCTTGCTAAGTGTACTCCCCAGACAGACCCATACTGCTTGCTAAGTGTACTCCCCATATAGACCCGTACTGCTTGCTAAGTGTACTCTCCAAGTCAAGACCCATACTGCTTGCTAAGTGTACTCCCCAGATAGACCCGTACTGCTTGCTAAGTGTACTCCCCAGGTCAAGACCCATACTGCTTGCTAGTATACTCACCATATAGACCCATACTGCTTGCTATGTGTACTCCCCATGTAGACCCATACTGCTTGCTAAGTGTACTCCCCAGACAGACCTGTACTGCTTCCTATGTCTACTCCCCCATATAGACCCATACTGCTTGCTAAGTATACTCCCCAGGTTAAGACCCATACTGCTTGCTAAGTGTACTCCCCAGAGAGACCCGTACTGCATGCTAAGTGTACTCCCCCATATAGACCCATACTGCTTGCTAAGTATACTCCCCAGACAGACCCGTACTGCTTGCTAAGTGTACTCACCAGATAGACCCGTACTGCTTGCTAAGTGTTCTCACCATATAGACCCGTACTGCTTGCTAAGTGTACTCCCCAGACAGACCCGTACTGCATGCTAAGTGTACTCCCCCATATAGACCCATACTGCTTGCTAAGTATACTCCCCAGGTCAAGACCCATACTGCATGCTAAGTGTACTCCCCAGACAGACCCATACTGCTTGCTAAGTGTACTCCCCATATAGACCCGTACTGCTTGCTAAGTGTACTCCCTAGGTCAAGACCCATACTGCTTGCTAAGTGTACTGTCCCAGATAGACCCATATTGCTTGCTAAGTGTACTCCCCAGATAGACCCGTACTGCTTGTTAAGTGTACTCCCCAGGTCAAGACCCATACTGCTTGCTAAGTGTACTCCCCAGATAGACCCGTACTGCTTGCTAAGTGTACTCCCCAGTTCAAGACCCATACTGCTTGGTAAGTGTACTCACCATATAGACCCATACTGCTTGCTAAGTGTACTCCCCAGACAGACCCGTACTGCTTGCTAAGTCTACTCCCCATAGAGACCCATACTGCTTGCTAAGTATACTCCCCAGATTAAGACCCATACTGCTTGCTAAGTGTACTCCCCAGACAGACCCGTACTGCATGCTAAGTGTACTCCCCCATATAGACCCATACTGCTTGCTAAGTATACTCCCCAGGTCAAGACCCATACTGCTTGCTAAGTGTACTCCCCAGACAGACCCGTACTGCTTGCTAAGTGTACTCACCAGATAGACCCGTACTGCTTGCTAAGTGTTCTCACCATATAGACCCGTACAGCTTGCTAAGTGTACTCCCCAGACAGACCCGTACTGCATGCTAAGTGTACTTCCCCATATAGACCCATACTGCTTGCTAAGTATACTCCCCAGGTCAAGACCCATACTTCTTGTTAAGTGTACTCCCCAGACAGACCCGTACTGCTTGCTAAGTGTACTCCCCAGATAGACCCATACTGCTTGTGTACTCCTTCAAACTCCTTCACTGGCTCCCCATCCCCCAACGCATCCAATATAAGATTCTGTCTCTTTGCTACAAATCCCTGAACAACTACGCTCCTACCTATCTCTCCAACTTACTTCATCCCTACACTCCTTCCCGCTCCCTCCTCTCCTCTTCCGACCCCTTCCGCCTCCACATCCCCCGCACCAAACTCAGCACTTTCGGCCTCCGGTCCTTCTCCGTCTACGGTCCACCCACCTGGAACACTCTCCCACTCTCTCTCCGTCAGAAACACTCTCTCTCCGTCAGAAACACTCTCTCTCTCCTCCTTCCAGTCCGCCCTCAAAACTCACCTCTTTCAACAGTTCTAGCACTATATCACCACACTCCCCACCCCAAGCTGACTGTCGTAATGTATTTGTGGTACGTGAGTCATTGTCTAAAGCGGCGCATGCGTGCGCGAGTTGTGAATGCGCGCTTAGAGTAATAATTATTATAAGATAAGCGCATTATACATACCGTAATTATTATTATTTTTTGTTACCTCTCAGTCTACGGGACCTCAATCCCAATATTTTTCGAAATGACTCTGTTAAGTGATGGAAGACTGGGTAATTTTGGTTCAGATGAGTTGATCGTTCAAATGAGAGATTAAAAACGTCGGATATATTTATTCTGGATACATATACCCTTTGTGCAGGGCGAAATATAACAGTTCAGTTTTTCCAACAACAGCAACAACAACAGCAACAGCAACAACAACAACAACAATAATAATTATAATATAATAACGCACACTTCTTTAATCTCCCAACATCACATCAACTCCTACCTTTGTATGAAAAGCAATCCTCCACGAGGTGCGTCTTATAGAGCTGGAGGGGTGTCCACTCGGTCAGTTGAAACAGCAAACCTTCCATGATGTGCTCAGTCGGGGGACCAACGACGCCATGATGATCACACGGGAGCAGAATCTACTGCACGAGGCATGGATTTTCATAATCCCCTTCGGTCGCATGGGGCTCATGAGAATCTATGCCTCTTGTAGATGAACATATTTTCGTTCACTGCAAGGTAACAAAACTCAAAGTAACACCCACCACCATAGGCATAGGTTGGTCACAAAGCTGGTTGAGCTTCTGCAAGCTTTGTGACAACCAAATAATATGTTACAGAGTACGTTGAGACTCCAGGGAGTGTTCACGAGCTCTGTAACAACTGTCACATTATTACAAAGCTCATTACAACAAGCACAGGTCTACGTTCAAGCTTACCCGGATGATCATGCATATTCATGTACTTTCATTCGAGCGGCTTGACTTTGGAACCGCCCATGCATGGTGAATGCAGCAAATGAGAAAAGATCCCTGCTCCCTCCCTCCTCGATTCAAACCCCAAATTGTCCAGGTATAAAATGAACGCCAGGAAGGTAGGAGCGCATCCATGTACAGCAGCCTGGACCGGGGACGATTTCTTTTGACATACAGTGGGTAGACAATGTCTTTTTTGTGTTTAGCTGCAACAAGACTATTGTTGCTTTTTTTCTGTTATTTTCTTTTGTTGTCGTTCTTGTGCAGAGCTTGCATATAGTGGGCCTCTAAATGCAAGGCCGAAAAGGTGACTGCCAAGCGTGTAAATTGCAAGGAAATAAGCAACAAAAGAAATAAACACGTTTAGGAAAAAAAGAAAGAAAAAAGAACAAAAAGTGAAAGAAAAGGGTATTCAGTGCCTGACGTATTTGTCATATCTTTTGTTCGGCCACTATTTGCCTCCAAACAATGAGTAGCGTATGTTTCCTATGTTTGTGTGTGCACTTTGAATAATTCAATCGAGGTGCCCGGCTTCGATAGCTGCGTAAGTGTCGTGTAACGTTGCCGCCGGCAACGCTATACACTTTAGCAACTATTGATGCGGCGCCCCTGGAATGAATTATTCAAAGTGCACACACAAAGACAACATAGTGAACTGTTTATGCGCGTATTTCATGTGTGTAATAGTTCTGTGTGGGTTAGTTCTCTTCATGTATGTAATAGTTCTGTGTGGGTTGTTTCTCTTCATGTGTGTAATAGTTCTGTGTGGGCTGTTTCTCTTCATGTATGTAATAGTTCTGTGTGGGCTGTTTCTCTTCATGTGTGTAATAGTTCTGTGTGGGCTGTTTCTCTTCATGTATGTAATAGTTCTGTGTGGGCTGTTTCTCTTCATGTGTGTAATAGTTCTGTGTGGGCTGTTTCTCTTCATGTATGTAATAGTTCTGTGTGGGTTGTTTCTCTTCATGTGTGTAATAGTTCTGTGTGGGCTGTTTCTCGTCATGTGTGTAATAGTTCTGTGTGGGCTGTTTCTCTTCATGTGTGTAATAGTTCTGTGTGGGTTAGTTCTCTTTATGTGTGTAATAGTTCTGTGTGGGTTGTTTCTCTTCATGTGTGTAATAGTTCTGTGTGGGTTGTTTATCTTCATGTGTGTAATAGTTCTGTGTGGGTTGTTTCTCTTCATGTGTGTAATAGTTCTGTGTGGGTTGTTTCTCTTCAGTTGATGTGTGTAATAGTTCTGTGTGAGTTGTTTCTCTTCATGTGTGTAATAGTTCTGTGTGGGTTAGTTCTCTTCATGTGTGTAATAGTTCTGTGTGGGTTGTTTCTCTTCATGTGTGTAATAGTTCTGTGTGGGTTAGTTCTCTTCATGTGTGTAATAGTTCTGTGTGGGTTGTTTCTCTTCATGTGTGTAATAGTTCTGTGTGGGTTAGTTCTCTTTATGTGATGACACAAAGAACTTTAGTAAAGAATGTGTGCTTGTTTTGCGAAGTTTTTTTCATAATCATTATTTTTGTTTTAGCTTTTTTCCTGAAATGTTATGCAGTTCTCTAAGGACACCTCTCCCACCACCACCCCCGCTCCCCACCCCCACCCCTCCCGGCCCAAATTGAGGGATTTTTACCTTAGGGCTCAGTGTGTTACTCACCTGCAGAAAGCTGACAGCGAAGGGACAAGCATCTAGCAGCTTTCTCCAGTCGTGTTTTGAGGGCTGACGATGGGTGACGTGGGCGTGACGTCGCTGTTGCAGCTGTTTGCGTGCGGCGTGCTGTTGATGGTGTGTCCAGCGCGCGCCGTCACGCGCCGGTACTACGTGGCCGCTGTGGAGGAGGAGTGGGACTACGCCCCCGGGGGTGGGGACAGGATGGTCTACGAAAGCAAGTGCGTATTATTGTTTTATTTTGATATTACGTTGTGCATCTCTTTTTTATTTCCTTTTCTTTCAAAGTGCAGTCGACTTCACTAATAAAAACGTCGGATATAAACGTTGCTTATAGCAACACATTATTAAATTGATTGCATTAATTGAATTCAACTGTACTAATGTAGTCTGTACCTTACTCAGTCTGACTAAAATACACGTCCAGTATGTAGATGCATTTTGAATGCGCTATCTTCACGCTATCTTTGAAATGTGTTTTCATTGCTTGTGCTTTGATAATAAAGGCACTTTGCTTAGTTCGGGTTTAACGTCCACGGCACCGAAGTGATCATGGACGGCCCTGACGGGCGCGTTATGGGGGACAGGGAAATCTATTGCCTATGGAGTACGACCTGAACACTGATCAACTCAGGCGCACTCCAACTGTGCCACTTTGATTTACCAGGACCTTTTAACGGACATGCTATTGAACAAGCCCGTCTTTTCCACCTGGATTGCGAGTCCAGCTACCGGGGCCGGGACGGGGATTCGAACCCACGACCCGGCTATTCCCTTCGCTCTCCTGCTCCGACGCTTAACCGCCTGAGCTATTTCGGACTCTTAAAAAAAGGCAAGTTTTACAGCGCATAGCTAATCAAACCATCAGATATTATGCGCAATATCAATTGCCTTCAGCAAATTGCCTTTGATTTACATACGATTGGCGGAGTAATACAAAGTGGAAGGCCAGCTATGAAAGATACGTGGATCACGTCACAATCTTAGGGGTGCGTCTCATTGAAAACCCTCCATCTGCAAGAGACATAGATTGACACGAACTTTGTATCAGCAATAGACAGCAATAGACAGCAATGGACAGATTTACATAAAATCCCGGCGAGAGACACAGCTTGACATGAACCACTACATCAACAAGAGGCATGAGCTCCTGCTAGCCGCCTACGGGGCAATGTGAAACTATGTCCCTTCTGACTGAAAATAAGATGGCTCTCGATGGCTGGCTGATCATTCTACTGTTTTCAATCATTCATTAGATTGTGACGTTGATCTTCTGACTCAAAATAAGATGGCTCTCGATGGCTGGCTGATCATTCTACTGTTTTCAATCATTCATTAGATTGTGACGTTGATCTTCTGACTGAAAATAAGATGGGCTCTCGATAGCTGACTGACCATTCAACTGTTTTCAATCATTCATTAGATTGTGACGTTGATCTTCTGACTGAAAATAAGATGGGCTCTCGATGGCTGGGTGATCATTCTACTGTTTCCAATCATTCATTAGATTGTGACGTTGATTTTCTTACTGAAAATAAGATGGGCTCTCGATGGCTGGCTGATCATTCTACTGTTTCCAATCATTCATTAGATTTTGACGTTGATCTTCTTACTGAAAATAAGATGGGCTCTCGATGGCTGGCTGATCATTCTACTGTTTCCAATCATTCATTAGATTGTGACGGTGATCTTCTGACTGAAAATAAGATGGTCTCTCGATGGGTGGCTGATCATTCTACTGTTTCCGATCATTCATTAGATTGTGACGTTGATCTTCTGTGGAGCTTGAGGGTCTAATGTGGTCGACTGCCGAGCGTGTAAAACGCAAAGAGATTAATTCCCAACATGAAACAAACACGCACACAAAGGACCAGTAAAACACAACTACATTGTCCTTTCTAAGCGTATTTCTTTCTTTGTTGGGAATTTGTTTGTTTCTTCTTCCTCGAACACTCTTTTATATGGACAGCCCGGTCTCCTATATAAATGCTGCCGTGCGCCGCAGGTCCTCCAGGCCTCCATAGAGCTTACGGGACACCTCTGTCTCTTCCGGCCAATGTCTCCGTCTGAGGGTATATTAATTGTTTGTTTGACTGTAAAGGCTAAAAAAAAAAATACAACCTGTGCATTGTAATCCAGCATGACCGTGGGATAATGACATCGTGTTTACCAAGTCCTTGTCGGCGTGATGTTTATCAGCCTGGGGCTTTACGAACCCGGAAGCATCATGGGAATCATCAACATGTATGCATATTTGACCTAGGTTAATTGATGCATTTTGATTATTTAGCGTTGTGTAAATGGCAATTTTTTTGTAGGCCTTTTTTTTTCAAGTTCAACCAAGCCATGACAAGAGTAGGACCTGATAAGATCGAAATCTCACCTGTTGGGCGGTGTTTGATTAGGCCGAGGCGTGCTTCTCCAGTCAGTTGCATTGAGTTATTTCTCACACGGAATCGGGTCAAACAAATAGCACGATAAAAAAGTATTGTTGTTTTGCATTTGTTTATCGTTTGTGAGCTGGGGCCAGCAGCATGAGTGGGCTTAGTCGTGCGCCATCCACTAAGCAAGGTGCTCCACAACACTCACCCCGTTATCGCGAAGCACCTTGCTTAGTCCCTGACGCAGGACTAGACTCCTTCATGCCTTTGATCCCTGGTCTGTATGGCACAAAATCACAAACCACAACACGTTTGTAGATGCAAGATAATTAAATATATGTTCAGTATTATCAGACTTTTCTGTATATTTGCAGCGTTGTGAGTCAGCAGTCCGATTACCGCGTGTATCTCGAGTCCGGCCCCCAGAGGATCGGCAGCAAGTACCTCAAGGCCATGTACAGAGAATATACTGACAGCAACTTCACCACGCGCACACCACGTGACCCGTCGCTTGGATTCCTTGGGCCACTTATTAAGGGCGAGCTGGGTGACGTCATAATGGTGACTTTCAGAAATATGGCGACAAGAAATTACAGCATGCATCCGCACGGCTTCGCCTACTTGAAGAACAGCGAAGGTCAGCATGCTAGTTTGTGGATTGGGACCTAAGGGTTTAGACCAGGCCACCCGCATCGTTTGAAGGAGTACTATCCAGATAGACCCGCTCGGGGAGTACGCCAAAAGTGCACTTATACTCAAATGAGACGCTAATTTTAGCATACTTACGTTATCTGACAAAATGCCTTAAATAAACGGATCTCCATAAACTGTTTTGTATGAGTATCAGCCCAGAAGAGATCGCAGAATAACTTCATTTACCCCGAATATACCATACTAAAGAGAAATGCAACATTTTGAGAATCATCGGAAACACTTCCAAAAATGTCGCATTTCTGTTGGTCGTCAGTACACATTGCCTAGTGCGTAGACACATTGTCTAGTGCATATACACATTGCCTAGTGCGTAGACACTGGGGGTCGAGTGTGCTATCGGACACATGTTCACCGAGTCTGCTAGTTGATGGGCCACGAGATAAACAATTCTCAGAGAAAGTATATAGGAGAATACAACCCCACCCATTTAAGAAACAATTGATTTATTTAATCCTTTCCGTAAATAAACAAACGCACTTGACCAAATACATTTAACAGATTTATCTGCCCAGTCAGGTCCCCCAACCCCTTGGAAACAAAAGGCTAGTTAAAATATCTTATAAAAGAGAGAGCCCTGCGACACCTATGTCAGTAATACCGTATCGATACTTCTAAATCAGGGTAAATTACATACGTAATTACGCTAATGACACCTATGTCAGTAATACCGTATCGATAGTTTTAAATCAGGGTAAATTACATAGGCTACTTTTCAGAATTTCCAATCTCCCGTTATCCCAATTCTCAGTGCAAAGAATGTATCTGATTCACCGCATAATGCCCTCTTAACAAACTGCATAATACACCTCCCCCCTCCCCTTAAAACGTCACCACCCACCTACCTCCGCACTCAGCCATACAATGTCACAATAAACAATAGACAAGCACGCGGCGACAGTGAGCTGATTCACTACTAAACAAACTGCGTAATACACCCCCTTCCCCCTTAAACGTCACCACCCTCCGCACTCATCCATACAATTTCACAATAGACAATGCGCCGATTCACTTCTAAACAAACTGACCTACTTTCACAGTCCACCATACAATTGACATGGCCACACAATCGACAGTGCGCACCAGGAAATATATATATAACCTCAGACTAGTAAACAGCCACCTTCGTTCAAGCGCGTTATGATTGGACCTGTTCTGAAAAATATGCACCGAACTTGTCTCGGTATGCACCCTACTTGAGTCAATATGTACGAGACCAAACACAATAATCATAAATGAATTTTTAATTTTTTTTAATATGTACCAGACCCTACACAATATTCATACAGGAATTTATAATTTTTTTAAATATGTACCAGACCCTATGGTTTTCTTTCATATATTCAAATAGCCAGCGGCTTCACACACCCACAATGTGGGCAGGGGAAAAAACCCACTCTATGTATAAACACCATGAAGTCTTCACAGACACAGAACCAAAATGAGTTTGCAACCTGTTGGAAAACAGAGAAAGCTTTAAGATAAGGCCCTTCTTGTGAGTAGACTAAAGGGTGTTTACTGTTGACTTCTGCGCAGGCCAGCCCTAACAGGACTTGTGACACAATGCACTGACGAAAGTGTTGGCTGATTTTTGAGAAATTGCTGGCCATGACTACATGACATGTTTAAACCGGTTTGCTGTGTCATGCCTTTTCTAGTATAAAACGGAACCCCAGAGCAAGGTTTAGACAATCATGACTCAATATTCTGGAAAACGTGCTATTGCGCAAATTTGTCTTCTTCATAAGCGGTTGTGTGCTCGTCAGGAAAAAGTGGATCGTTTTAAAGAAGTATTGGAAAATTTGAATGAAAATGTACAGGAATTTAACACAAGCATAAATAATATTGAAGAAGAGATGAAACCTATTGCTGATGAAATAATTGTGTGTCGGGAAGAAAACAACTCTCAGTTATTGCCAGCCATGATAAAAGAATATGGCAACCTTGAAGAAAAGGTAAAAAAAATTAAAAAAGCAATTTTTCGAGAAGAGCAAAAAATAAGAATAAAACAAAAGGATGTAGAAATGAATGAAATGGTTGTAAAAAATATCAATGACAAAATAACTAAATTAGAAAAAGAAAACCCATCACTTCGAAAATTGCTTACAATTATTGAACAGAGAAAACAAGAAAAAGCAGCAACAGCAGGTGGAAGCAATGCATAAATATTTATATATACATGTATTTAGTCATAATTTTGTTCTTTTGTGTAATTGTACATTTTTGTTCATATGTACGGCACCTAAAGCATCTTACCATGTATTGACGCCTTATAAATCTTCCTTATTATTATTATTATTAAATAACAGAGTATTTTTACAACCGCTTATGAAGAACTGAAATATAAGCGGCTTACATTGCTCTCGGCTTTTAAGCATACCATCAAATTTACACATCACATCATATATTTAGCGTGATGTGTCAGAGGAAATCACATGCACGGAGTATGAGATTTTGTGCTCAGTCCGGGGGTGCCCCGTGCGTCTGTTTTTCCTGGAATAGAATGTACCACAGCTCAGCACACAGTCACACACAAACCACATCCGAGAGCAATTTACGTTTGGCTTGGACAGTGTGGTCTTTGGTACAAAATAGGTGACCACTAAAAAAATTTCATCTTCTTCTGAGCTGTCAAGGGTTGATGACCCTTCTGATGAGACTAATTAAGTCGAAACAGCTCCCCCGCCTTGGCTCAAAGGTAAGTGATTTTTTTTTATTGAACTTATTATTATTTTTTTTTTTTTTTTACTATATCTACTCTGTTGAAAACAAAGACTTGGACGCCAAAAAACAGTGCCTTCTCTTTTTGTTTGTGTCGGGCAAGTGAAAGCTTATCTCGGGAAACAATGATCTGAGTCTGTCTCTTGTCTGTCTATACATAAAAGCAGTGAGTCACTTCCTACCGGTATACACTGACAGTCTATAACACGACATTGAAAGTAAAGGAAACAACTTAAAAGCTAAGTGAATACTTTTAATATATGTGACTACTTAGCCTGCTCTCAGAGATGTTTAGTTGCGCATCATAAATCAGATACAAATATATATTGATTGCTTCAGATTTTTCAGTTTTTTTCTGAATTTGAATTGAGATTCCATCACTACCGTTTTCGATAATACGGCCAGAACCATGAAGGAAATTATCCTCCGTAGAACGCAGATCTAGCCACAGTGCGTACTTGTCTGTCAGGTATTCACCGATTCTTACGTCATACAGATGCAGATCTTTGCACGCAATATTTGCTGATTTTTCTCTAAGTCTTCCCCCAGCAAAATACTTTGTGATCTCATCATAGTGCTGATATCCCATCATTCCAGACGCAAAAATTTGATTAGGTCGGCCTTCGATTGTACAGGATAAATGTGTAATTTTCGGATTATAGAATTTTTCTGAATCTCCTTGGTAAGGACTTTTTGGTTCAACAAATAACATAAGAACGCCTTTTAGTGACCTAGCAGGCGTGTTTAGGTTTATATTCCAAATTTGGTCGCTCTTGTCTTTGGGTAATAAACTATGTCTAATCACTCGATTATAATAAATTGGAAGTCTTGACTGGTACTGATTTTGAATGAGTCTGGCTAGTTCAGTATGCGTGACAATCTCATATTCCAAAGAAATGTTAGAGATCTTGTATGATGCATCTGTGGCAGATGATTTTATAACTTTGGAGTAATCATTGAAGGTTAGTTCAAAACTCAGGCGGTCATTTAGTGCCCCTTGGTAATAAGGCGAATGTCCTGTTAGGATTTCAAATTCGAGTGGAATGCAAAACCTATTTCCATATGTTTCGGCCACAATAACGTCCTTGCCTTCTGTGGTTGTTTTGTCTGATGCATTTATTCGAATTTTTATAATGCTATCTGACTGTATGCCTTGGTAAATACGATCTTCTCGTTCTTCTCTTGTAAGCCACAAATCCGTGTAGCAGTAGAACACATCAGCATCGTCAAGACTAAACACTTCCTGTCCTTCAAGTTTAACTTTAATATTCTTAATAATTGCTCTACCTAGATTGTTAACTAGTGTTCTTTTGTCATCTGCGTCCGATGAAAGTTCAATATTAAAAGCAAGACGAGCAGTACCAGGAACAATAACGTCACTGGGGCCTAGGTTTGGAAACTTGACAGTAAGAGTCTGGTTTTGGTCTATAGTACTAGGATTGTTTGTGATGACTATCGATTGTCTAACTGCTTTAACACCGAAAGGTTCACGTAGTTTTCTGTGTGGATCTAACTTTGATCCGTAGGACTGTGTCATTTTTATTATGCACAATAAAAAAAATTAAATTAATAAAAACAATGGCCGCGGGAGGATTTAATCATGAAGATTTTGAAATGGATGACACGTATGATTTTGGTAATACAACAGATATGACAGATATGACTGGTACAAGAAATATTTACAGTTTACGTCACGAACTTTTAGAAACCAAAGTGAACTCATTTTATGATCATGTTGGTGGCCGCCCAGACAAAATAGACCCTAACCAGTTTGAACTTGATGTCAAGGGTCATTTATATTTAAATACTGTTGACAAAGGAAAAGTACTATTGACTAACAAAAAAGACCCTAGTAGGTTTAGGGCTTTAAGTACAATAAAAAATGAAGGTGGTGTTAGTGCCTTGCGTCAACTTGGTATTGGTGGGTCTCCTGTCACGCCAAGACTGGTTAGTGTGCTTCAAGACACGCAAACAAAGTTACCAACAGGGCAAGAGATTGAAATGGCACCAGTAACAAGCCTACCAGAAATAGCAAACACAGTGATACAAGAAACCTCATTTACTGAAGGACAAATAAATGATGTTATGAAAACAATAGAAGATCCACCTTTGTCAATGCGGGAGATTATAGGGTTAGATAAATCACTGCAGACAATAAGAGGTGAGATGGTTAATAATCTTGCCAAACTGGGAGAGCTTGATAAACACATAGAACGTGAAAAAGAGAAACTGGCTACCGCAGACAATGGGAATCTTGACACAGAAATGAAAGAAAGAATCCAACACAGATTAAATGATTTGCAGATAGAAAGATCAGCGAGGTTAGAAGCGATTAGTATTGGAAGGGAAAAACTGAAATCACAGGTCAACAGGATTAGAGAAACTATTCAGAAAATACTTCACGAAGACACTACTCTGGCTGAGAGACTTAAAACACTTTTCAGAGAACAGGGTATCACAATTGCCAGTTTAATTACTGCTCTGGGGTTTATTATCAGTACAGTTGTGTTGGCTGTAACGGGTGGTGGTTCTCCACCTCCAGCACCACCAACCCCAGTCCCCACAGATCCAAAAGACTTACAGTCGTGGGTAAAGAAACAACTGTCACACATATCAGACTTGCTTAAGAAATTGGCTCTGAAAGCAGTAGACGCGTTGCCTGGCATTTTAGGCACGGTTGTCAGTTGGTTGATTAGTACAGCGGCAAAGGCAGTAGGGTTTATGGCAGAACATGTGTGGGTCTTTTTGGTGACAGTAGGAGGGTTAATGATAGGTTATTTAATGAAACAGGTAAAGAAGTAATATTCCTAATCCTGTTAATCCTATTGTCAATGCAGTTCTCTCGGATTCATGTGTGTCAGGGGTTGACTGTACTGGTTGTATAGCTGTTGGAGCAAGGGAAGTAATCACTTGTAATGTTTTTTTCAACTGAACATGCACAGTTGTTCCTCCTAAATTTACAGATTTATTGAGGCCTAATTTCTGATCACTCCCAGCAACAATGATTTCATTATTATAATTTGTTATTGTACCCATTTGGAGTTGAAGGTCAGATGGTAACATGTATAACCCAGTGCCAACTACAAAGTCAACTTTTGATTTGGCATATCTTAAAACGTCTTGGTAGCGTTGTATGCTAGATGGGAGATCAACTACTGAATTTACTGAATCTTCAAGATTAGCGAGAAACTGTTTTTGCGAATCGAAAATTCCACTTCCATTCAGAATATTAGATTTTGTTAATGATTGTGCACCTAGTATACACCAGACATATGTTCTGATAGACTCATTGATGCGCTCGACTCCCGCTTGAGTAAATCCGTCACTCCTGTCCAAGACAAATGTGGTCCAGGCGTTAGACTGTTTCTGTTCTATTGAGCCTAACCACACTTCAGATTTTGATGAGAATGAAGTGTAGGGAGGCCAGTAATCTTGAGGGTATTGTCTGTGACTCAAAGCATAATATAATGTACCAATGCCGTGGTGATCATCAAGTTTTTGTGTAAAGTCATACTTTGTACTGATGTTAAATTCATTACAGATGCGTTCAAATGCTTTCATATCCATGGGGTTGTTAAACCTGTTAAAACTGGATTCAGTGGGTAGTGGTGTATGCAGTTCTGACAGTATACGTCTAAGCTGGTAATAAACATGAAAACGATACACAGACCTAATCAGTTTGTTTGAGTGATTCAAATGGTCTGTGAATGAAACACCACAGCCTGTAGTTGAACACAGTATGGCAAAGTTAAGTTGGTTTTGAAACATCTGTAGTGGACTTGAAGACCACTTTCTTGCAGTAGCATCGTCTGTTATTGGAGGGTTTAGGTAATGATCAAAAGGGTTGGGTACTTTGACTTGAAATAAATCTTGTTCGCTTACAGCTATGTCGAGTTGATTTAGTTGAATTATTTTCTGTTCATAAGTAGGGGCAACATTATATTTAGCATCTACATTAAATTGAAATGCGTTTGTAGTGGTAATGGTTGGTGATTTAAATTCCATCCTTTTTTTATGTGATAATAAAAATGTTTATTACCTTAACAAATCTTGACACAAGCAAACCAGTGTGGTTAACTAATGGGATTGATAATCGTGATGGTAGCAAGGCTGTAGCTATCCATGAAATGTTCTACACAGTAAAGTGGTTTAATGTAACGGATGATGAAAATTATTCTGTAAGTGGAACTCTCGATGGTTTAGAAAAGGGTGATACTTTACGAGCCGGATATTATGACTTTTGTACTTTAGCTGAATGGCTTCAAAATGAATTTAAAATTAAAGCAACTTTAAACCCAGCTAATTTACTTGTTACAATTGATTTTCCGAAAAGTGGTCAGTTTTCTTTATCAAATAGTCTTTTATTATTACTTGGATTTTTTAAAAAAATAACACATCTAGATGAAGATTGGTCACAATCAGTTGGTAGTCTACTATCACCAAAAAAACCAAGAATAACTGGCAGATATCCTGTTCATTTGTCAGTACACACAGTGCTAAATGTTCATTTGAAAGAACTGAACACTACTGAAAATGTACACAATGGAAAGCCTTCAACTTTGTTAAGATGCTTGCCGACTGGAACTGCCCCATATTGTGAAAGTGTGGTTGCTAGATTTCCTAATTCTCAGTTTAAAAAATTAGGTTCTAGTTTCTTTGAATCATTGTGCTTATCTGTAACTAATCAGAATGGTAAACCAGTTGTAATGCATGATTTTTATGTTGTTTTGGAAGTTAAATAATTTTATTTTTGTTTATAAAAATGAGTGGTCTTGGTCCAAAGCCTAGAATCATACCAGTTGCGTGTCCAGTAACAGAGTTGAAAGATTTGGCAGACGTACAGGATTTTGAGAAGGAAGGGGAAATTGGAGAAATATATGGTTTTGAACTTGATTCAAATGGCATGTACAAGAGGAAAGTAATTGTTGACATAAAAGACGGTGAAAAACAGATTCCTAAACTTGGTCAGCTACGTGATGTTACTGTACCTACTCCACCTGTAAATAATGCGCCTTACAACTTAATACATGTGGGTAGTAAGTGGGTTGTTTCACCTGTACCGGCACCACCACCCACAATTGACTGGGACATAAAGATTGAATTTATTAGTCCTTATGTATACACTGATGACGAAGGTGCCTTAGTGTTTAGGAAGGTTGTTAATTCTGGGCCGCTTATTGTAAGCCTTGTTCCAAGTTTTGCCCTAGACAACAATAGCAGAGAAAAACTGAAAGTTGAAAATTATGAGAGACGGAGATATCTTCTTACAACTAGAAAGGGTAGATCAGATACTTCTGTTGTGTTTATGCCAGCAAGCTTAGTCGTGGCTAGAGAAGCGACAATAGTATTTGAAATTATCATGAAATCTGTTGCTACTGCTAAAGAGGCTCAAATTGCACAAGGAATTAAACTTACATGGAATGAAGCAGTAACAGAATCATCAAAGGTCTTTATTGCTATTACAAAAAATAATGATGTTATTAATGTTTCGAGCAGTATTCCAGCTGTCAAGGTGGTGGTCGACAAAACAACTTTTGTTCGTCTAACTTACATAAACCTTGAACACATTGATCTTGTTGCATTTTATTATGCCAGCAAATTGTATACTTTTGAAGAGTTGCAAAATGTAATTGCTGATTAAAAAAATATTTGTCATAAAAAATGGTGAACTTGTATCCACAAATACCACCTGAGCAGCTTGAGCCTATTGAGCGTGATAAAACATTAAAGGCAGATTCATTCCGTTTAATGAATATTACAGAAGCGTTGAAGTATTTGGAAGAAGAACAAGCAAAATACTCGAGGTGTAAACGCCGTTACAATACGGTTTTCAATTCTGTACACAACACATCAATGGCCATGGGGTTGGTTTCGGCCGGATTATCTGTAGGAGGTATAACTCTTTTTGCAACGGGGGTGGGAAGTGTTATAGGAATTGCTGTTGAAGGTATTGGTCTTGTCACAAGTCTAGCATGCTTTGGTATGGAAGCTATTAACAAAAGATTTTATATGAAGTTGCAGAAGCATGAAGCATTAAGTACGCTCGCAGCAGCTAAGCTGACGAGTATGAAACTTATTATTAGTAAGGCTTTAAATGATAATGAAATTGATGATAATGAATTTAAGAGAGTACAAGATGATTTGACCAACTATAAACAACAAAAATCTGAAATACAGAATAAGATGCGTAGTCAGGCTGTAAATGTTGAAGAGCTAAAGAAATCTTTTTTAGAACAAGGAAAAAAGATAGGCGTAGAAGAAACTATGAAAAAAGTTCGAGAACTTACAAGCAAGTAACGATAGGTTTTGGTAATCCATTATGTTTGTCATACACTTCGCAAAGAGATGTCATGCCTGCTCATTTGACGCCATCAGCTCCACCACCAGATTATTACTAAAAAAAAGTTTTCTTGTTGTCCTTGTAACTTGAGAAATCTGTCCGAGTGTCTTATGACTTGGGTTAAGAACTTATGATAACTAACGTCAAAGTTACTTGTAAGTTGTAGGTAACTTTGAAATTAGTTATCAAGTAAGATCATAAGTTATTCACAGGCAAAGTTTTTTTTTTTTCATTATAAAAATGAATCAAGACGAATTACTTCTTCTAAACGATATCTGTGCTGTAGAGAACAAAGACGTAGACTCCAAAAAACAGCGGCTTTTGTCTGTAATTGTCTCAGGCAAATCAAAGACTTATCTAGGAAGACAATACATGATAGAGGATATTGAATCTCTAACCTCTGACGAGCTAATCAAGCTTCATTCTAAATATGAAAACCACATTGCCTCACTAATGACACGTGATTTAAGCAGGTCTATAATATTCCTATATACAAAAGCTGTAAGTCATTTCCTACCTGTAGACACTGATAGTCTATCACACGACCTTGAAAGCAATCCTATTGTTTCAAGTTCAATTGGCAAATTAGCATGTGTCATGTTTTACAAGTTTGGAAATTACCTTGCACCTGTCGTAACCCTTCTTGTTACTGGGAGTCATATTGATTTCTCAAAAATAAATTTTACTGCAGAAGAAAATGGACGAAACCCAGGCGACTCCACAACTGAACCCTGTTTTGACACAGGTTCAAACTGTGACGAAGACTAAAAGTCCAGGCCGTGTTGATGCTGGAAAAAGATTAGCTGAATATAATAGGCAAAAAAAATTACAGCTTAAGGCACAAACAGAAAAGACTCATGTAACTGATCCATTGTCAGGATCGTCAGGACCTGTGTCAGTACCGTCACACCTTCATGAAAGTGAGAGACAAACAACTAAGTCTGACCCTGACCCCGAACCTCAAACAACAAAATATGTAGTTGCCGGATTTGTTGTCGGATTTGGTTACGTAGGTTATCAATTATACAAAAAATACAAACCACAGACTCGTACAGTGACCAAAAAATCAGACACTCCAAAAACAAAACCAGAAGTCGCCACATTACCAGTAACACCCAAAGCCGTTGACCCATTTTTTATGCAGTAAATAAAAATATTATTTTAATTTTTCTTGCCTAAGAAATGAACGACTCAAAAAATTTAATGAACCTTGTGTATCACTCTGCCGTAATCAGCGGATTAGCAGTAGCTTATTCTATGCTGGGAAAAAGTCTACTCAAAATGAAATCAGCAGACTTGAGTAGACTCGATTTCGAAGACAGCGCTAAGCTAATTGTAGTTGTTACAGCGTCGATTGCGACAAAAGACTTTCTTGTCAAGCAGGGAATTATTCCCGAAAATGTTTCTATGTAAATAAAAATAATATGGCGACGATAGCTATTATGATAGGAGGTGCTATGGTTAATGCTCTGGCATTTAGTGGCTCTAATTATCTCTTTTAAAAAATGGGTAGAGAAGAATCTGCAGAAGAATTAAAACGTCATAATGAAGCATCTGAAAAACTTGCTCAAGCCCAGCAAGATTATGAAAAGAATAGAATTGAGAAACTTGATTTCATCAATGAAAAACTCAGGCTTGAAGGTCACGCACAGCATACGTTTTCAAATACAGACGAAGCAATCAGGGAATATTTTCTTGTCACGGGTGAAGACATGTCTATCCCAAAACCAAAACTAAGTGACTATTACAAACCAAGCACACAACAAAGAAACGGGGAGATAATCTTTGTTCTAGTGGGAATGACATTTGTTTATTTTACAGGAGTTTTCATTGCTAGAAAAAATGGCAGCCGAAAATAAACTATCAAAAATATATTACTCTCCATCAGGCTATTGGAAAGGAGCAACAGCTATTCAGAAATTACATGCCGCTGTGGGCGGAGATATAACACTCAATCAAGTCAAGCAATGGTTACAGAGACAGGCAATTTGGCAGATATATCTTCCTGCTCCAAGAAAAATAACAAGACCTCATTTTGAGAACACAACACCTAATGACACACACCAAATGGACCTCCTGTTCTTACCACATGACACAATAAGAAAGAAACGATACAAGTATGCACTGACTGTTGTAGACATTGCTTCAAGGTATAAAGACGCTGAACCCATATCTGACAAAACAGCCAGTACAGTTGCTACAGCATTAACAAAAATATATGGTCGAGGCCCTTTAAGATACCCCAGACTAGTGCAGGTTGATGATGGATCAGAATTCAAAGGTGCAGTTAATCAGTTATTTGCTAAGCATGGTGTACTGGTCAGACGAGGCATTCCAGGTGTACACAGATCACAGGCAATTGTAGAAAATTTCAATAAACAGTTGTCAGAGAGACTTTTCAGTTACCAGTATTCTAAGGAACTCATGCATGACACCCGGAACACTGAGTGGGTAAAGAGATTACCACATGTGATAAAAGCAATGAACAATGAAGGACACCCTAAGCCTGCTGATGCTATTAAATTGAAAACAATTGCAGAGCCAAAAAAAGGGCCAACCCCACCTCCAGACACAAGTTTATTTACCAAACAGGTGAGATATTTATATCAACCAGGGGAAGCTGAAAATGACATAAGACGCAGGGCAACTGATCCAATATGGTCTACGTCTGTTCATAATATAAAAAAAATAGTTCCTTCACCTAATGCAACAATATATTATCTGTATGAGCCTGCACCAAAGAGGGCATTTGTTAGAGAAGAATTACAGATTATTCCCCCAGACACTGTTACGCATTTTTAATCATTTCATCAACTAACTCATTGATTAGTTCATCAACCAGTTCGTCAGCTATTTCTTCAGATAACTTGAGTCTGTAATGACCTGGTGCATAAGCCTTTTCCTTAGTGTGAAACACTCTTTTCGTGTCCCCTACTGCTAGAGACTTCTTTTGTGTTTGAATCATTTCAATATTGTGTCTATTTGACCTCAGTGTTTTGTTTGGATAATCAGGCATCAGTTCTCCATCTAATACTTGCTTATAATGTTCATGTCGAATGTCTTTATTTTTTATTGCTGTTTTCTTGATACCTTTTGCTTTTGACTGACTACCCTTTTGGTGTAGTATAGAATACATTTTTGATCTCAGTCCAACATACTCAACTATTGGCACACCATTTAGTTCATCCTTAAACTTTCCAGGCACTTTCTTGTTTTGTGTGCTAAACAGTGGATGGTCTTTTGGGTAATCAGACGTGTCATACATGTGTAACTCTGTTTTCATGTCTTCATAAAAGTCTTCAGTAGGCACGTCTATGATCATAGAGTCAGTGTCAGTGTATAGCAGACGACACTCAGGATACTTTGGTTTGAAGTAATCATAATAAAATTCAAGCATCAACAGTTTTGACAATTCAAGAATTGCCATACCAATGAATACTGGCTTGTCCAGTTTGACAATCTTTTTTTTGAGTGACACAGCATACAATGATGAATGAAATTCTTTATACCCTGTGTACTGTGGCTTACCTGTAAGTTTAATTGCACCTGATTCAGTTGTGACCAGTCTCACATCTTTTCTGTGATGAGGATTTTCCATTGTCTTGCCAAAACAGGCATTGTTCATAAGCTTAAAGAAGTCTTTGTCAAATGCAGTGTTACCTTCTCTCGCACGAAGGGTTGTGTTCTTCATTATGTAATCTTTCATGAAAGCACTCTGATCAAATTGAATGCCTCTGTGAACTTTTTTTAGTACTAACCCATGCCTGATGTAAAACTGTAACAAGCGATAGTGACACATGTAATTGAATTTATCATTTAAATTTGGCACTAGTTTGGTGTCTTCTTTTTTCCCTGTCATACTCATTTTCTCAACTGCTAATGGATAATCATTGTGGTAATCATGTAGATGGTGTGGGTACTCCAGGTCTACTTCAAAGATCCAACCCTTTTCATCATTTTGACCTCGAGCCATAATATATTTTGTTAATTTTTTTATGCCATACTGTGACAAATCATACAAACAAAAGTTTTTTAATGGCAACAATTCACACATTGCAAATCCATACAAATTATTAGCATCCAAGTACGTAATAAATGACCTTGACATTGAGGGGTCAAAGTCGTCAAGATATTTATTATTTGCCTTGGCATAATTATTTGCTGCTAAACTAATGCCTCCCCCTCAATCCGCGTTCCACCATTTCACCCATCGTACGATCAGACAACAGGTCTATAAATATCTTACTGGATTTCAAAAATGCATCCCATGTCATGCCAGGACTAGTGATGTAGCAAGCTGGGTCAAGACTGTAATGTAACAAACCCTTCTCACGGTAACTTTCAAATACATCTGCTAGCAAGCAAACGTCAGCTTTCAAGTACTGGTCATGGTAGTCACCAATTGTCTGACATCCTAGTTTACCCCATGCATCAAGTGCGTGCTGGTAATCAGAGTCAGAAATACCTTTGCCAGTTAGTGTAGAATAAAATTTCTCTTTTGGAGGCAGTCTCCTTTCTTCAAACACTACCCAGTCACTGATGTACTCATATGGATAAACACCTTTTTTAATCAAGTCTGGCTCAAAATATTTACTTGTTATTGGATACTCAGTCAGTCCTTCTGCTAGACTAGCCAACCCTAAAGACAGATGTTGCATAGAGTCATAAAATGATAATTTGTCTAACCTAAAAGTCAAGTATTTCTCAGTTGTCTGAGCAATACAACTTATGTTTCTGTAAGACTCATCCACAGCCTGCATGATAATGTGTGAATCATATCCCTTCAGATTGTGGAAAAAGATTGGTAACTTGTATGTCTTAGGATCTATTTTTAATAACAAGTTACAATTGTTATGTGCAGCACCTCTGTAACATCCAGTTATGTGATCATGGTCACGAACTTTATCACCCCCCAGAGGCTGTTCGCAAATCCAACACGTCACAGCTGTATCAAATTTCAGTTTGTCTTCTTCTGTCATCACCAAAGGCATCTGACATGTTGTGAGATATTGTACTACCTGACTATACAGTTGTCTCATTTCTATTAAAAACAGGCATGCTGCATTTTCACCTCTGTAGATAACAGGCTCTGAATGAAGACCGTCTGACCTAACAATAATGTATCCAAAAGAACACACCACTTGGTCACTCAATTTTATAGTCTTTGGTAATGACTCTGGAACTGGACCTTCATATGGAACGACGAGTGATTCAAAATCTGCGTATACTACAAATGGCAGCTTTTGTTGATTAACATAGTTCTTGAAATAAACCTTGCTGCCAGGATCTGGATACCTAAGTATTGTTTGAATGTCATCAGCCGACCTACAGTGCTGGGTATGCTTATGTGCCACTTTTATACAGGAGAACCTTTGTAAGCATCTTTTACATATTTCCTGTTTGCCATTGTGTTTTGATACATGATTATGAATTAGTCGTGACATACTCCTAATAATTGTGTAGTGAAAGTTATCACCAGAGCTTATTAGTAACATATCAACATGTTTATCTTCTGACTGCCCATAGGTTGGGGCAATTGGAGATACTCTAATTGGCTGTAACTTATTCTCAGATTCATTTTCCCACACAAACACATTCACAGATATACCAGGATTTAGTTTTTCAAACAAGTCTATGTCCTCTATTTTAACAGGGAACTCAATGCCACTGAAGTTGAGTTCATTTATAAAATTGGTATAGTTAGATACACGTTCAGGTTTTGTTTTTACAAAATGCAGTTTGGCAAGTACACACCACATAAAACAGAAATTATCATTGTTCTGAATATTGACCACACCCTTTTTGTCTACAACCTCTTTTGGTAGTGGTATCCATGATTTGCCTAAAATAGGATGATATCTTGACTGCTTTAGTTGTAGTTCATGTACAAGGCCTTCATGCCAGCCAGACCCTTGCATTTCTGCTCTGTCAATTGCTTCATGGAAGTCTGGTAACAATCTTTCTCTAAACACTTTCTCTAGTTCTCTTCTCGAATTAACTGTGTGCTGCCTTGTCGAGATATACGTTACAATAACTTCACCAACATCTCTGGCAAATTCTATTTTTGCAACAATCTGAATCTTTACACTATCAGAAAGAAGGTTATTTTGTATGACTAAAAAAGATCTTTCTATTGATTCATAGACATTGTAAATATTAGATATAGGTAAGTCAGTTGTGTGAAACACGTTTCTTAATCTTTGATGGTTGTCCATCTTTTTTATTTGTCCAACAAAAAAATAAATAGAAAATTATATAATGAAAAATGGCACTTTATTGACTAAAATCTATATAATAGACAAAATTAATTACCAACTAATAAGCCACTTCATAGATATGTCTTCTGTTGTATCATGTTCAATCTTTTGCATGTGTAATATTGTTTTATTAACAGTAATAAATTTAACATTTTTATTTTCTTTTTTTATTTGATGGTATATTTGTAAACACATAATCTTAAACCAGTCAGATTTAGCATCATAAACTAAAAAATCATTTGTCCTATTATTATAACATGGAAAAGTATTAGAATATCCAAGATAAAAACTATATGTCATATATATTTTCATTGGTGTTGGAAGTGATGAAAAAGGGTGTCTAACTTGTGTTTTTAAGTCACTAATAAGCATAAAACCCCTAAAACTCGATGTAATATCTATGAATTTACCAATAGGCCAATTTTGATTTTCTTGTCTGTCTGTCATTTTTTATAGACAAACCAAAAAGATAAATTAATTTACTAACCCATATCCAGTGGGTTGATCTGTCTTCAAAATGAGCTTTAGATGCTTATTTGATTTCAGTTTATTTTTTACATCATCCCGTTCTTGCTTATTTGGAATGACATCGTTCTCTCTGAGACAGTCTTCAAAGCTGTCACGGTCCTTACAGTAAAACAAACAGATAAACTTTAACTGTTCTCGAAAATCTTTCAGTACAGCATTATATTTCTGAGTGAGAATCCATACACTTATGTTTGCATGTCTGCCACTGAAGGCAAGTTCTGCTAGAGTGTTTCTCTTCTTGACAATGTCTTTTTCTGCAGAACAGTCATCAACTATAAACAAAGTTGGCTGTCCTTCAAATTGCTTGTAAAAATATAGCAGGTAATCATTCAGTTTTTTCTCAGGGTCGACTAAGTATATGTTGTTGTCAGTCCAAATGAATAAACGGTTGTGATAAGCTTTGTTGTGTTTGATTGTTGGACAAAATATTACAATGTTTTCGAAATGATGAAGGTATCTTGTTTGTAAGAGGTTAAGAACAAATTCAGTCTTCCCACACGAAGTGGCGCCACAAAATAGGCCGCAATGTGAATCGTGCGTCATTAAGTCCATTTTAATACAAAATATAATTTTAATACAAGTAACCGTCTGCAATATGATTAAAACAAAACTTATCTTTTGGTTTACAAGATGTTTCTTAACAAAACACATAAATCCTTCCTAGCAAAACACATCTTGCATTCAACACATCATTTTCAAAATGACTACACAGATGACTGTAAAATCTTTCAGGCAAAACTAGCCTAACATAGTTCGTTCGTCCACAGCACCGAGGCCGTGATCATGACTGGCCCTGAGGCCCTGAGCGGGTTATGCCTTGGGTGGGACAGAGAAATCTATTGCCTCATGCGCAGCAGATGCGAGATTGACGTGCGGGAGGCGTTGACTGAGTTACGGGTAGTAGGCTAGCATGAGGCATAGATTTTCATGCGAAGCCCTGCGACTCATGAGAATTTATGCCTCATGCGCAGGCCGTGGTTAGTTCGGGTGTAATCATATGGACGGCCCTCAGTGACTGACGGGCGGGTTATGGGGGCCGCGCAGACGCGACTGAGATTGACGTGCCAATAGGAGGCAGCTTTGAGTTACGGGTGAGTAGGCTAGCATGAGTGCATGTGTCACAAGTCCTGTTAGGGCTGGCCTGCGCAGAAGTCAACAGTAAACACCCTTTAGTCTACTCACAAGAAGGGCCTTATCTTAAAGCTTTCTCTGTTTTCCAACAGGTTGCAAACTCATTTTGGTTCTGTGTCTGTGAAGACTTCATGGTGTTTATACATAGAGTGGGTTTTTTCCCCTGCCCACATTGTGGGTGTGTGAAGCCGCTGGCTATTTGAATATATGAAAGAAAACCATAGGGTCTGGTACATATTTAAAAAAATTATAAATTCCTGTATGAATATTGTGTAGGGTCTGGTACATATTAAAAAAAAATAAAAATTCATTTATGATTATTGTGTTTGGTCTCGTACATATTGACTCAAGTAGGGTGCATACCGAGACAAGTTCGGTGCATATTTTTCAGAACAGGTCCAATCATAACGCGCTTGAACGAAGGTGGCTGTTTACTAGTCTGAGGTTATATATATATTTCCTGGTGCGCACTGTCGATTGTGTGGCCATGTCAATTGTATGGTGGACTGTGAAAGTAGGTCAGTTTGTTTAGAAGTGAATCGGCGCATTGTCTATTGTGAAATTGTATGGATGAGTGCGGAGGGTGGTGACGTTTAAGGGGGAAGGGGGTGTATTACGCAGTTTGTTTAGTAGTGAATCAGCTCACTGTCGCCGCGTGCTTGTCTATTGTTTATTGTGACATTGTATGGCTGAGTGCGGAGGTAGGTGGGTGGTGACGTTTTAAGGGGAGGGGGGAGGTGTATTATGCAGTTTGTTAAGAGGGCATTATGCGGTGAATCAGATACATTCTTTGCACTGAGAATTGGGATAACGGGAGATTGGAAATTCTGAAAAGTAGCCTATGTAATTTACCCTGATTTAAAACTATCGATACGGTATTACTGACATAGGTGTCATTAGCGTAATTACGTATGTAATTTACCCTGATTTAGAAGTATCGATACGGTATTACTGACATAGGTGTCGCAGGGCTCTCTCTTTTATAAGATATTTTAACTAGCCTTTTGTTTCCAAGGGGTTGGGGGACCTGACTGGGCAGATAAATCTGTTAAATGTATTTGGTCAAGTGCGTTTGTTTATTTACGGAAAGGATTAAATAAATCAATTGTTTCTTAAATGGGTGGGGTTGTATTCTCCTATATACTTTCTCTATTCTCCCATAATCCGCCAGTCAGTACGGTAAGCAAGGGTCCTCGGGCTCTAGTAACTGTTTACAACATTCTGACTGTCTCTCTTTTTATTATTTATGTATTTGTTTATTTATTTGTTTGTTTATTTATTTATTTGTTTGTTTATTTATTTATTTACTTTTTGGAGGGGGAGTGGGGAAGGGGGGTGTTGAATTGTGGTTGAAAATAGTGTTCAAAGTTGACTCGGCGACTTCTTTACGTCGGACTCCTCTAGACTTGCTTCCGATGCGAAATTAGACGATAATTTTCTCTTATACCAGTTTGATAGTTAACAAGACAACCATTCTCTAACCACCTTTACCAACTGCATACCTTAACGACATTGTGTCACACTTGCACAAATACTCCTGCGCATTCGAACGATGTCGCCATATTGCTCATGTTCTTGGATTGCGGTAAAATTATTCGTCTGTCGATAGGTGGAAAGGTCCTTGTTGGGTAAATCTCACATGTAAAGAAAATGTCATGCGAGTGGTACAGATCAGGTTGTTTCCTCCCTGCGTCACACGACCAGTCACTTTAGCGCAAACCGTACCATGTGACCGTGATATAAAAACCCCTGTAGCGAAAAATGGCGGACATTTTGAAGCCCTTTTGATGACAAATCTTGGATGCGAGTTTTGTTCTATAAAAGATCTCCAAACGTTCTAAAGTACAAAGTTACTTAATGTTGATCGAAACAACAAGCACTTTCAGTACTGGAGACGGCAACGTCAGGACATATTTTAAATTACGTCATAAGTCTATTATGTATAAATGTATATTCCTTTGACATCGGTCATGTCTGGCGTGATCCAGGTCGCAAGATGTCTTCTTGAATTTTTTTACAAAAATAGTGGAGGAATGAAAACAAATACGTTATTGGTCGGAGGGGTTCGCTGCACGGACCCTTGTAGGCCTTCGGGAGGTCAAAGGAATCATTGTACCCCTCAGGCCTTCGGGGTACAATTATTCCTTTGACCTCCCTCAGGCCAACAAAGGTCCGTGTAGCGAACCCCTCCGACCAATAACTTATAATATGGTATAGGCGCTTGATCTCAGCTGCATTCAAATGTTCTTTGCGCCCGTTATCTTGTACACTGATTTTACTGATCATTTGACACAAACTATTTATGTTATTGTATATCAATCGCTGTGCGTCAGACTTGTAAGCGATATCTTTCTTCCATAAACCCCACAACTTAAAAATATTAAAAACAACAACAACATTGGAATCTTTGAAAAAAATATCGATCGACCTTGCTAGTTAAAGGGTGGTGTCCAGCCATTCTGGCACCACATTTAAACTGTCGTGGTCGATCGTCTTCTGAATGGTAACGCTGTCTTCGTGGTCAATTGCACAGTTTGGGCTCAATATTCAAATAAATCAACATATCACTACATGTGTCTGTCTAGCGCTTATTAAAAAAAAAAAAAAAAAATACGCAATCCGTAGCGACTGATCTCTCTGTGTGTTTGTTTGTCTATTTTGAAAAGGGTATTTACCCGAAATATTAATAAATTGTGTTGTAACTGTCTTTTCTAAGCTTGTTTCTTTTTCCTTTGGGTACTTCTTAGAGCTTAGTAATTCCCCTTGCTACGTGTAGTAGCTGTTTCTACCAGCGCTTTCCTCCCCTATCTCGTTTGTGGGTATCAACACATCGCTTGCTAACCAGTCTTGCGTAACATTTTCAGGCGCTCTTTACGTTGACGGAACCGGCGGCGCGGACAAGGCTGACGACCACGTGCCTCCCGGCACCACGCACGTATACACGTGGCGCGTGACGCATGCATCAGCGCCCTCTGAGGACGATGGCGATTGTCTGACGTGGGTCTACCACTCGCACGTGAACGCTCCGCGCGACTCCAACTCGGGGCTCATCGGCATCCTGATCACATGTAAACCAGGTGAACATATAGGGGTGCAGCGTTGTAACATATAGGGGTGCAGCGTTGTAACATATAGGGGTGCAGCGTTGTAACATATAGGGGTGCAGCGTTGTAACATATAGGGGTGCAGCGTTGTAATATATAGGGGTGCAGCGTTGTAACATATAGGGGTGCAACTTTGTGAACGGCCATAGGGTGAACACATAGGGGTGCAGCGTTGTAACATATAGGGGTTGCAGCGTTGTAACATATAGGGGTGCAGCGGTGTAACATATAGGGGTGCAGCGTTGTAACATATAGGGGTGCAGCTTTGTGAATGGCCAGAGGGTTAAACGCTGACATTAAATGGAACGAAAACTTGATCCTTGATGGAATTAGTCCTCAGTGCATGATACAGCCTTGACTAGAACAGGATTGTGGAGAAGGCGCCTGTGAGCGAGCTGATATATAGACAAAGCTGATCGGACACAAATGTAACATCATTCGACTCACAGCAGCCAGACGAAGCGGACGGTCCCCCGCGCTTCCAACCAAGCAAGACAAGCCGCAAGCTTCCCCTCCACGCCTCAGCAGTTATTGTACAGGCCACAGATGGCGTCACGGAAGCAGAACGCCCTCCTCAGGGCGAATCGCCGCAAATCCAACATCCAACAAGCCGAGGAACTCACAGCCAGCCATCAAAAAGAACAGCCTACACCTGCTCCCAGGCCCAAGAGAAACAAGACAGACTAGACCACCCATGTCTCCCCCGATTCAACGACATACAGTCATCGCCATCGGGCCAGATACCCGAGTCGCTACGAGAAGTATTCCAGAGGTTTCCCCCTCCACCGGAACTTAGAAAATACTTCGGCCATGATTTTGGAAACTTTCCAAACCAGCACAGCCTTCCAACTGTCACCGGACGACCCCAGTCGCCTCCACCAACAGAATCGGGCAAGAAGACTCGTCAGAGCTGTCCTCCGAGCCGGACCCCCCCCCCCACGCCCCCCATCTTCACCCCCCACCCCCACCCCCCACTGGTCGTCATTCCTGACCACATCACACAGGAAAGACCATGGACCGAACAAGAGAGGGAGGTACGACTAGGAAAAATGGACCTCGACGACCTCGTACTCCTACTGCAGACCGCCGCGCCAGTCATTCAGGCAGCAGACGGAGATGCGTACCACCGCGCCCTAGTCACCACCCGGTGCCTATTAGAGACTGGAGCATTGGCAGACCTTTACTCCCCAGAAACCAGCAACAGCGAATGCCAAGCAACAACTACGACCAAAGAAGAAGAAGTCCAAGCAACAGTTGTATCAGCCAACAAAGAGACAGCAACAACGACCCACAAGACTAAAGCCAAGCAGACCAAGACCCCTTCCGCCACAACAATGAAAGAAGAATGCGCCTCAAAACTAGCACCAACGCAAGACGCCAGCACCTCGACGTCTCAGACAGTGACCGACACAGGCACAAGCCCTGATCCCCCACCGCCAGCCAAGAAACCAACCACCGGCCCACGGCAGCGCCAACGACCACCCAAACGCTTCCGGAACCAACAACGCCCGGCACTACTCCCCACGCCGCCACCCCACCTTCGCCTGCCACCCCAACACCGCAACCCACCCCGCCCATCCCAGCGACCGACCCCGAAGCCCAGGCTCCACTGGCCACCACCACCGCCACCCCAACTTCCCAGGCCCCACTACAGCCAGCCACCGTTCCACCGGCCACCACCACCACCGCCACCACTTCTACACCATCTTCTAGAGTGGCTGGCATACCCCCCCCCCCCCTCAGCCTGGCACTGAAGCGACGGACCACCGGCCACACCATCCGCCTCCTCCACCACCCACCCGGCCCCGGCAACGCCACCAGCCGCTGCGCGACGGAGCGACAGACAGACAGCCAGATAATCCCCCCCCCCAACCATCCCCCTGGCCTCCCCCCCCGCCCCCCCCCCCCGGACGAAATCAGAGAGAGCTGGAATACCCCATCCCCTCAAAAGTAGCACTAGCACTAGCACAAATGTATCAGAGACGGACCAGTTACACAGAGGTAAGCGTAAGTTGAAGGGGGGAGAGGGGTATGGGGGGGGGGGAGGGGTAGAGGTGGAGGAGGGGTCGAGGATAGGGATGACTGTTAGCGCTTCTGAAAATCTGAGACAAGCTAAGTACGAGCAATAGGTAGGAAAAGATGGCAGTACCAGAGAGAAATGTGCCGTCATAATGCAAAGATCCCAGACCTTAGTGACTACCCCAGTAGTGCAAAGATCCCAGACCTTAGTGACTACCCCAGTAGTGCAAAGATCCCAGACTTTAGTGACTACCCCAGTAGTGCAAAGATCCCAGACCTTAGTGACTACCCCAGTAGTGCAAAGATCCCAGACCTTAGTGACTACCCCAGTAGTGCAAAGATCCCAGACCTTAGTGACTACCTCAGTAGTGCAAAGATCCCAGACCTTAGTGACTACCTCAGTAGAGCAAAGATCCCAGACCTTAGTGACTACCCCAGTAGTGCAAAGATCCCAGACCTTAGTGACTACCCCAGTAGAGCAAAGATCCCAGACCTTAGTGACTACCCCAGTAGTGCAAAGATCCCAGACCTTAGTGACTACCCCAGTAGTGCAAAGATCCCAGACCTTAGTGACTACCCCAGTAGTGCAAAGATCCCAGACCTTAGTGACTACCCCAGTAGTGCAAAGATCCCAGACCTTAGTGACTACCCCAGTAGCTAAACGTCTCCATGCCCACGACGCCCGCAGTCGGCCCGCGCACAGCCGTCAGCAGACCCAATGCGGCCGTCCTGGGTCCGATCACCTTTGCTCACTATGTACGGTCGTTTGCGTGGTTGCAGGAGCGATAGCTAAGGTGGCTGCGCGCTACACACAGTTCGCCCTGCTGATGAACGTGATGGACGAGAACAACAGCTGGTACCTGGACCGCAACATCGCCACCTTCACCACAAACCCCAACAGTGTGGACAAGGACAATCCGGGGTTCAGGGTACCGTTTGTGTCATCACGATAATTCTCCTCACAGATATTGTCACACTGTTTGCCTCCATCGCAGCGGATGCATGATGGAGGTAAACAGCGTGAGACATTCAGACATCTGCATATCATAAAAATGCGTGTAGTATATTTACGGAGTGGGGAGTACTTCTGCAAACTTTACGGGTGGGTTGACAAGGGGCACTGTCTGCAAGGCGGGCAGGTGCGCTACATCGTGACGCCACATGTAATGCGCCAAGTCTATTGTCATCGTGACGCCACACGTAGTGCGCCAAGTATTCTATTGTCATCGTGACGCCACACGTAGAGCGCCAAGTCTATTCTATTGTCATCGTGACGCCATACGTAGTGCGCCAAGTCTATTTGGAAGTATATCTAAAGCTTCATCCTGGTCAATCCATCTCCAGTTATTGCGCGTAAAGGCTGGAGGACAAAAATAAGACATTAACCCGCTGACTGCCGAGATAAAAATGAACATCACACTACTACAAGACTAGGTCCTCATGAGCCCTCGCATTTGCGGGGGCTCATGAGGATCTATGCCTCTTGCTGAGACCAATTTGTACCCACGTTTGTTGTACGGGTTTGGCTTTTGGCTTTTGATCGTTGAATGAAGAACGATTTCAGAAAGGGATCTGCACGTACAGTGCCAGGGATGGGGTTACCATTCTGTTATGTGTATCAGGAGAGTAACCGGAAGTGCCAGGGACGGGTTACCATGTTGTTACGTGTATCAGGAGAGTAACCGGAAGTGGCAGGTTATGTGTATCAGGAGAGTAACCGGAAGTGGCAGGGATGGGGTTACCATTCTGTTATGTGTATCAGGAGAGTAACCGGAAGTGGCAGGTTATGTGTATCAGGAGAGTAACCGGAAGTGGCAGGGATGGGGTTACCATTCTGTTATGTGTATCAGGAGAGTAACCGGAAGTGGCAGGTTATGTGTATCAGGAGAGTAACCGGAAGTGGCAGGTTATGTGTATCAGGAGAGTAACCGGAAGTGGCAGGGACGGGTTACCATGTTGTTACGTGTATCAGGAGAGTAAACGGAAGTGGCAGGTTATGTGTATCAGGAGAGTAACCGGAAGTGGCAGGGATGGGGTTACCATTCTGTTATGTGTATCAGGAGAGTAACCGGAAGTGGCAGGTTATGTGTATCAGGAGAGTAACCGGAAGTGGCAGGTTATGTGTATCAGGAGAGTAACCGGAAGTGGCAGGGATGGGGTTACCATTCTGTTATGTGTATCAGGAGAGTAACCGGAAGTGGCAGGTTATGTGTATCAGGAGAATAACCGGAAGTGGCAGGGATGGGGTTACCATTCTGTTATGTCTATCAGGAGAGTAACCGGAAGCACGGGATCAACGGACGTCTGTACGGACACCTGGAGGGGTTGACGGCCTGTGCCGGA
Source organism: Semisulcospira habei (assembly GCA_036245525.1). Lineage (NCBI taxonomy): Eukaryota > Metazoa > Mollusca > Gastropoda > Semisulcospiridae > Semisulcospira > Semisulcospira habei. The sequence goes on along the minus strand of BTPG01000002.1, from coordinate 272,544,033 downwards.
AGTGACGTCATTTGGCACCTGGTAGGCTTCGGCACGGAGGGGGACATCCACGCCATCACCATCAGTGGACACTCCTTCCTGTCCAACGATCACAGGTGTGCATGTTAAGAAGAATCACTTGACAGCAGTTACCTCCCCCGGGTTGTAGCTTGCCGTATCTGTGATCTCAAAAATCAAACACATGTACACAATATTAGTTGTATAGTCTATTGGATAAAATATGGAACACTTGTTAGTGTTTTACGTAGATATTATTGGTGCGATTGAACTGTCAGATATTATTGGTACGTTTGAACTGTCAGATAGTTCGTCCGAATCTCTTCACTGAGAAACAATTCCACCTGAACACACTGCAACTGCAAGAGACATAGGTTCTCATTAGCCCCCCCCCCCCCCTGTGACTACGGTGGGCTCATGAGGATCTATGCCTATTGCTGAAACCATTCTGTATCCATGTTTCTTGAACGGTGTTGGCTGTTGGCCGTTGATTGAAACAAGATTTCACAAACAACAATGTACGAACAGGGACGGGGCTAGTAGCTTCAACATAATCATCAAACTCATTCTGGCCACAACTACACAACACAAGTTGTCCCCAAATCAGACTCATTCTGGCCACAACTACACAACACAAGTTGTCCCCAAATCAGACTCATTCTGGCCACAACTACACAACACAAGATGTCCCCAAATCAGACTCATTCTGGCCACAACTACACAACACAAGTTGTCCCCAAATCAAACTCATTCTGGCCACAACTACACAAGACAAGTTGTCCCCAAATCAGAAATGCAATAAGCTGTAAAGAAAGAATCACGCTTTTGAAAGATCCAACAAAAACAATTGACTGTTTGTAGTAGCTCTTTCAAAGCGTGTTCCTTTCCTTTTTGGTCATTTCTTTACATTGTACACTTTTGGCAGGCACCGTTTCTGTCTGGGTTAGGCAAGACATGACCGACTCGATCGCATCTTGACCCGTTTGCAAGAGTACTCCCAGATAGACCCGATCGGGGAGTACACCACAACTACACTTCTATTCAAAGGGGATGTGAAGCTTCGCATCTCATAGAGAACAGAAGCGTACTCCCCGGGTGGGTCTATGTGGGGAGTACACCCGCGAACGGCACAGGAATGAATCTATGCCTCAATCAATCGATCGATCGACGGAAGAAACCCCCCCAGGCAATCTCCTTTCATTAACTTAACCCGTTGAGTGCCGCGGGAATGTGAACATCACCCAGCTGCAAGAGGTGTAGAGCCTCATGTCCTCCCGCAGTTGCAGGGGCTGATGAGGATCTATGCCTCTTGCTGACACCACCTTTATTTTGTCTTCTGTTTGAATATTGCAGAAACGCTGTGTGCTACTGATCGGGTTAGCACGGATGGCTTTATATGTCGTGTTTACAAGTTTACTTTTACATGTATGTTTATTTCAAAGACATGGCTGACCGTGTGTGCGCTATTTTGGCAGAGCACACAATCTATTCAAAATATTTTTGAACAGAGAGGCAGCTGTGATGATGGCCCCAGTGGACTTTTTCACGGCCACCATGAAGGTAAACAGCCCTTCGAAATGGCGGATCATATGCAACATCCTGGACCACGTGGCTTGTACGTAAAACGGCTATCCATTATATAATAATCAACCCCTCAACGTCCAAGAACAAGTGAACACGACCTAACTGCAAGAGTCAGAAATCCTTGTGAGCCAACGCAGTTGCGGGGGCCCAGGAAGATGTGTGCCTATTGCTAAAACCCACAAACCAGACAGGTGAGGTTAGCGCTGGTACAATAGTACACACCAGCGCTGAACATACAACGGGTTAGATTCCCCGCCCCCTCCTGTCAGGCACCCAATCGCCAGCCCACAGAAAAATACGCACGTAAAGAACAAAACGAGCATATACATTCATAAAAAGATGCATCAGGTCAAGCCTATAAGCCATGTCTTTCTCTGGAACTTAGGAAGTAGGCAGGAGAAACACATATACACAAACGAGAAGGTGCACTACTAAATATGGTCGGGTAAATATAATGAAATCTCACAGTAGATGCCTCACCTATCTAGTTTGTGAGTATTCTATTGCTGGAGGCAAAATGTGTATCGTGGCATTGTTGTGTATTCAAACCAAGGGGAATCACAGCGCTGGACAGACAACAGTTAGATCCCCTGCCCCCGCCTATCAGGCACCCAATCGCCAGCCCACAGAGAAATACGCAGGTATAGAATAAGACGATCATTTTTATCCTCAACGAATGGATCAGGTCTCTTATATAACCCATGTCTTTCTCCGGAACTTAGGAAGTGGGCAGGAGAAACATACATACACAAACATGAAGGTGCGCTACTATATGTGGTCCCGATAGTAGCGCACCTTCATGTTTGTGTATGTATGTTTCTCCTGCCCACTTCCTAAGTTCCGGAGAAAGACATGGGTTATATAAGAGACCTGATCCATTCGTTGAGGATGGAAATGATCGTCTTATTCTATACCTGCGTATTTCTCTGTGGGCTGGCGATTGGGTGCCTGATAGGCGGGGGCAGGGGATCTAACTGTTGTCTGTCCAGCGCTGTGATTTCCCCTTGGTTTGCATACAATTCTGCCAGCGCTAGCCTCACCTATCTGGTTTGTGAGTATTGTTGTGTATTGTCTGTTGTGTATTACACACAGTAGATGCACAAGACAATACACAACAAATGTCACGATACAAATATTGCGTCGAGTCATAGAATGTTCATAGAATGTTCATAGAATGTTCACTTTTTCTCGGGCGCAGGCTTGTGCAACAAGCAGATGACACAAATAGTGATTTGAGATTAGAAGTCAGACAAAGCCGAAGGTACACTCAGTTTAAAATTAAAAATCACGGTTGGTCCTCCCCATGCCTGAGTTTGCTGCTATGTGTATTGAGAGCCCGTACCGTTTGTGGCAGTACTCCCTATATTCAAAGCATATCATTTGAACAGAAGTATACTGATGGTGTACTACCCCAGTGGGTCTATATAGATACGAGGAGTACTCCCCTCAAACGGGTATAGGAGTGGACGACTTTGATGTAAAATTTTGCATTGACGTAAACTCAATCCCCGTGCAATGCCTGAAACTTACGATATACATTGTGAATGGCGTTACAGTCTGAATGGAGTTACAGTCTGAATGGCGTTACAGTCTGAATGGCGTTACCGTCTGAATGGAGTTACAGTCTGAATGGCGTTACAGTCTGAATGGCGTTACCGTCTGAATGGAGTTACAGTCTGAATGGCGTTACAGTCTGAATGGCGTTACCGTCTGAATGGAGTTACAGTCTGAATGGCGTTACAGTCTGAATTTGGAGTTACAGTCTGAATGGCGCTATAGTCTGAATGGCGTTACAGTCTGAATGGCGTTACCGTCTGAATGGAGTTACAGTCTGAATGGCGTTACCGTCTGAATGGAGTTACAGTCTGAATGGAGTTACAGTCTGAATGGAATTGAATGGCGTTACAGTCTGAATGGAGTTACAGTCTGAATGGAGTTACAGTCTGAATGGCGCTATAGTCTGAATGGCGTTACAGTCTGAATGGCGTTACCGTCTGAATGGAGTTACAGTCTGAATGGAGTTACAGTCTGAATGGAGTTACAGTCTGAATGGAGTTACAGTCTGAATGGCGTTACCGTCTGAATGGAGTTACAGTCTGAATGGAGTTACAGTCTGAATGGCGCTATAGTCTGAATGGCGTTACAGTCTGAATGGCGTTACCGTCTGAATGGAGTTACAGTCTGAATGGCGTTACCGTCTGAATGGAGTTACAGTCTGAATGGAGTTACAGTCTGAATGGCGTTACAGGTCTGAATGGAGTTACAGTCTGAATGGAGTTACAGTCTGAATGGCGTTACAGTCTGAATGGAGTTACAGTCTGAATGGCGTTACAGTCTGAATGGCGTTACCGTCTGAATGGCGTTACAGTCTGAATGGAGTTACAGTCTGAATGGCGTTACAGTCTGAATGGAGTTACAGTCTGAATGGAGTTACAGTCTGAATGGCGTTACAGTCTGCATGAATGGAGTTACAGTCTGAATGGCGCTACAGTCTGAATGGCGTTACAGTCTGAATGGCGTTACAGTCTGAATGGAGTTACAGTCTGAATGGCGTTACAGTCTGAATGGAGTTACAGTCTGAATGGCGCTACAGTCTGAATGGCGTTACAGTCTGAATGGCGTTACCGTCTGAATGGAGTTACAGTCTGAATGGCGTTACAGTCTGAATGGCGTTACCGTCTGAATGGAGTTACAGTCTGAATGGCGTTACAGTCTGAATTTGGAGTTACAGTCTGAATGGCGCTATAGTCTGAATGGCGTTACAGTCTGAATGGCGTTACCGTCTGAATGGAGTTACAGTCTGAATGGCGTTACCGTCTGAATGGAGTTACAGTCTGAATGGAGTTACAGTCTGAATGGAATTGAATGGCGTTACAGTCTGAATGGAGTTACAGTCTGAATGGAGTTACAGTCTGAATGGCGCTATAGTCTGAATGGCGTTACAGTCTGAATGGCGTTACCGTCTGAATGGAGTTACAGTCTGAATGGAGTTACAGTCTGAATGGAGTTACAGTCTGAATGGCGTTACAGTCTGAATGGCGTTACAGTCTGAATGGCGTTACCGTCTGAATGGAGTTACAGTCTGAATGGAGTTACAGTCTGAATGGCGCTATAGTCTGAATGGCGTTACAGTCTGAATGGCGTTACCGTCTGAATGGAGTTACAGTCTGAATGGCGTTACCGTCTGAATGGAGTTACAGTCTGAATGGAGTTACAGTCTGAATGGCGTTACAGGTCTGAATGGAGTTACAGTCTGAATGGCGTTACAGTCTGAATGGAGTTACAGTCTGAATGGCGTTACAGTCTGAATGGCGTTACCGTCTGAATGGAGTTACAGTCTGAATGGCGTTACAGTCTGAATGGAGTTACAGTCTGAATGGCGTTACAGTCTGAATGGAGTTACAGTCTGAATGGAGTTACAGTCTGAATGGCGTTACAGTCTGCATGAATGGAGTTACAGTCTGAATGGCGCTACAGTCTGAATGGCGTTACAGTCTGAATGGCGTTACAGTCTGAATGGAGTTACAGTCTGAATGGCGTTACAGTCTGAATGGAGTTACAGTCTGAATGGCGCTACAGTCTGAATGGCGTTACAGTCTGAATGGCGTTACAGTCTGAATGGAGTTACAGTCTGAATGGCGTTACAGTCTGAATGGAGTTGAATGGCGTTACAGTCTGAATGTAGTTACAGTCTGAATGGAGTTACAGTCTGAATGGCATTGGTCTGCAGCAGTTGTGCACTTTAAACACGCAAGAGATCAAGAAATAGAAATGTATATGTATATATAAAGTTGCATTAACCCCTGGACCGCGGGGACCTAGCCTGAACCACCCAACTGCAAGAGGCATAGAACCTCATGAGCCCCCCGCAGTCGCACTAACTTACCGCAGTCGCGGGGGCTCATCTAATTCCATGCCACTTGCTGGCCTTATTTTGTATCCGTGGCCGTTGGACGGGTGGGGTTCTTGTGCTTTGAATTTACGATTGTTTGTGTTGCCTTTTTAAGTGTGGTGAGTTATACCTCTTTCACTGTGACAACAGCAATGGATCGAACATGATAGCTCAAGTGTGGTACCTGTCAGTTGTGAGTCTGGAGGCTTGTTCATTGCACACGGTACTAGATTGTAAGACACTGAACAGTTGGCGAAAATGTTGACCTGTACTTGGTTGTGAATGTTGACCTGTACTTGGCTGTGAATGTTCACCTGTACTTGACTGTGAATGTTGACCTGTAATGTTTTTATGTCTGCAGCAGTTGTGCACTTTAAACACGCCTGGGAATGTTCACCTGTACTTGGCTGTGAATGTTGACCTGTACTTGGCTGTGAATGTTCACCTGTACTTGGCTGTGAATGTTGACCTGTACTTGGCTGTGAATGTTGACCTGTACTTGGCTGTGAATGTTGACCTGTACTTGGCTGTGAATAATAAGAATAAGAGTACTTTATTATCTCGAAAAGAGAAATTCGGTTGTGGTACATTTATAACAAATAGTACAAACAAGACATAAAAACATTATAGCATAATTATGAACATTTTCTCCCTGCACTTGCACAGCTACAAATTCCAAATGGATATAAAGTAAACACTACAAAATCTTTACACATAACTCTTACACATCTCACACAAACATCTTTTATGGACTGAACTGAGCGGCACTTATACATTCACACCCACCTCTACATATGCATACATAATACGTGTGTTTCAATCTAGTCCTAACCCTCACTACTTATTATACAAACGTCTCAGTACATTATTACACATTATTACACAAGCTGCATAATTAAAGTCTACCGTAGTAAAATAATTAGTGGGTAAACACTCAGTAACAACAATCCCAGTATGTCCATGTTCACCACCAAATAAAACACAATATAATCACTTCTCTAAAATCAACAAGCTCCATTCCTACTGACTGCACAGGTAAAGGGGGATAAGGGGAGGGGTTAGGTTTGGGTATGCGTGGATGTACCTACAGATTGCTTAGAGTGATGGATTTGGGGATCAAACTGTGCTGTAGTCTAAGTGTTCTAGCTTTGTGCTTGCGGAGTCTGCGGCCAGAGGGGAGGAGTTCATAGAGGTGGGCAAGGACATGGGATCTGTCTGAAGCTATCCGCCTACCCTTTCTCACCACACGCTGTTCATACAGGGACTCCACACTGTTTTGCTTACTGCCAGTCACTTTGCTGCAGATGTTTACCATTCGTGCCAGGGTGTTCTTGTTTTTCACACTCAGACCTCCATACCAGCACACAGAACCGAAAGTGATGACAGACTCAATAAAAGAGCAGTAAAAAGTTTGAAGGACAGAGGGGTTCACATTCAGCTTCCTGAGTTTCTGGAGGCAGTAGATGCGTGACTGACATTTCTTGTGTATGAGGGTGGTGTTTGCGTTAAAGGACAACTTATCATCTATGACTGTTCCAAGATACTTATACTCAGTCACACGCTCAACAGACACATCATCGATCATCAGAATGTTCACCTGTACTTGGCTGTGAATGTTCACCTGTACTTGGCTGTGAATGTTCACCTGTACTAAGCTGTGAATGTTCACCTGTACTTGGCTGTGAATGTTCACCTGTACTTGGCTGTGAATGTTGACCTGTACTTGGCTGTGAATGTTCACCTGTACTTGGCTGTGAATGTTGACCTGTACTTGGCTGTGAATGTTCACCTGTACTTGGCTGTGAATGTTCACCTGTACTTGGCTATGGTTTTGAACCTAACAAATGAAAGCAGTAATTTCCAAAGTCACACACCAATACAGAAATACTTACTTTTATTTGTGTGTGTTACAGCCGGAATGGTTGCAATTTTTGAGTCCAAGGCGTGTCCAGACGGCGGATCCTCCTCCTGGGGTGGTTGGGATGGACAGGGTTTACATGGCCGTGGCTTTTCTGTGGGTGGCAACACGCATGCGGACCAGCCGAGTTATTCAGACAAACAGATCGCCCGTGACAGTGTCGGTTACTCTGACAGGGGTGGCTCGAGTGGGAGCGGCTCCGGTTTCCCATTGAGCGGCGGTTACTCAGATTATAGAAATTACCCTGCATCTGGCGGTTACCTTGCTTCTACTGGTTACCCTGCTTCTAATAGTTACCCTGCTCTCAATAGTTACCCAGCTCCCAATAGCTACCCTGCTCTTAATAGCTACCCTGCTCCTACTCGTTACCCTGCTCCCAATAGTCACCCTGCTCCTACTGGCTACCCTGCTTCTACTGGCTACCCTGCACCTACTGGCTACCCTGCTCCTACTGGCTACCCTGCTCCTACTCGTTACCCTGCTCCTAGTGACAGTGTCGGTTACTCTGACAGAAGTGGCTCTGCTGGGTTCGGCTTCCGTTTCCCGTTGAGCGGCGGTTATTCAGATTCTAGAAATTACCCTGCACCTAGTGGTTACCCTGCACCTAGCGGTTACCGTGCACCTTACCCTGCACCTAGCGGTTACCCTGCACCTTACCCTGCACCTAGCGGTTACCCTGCCCCTAGTGGTTACCCTGCACCTAGTGGTTACCCTGCACCTAATTATCCTGCTCCTGACGGTCCCTTTACTGTAGGTTACACTACTGTGGGTGTATCTTCAGATCGTAGAGTTCGCGGGCGTCGTAGTGCCCCAGTCACGACCCAGCCGAATGGTTATTCAGGCAGAGAGACCGTCTATGGCAAAAGTGCTTTCTCCACCAGTGTTGGTTCCTCTGGTGGAGGTTCCCGTTTCTATGGTGCGTCAAACAGTGGGTACGCTGTTCCTAGCAGTTTCCCTCCTAGTGGTTACTTAGTTCCTAGCGATTACGCGACTAGAAACAGCTACTCTGATAGGAGCGGCTACACTGGCAGTGTCTCGGGCAGAAGCGGCTACTCTGATAGAGGTGGTTACTCGGGCAGCAGCGTTCGCAGCTACTATCTGGCCATAGACGAGGTCAACTGGAACTACGGGCCGGGCGGGCAGAACATGTTTGATGGAGGCAGTCTCACTCAGCCGGGAAGGTAAGGGAGTCAGTGGAGATTCCAGGTATTTAATGCACAGAAATCGATATCTGTTTTTATGGTGAGACAGTCACCTGCTTCTTGCTCACATGGCGTTAAACTCACTCACTCACTCACTCACTCACTCACTCACTCACTCACTCACTCACTCACTCACTCAATCAATCAATCAGTCAATCAATCACTCAATCACCCACTCACTCGCTTACTCTTTGACGCGATATTTCAATCAATCAATCAATATGATTCTGAGCTGTCTGCTTTGGGTTATTGCGAAGGTTACAACGTGGTATTGTAGTCGATAAAGATGATTACAGTACTAGTACGTACACAAGTACGAACTATTTGAAACAGTGGAGTTGTCTCTGTGACGTCAGGAGTAGCACGCCAAAACGTTTCTGACACCAGATGTGTATAGGCTGTAAACAAATTCTAAAATCGCTACACTGAACGAACGAAGACGCTAATTGCAACAGTGGAGTTTAAATCTACAACTTATTCAATGACACTTAAAAAGTATAATGACCAGTTTTCCCGAAATTCTCCGTGCCCGTTTTTCTGTAACTGTTGTGAAGACACGCACGCAAGCACGCACGCTTTGTCTAGCAGCTTACGCAATTTCTGCAAAGGTAAGTAGTTCGTCAAAAGAGTAACAATGATTTGCAGGTACAAAACGAAAGTACTAACGCCATATGGTTTTGTGCATAACAACACTTTTTGTCCTTAGGATGGAGACATTTTTGTGTTTTCTTGTTTTCAAAGGTACAACCAAACTGCTTTGCACACACAACGTAAACACACGGACCTCTTAAATAATGTTAGTTCGATGGGTCAGACCCATGTAGTTTGGTCACTGGATGTCACCAAAGCCACCGCATGTTACTGAAAATTCCGGACACGTGCACATGAACGCACAGCTCCTAAACGAGCCGATGTCCGGCATGAAAAGACTTTAAAATATAAACTGCTAACATGTTTTCTATCAGAAAAAAGAGGTGTTTTTCCCCTGCTCTAGTGTGCTTTCTTCCTAGAGGGGTGGTTTTGACAGTAACTGGAGCAGCGGACACGCAGATTTTGCAAAGAATGAGGGTTTGAGCGCCCACAGCTCAAAATTGTAAACAGCGTCTACGGTTTTTGCACCTGAGAGGCGTAACACATGCTGGTCTATCATAAAAACACAATATGAACCAGCTTTCTCACAGTTTTCAAGATTTTACTGTCCCGGAAATGAAAATGGAAAGAAAAATGAGAATGGCTCAGCAGCAATGTTTGTTTCAAATTATGTACACTGTTAAGATACAAAGACTGTCTCAAAAAGTCACTTAGTGCCTGCCAAATCGACCACCACCAGTGGTCTTCGCTTGCTGTGGACCGTGACACCTGGCGCTCCACCATTTACAAGGCAGCTGTCTCCTTTGAGGACTCTCGCAGAGCTAGCCTTAAGGACAAGCGGCTCAGGAGAAAAAACTGATATGCCGCAACTCAGAACCCTGGCCCTACCTCCCCCTGCAGCCACTGCGGTCGAACCTGCCTGTCCCGGATTGGCCTCCGCAGCCACGAACAAGCCTGCAGACGTCGTGGGCAACTCCTATAAAATCTTCGTTCGCTAAGTCAAGCCAAGATACACTGTTAAGTAATGTATCTCTTTGAAAATTAGCTCACCTTGAAACAGTTGTGGCTGTTTTTGACAGTTTGTTGGACTATAATCTTTACTGACGCAAACGTATAACTACAACAAGACCTTGTATGCATTTTTTAAATGACCTTTCAGAGGTCTGATGGTCAGAGAAAGTCGTGAATCTAATCTGCCAGGTGAGGCAAGGACAATTCATTATCAATCCTACAACACTGGTTTTCTTTCCTCAACAAGATCCTTGGTGAAAGAAAACCCAGGCCCAACCATGTGAAATAAGACAAGAAGATCCTTGGTGAAAGAAAACCCAGGCCCAACCATGTGAAATAAGACAAGAAGATCCTTGGTGAAAGAAAACCCAGGCCCAACCATGTGAAATAAGACAAGAAGATCCTTGGTGAAAGAAAACCCAGGCCCTACCATGTGAAATAAGACAAGAAGATCCTTGGTGAAAGAAAACCCAGGCCCAACCATGTGAAACAAGACAGACACGCTAATAAAAGTAGAGTAGAGGATGAGGGTTGATAGCTAAAAGACTGTTGACTGTTCTCACAGTTTTCATGATGTCATATGAACAATTTAAACGAAGTACCGATGTTCTTTTTGTGTAAGACACTTTGTCATCACCCATATTTTTTGATAAATCGAATTAGTGTTTCGAGACTTATTAACTGCACAGAAGTTCTAACAAATATGGTATATAGTCGTAACCTTGGCCTTGAGGTTAAGGACTGGCTTTATGTTCATGGTACTTAATCTTGGCCTTAAATTTGGATCCAATCGGTCAAGTCTTTTCAGAGAAAAGTCAGCAGAATGCGTCTAAAAAATATCGTATCCATGACCTTGCCCTTTAGGATGACAGCTTGATTCCCTCATCAAACATTCTGCTATGAGTTGTAGTGTCATTTTCTTTAATTTAGTTTTAATTGGTTTAGTGCCTTCAGAATTCTCGCCTGCACTAAGGTTCCAATACAATAGCTGCCGTGACCTTGACCTTTACATCAGCAACGGGCTTTTGCTTTCTGGTATTTCTTTTATATACAGAATGTCACCATCAACTATCTCGATCGAATTGTCCAGTGATTTTAGTTATACGGCACGCAAGAAAGCTCAAAATAATATGCTGGCTATGACCGTGACCTCAAAGAAGACAACACAACTAGTGTTGATAATGTTCCATCTTGAAGTAGAGTACCATGATGACATGATGTCATGTGACATGAAGTAGAGTACCATGATGACATGATGTCATGTGACAATAATGTTTAAAAACAGTCTGTATGTCCTATCGCTTTTGACGAAGCAGGATTGCAAAATAATTTCTAAAGAATACCAGGGGACACCCACGACCTTGACCTTGAATAGAGGCTGCTGGTACGATTGCTTCCAGTTCGGTAATAAGACAAACTACTATTATGCAAAAAATGTATGTATGTGGCTGATATACTTTGCGAGAAAATTGTCAATCCTGTCGTGTCAAAACAGGAATATTACGTGTCAAATGAGCCGACTGAACACAGACTGAACACAGACTGAACACAGACTGCTGGTTAAAAAAGACGTAACGGTATAGAAATAGGAAATGTGTTAGATCTTATATTTATGAGGGAGATGCTAACTTGATACTTCAATGAAAAGTAATAGATCAGTTGACAAAGAAAGTTATCTTTTAGGTCTTGTGTCGTAATGACGGCATCTTGTCGCATGTATCTAGAACTGTCACGTTGGTACTTTGATGATTCTAGCTTGACATTAACACCTGGTTACGCCCCATCGGCATTCGCAGAAGATGAAACGATCACCTAGTTTATATTCACGTTGATTTCCTTCCTTTACTGAATCCTAGCCGGGTAGTAACACATTGTATACAGCAATCTATTTCCTAAGGATACGCTTGTGTGATAGACGGTCATCTTGGATATGGCGGCCATGTTCGACTTAAAATTAACGAAATGTGTGCAATCATATCAAGATTAAGAGCATGCTTTATTCCATTGGAAAAATGTTGTCACTTATTACGAATATAGTGTCCTTTACTGCATGTTCAGCTATGGAATATTAAATGATTCATAGAAAAGGCTGATTAAACGTTGACAATAAATAATTAATTTTCATGAAAAACGTGAACATTTTCCAATGGTATCCTAATCGATTTGAAAACAGTAACGTCTTGACTATCCAAATATGTGTTTATTTATCACTGATAATGCTTTCAGCAGCCTGGTGTCCTATGTTGTTCAGCGCCCCCAACGCGAAGAAAAGCTAGGTTGTGTCGTCTTTAAGTATGGGGGTACAATACAATACAATACAATACAATACAATACAATACAATACAATACAATACAATACAATACAATACACTAATACTTTACTAATCCCTCACGGGGAAATTCACTGTCTGCCCATGCAACACATGGCATCATCATTCACTCATAGAAATAATTAAATAACCCTCAATTAAAGAAATGAACTGTAACAGACGTAACATACCTTTGTAACACACTTGGCATTAAAAACAAAATAATAATAATAATAATAATAATAATACTGAAAGGGCTAGTATTAAAGAACTGAAGAATGTTGACAGGCACTGTCTACTGATATTACTGATGAAAAGGGTAACAGCCTGAGGGACAAAAGAGTTGGCATAACGTGATGTACAACTTTTGGGTACTCGAAGTCTGCCACTTCGTTCGATACGTTTGCTGTCAAATTCATATCTAAGTGGATGTGTTTTGTCATTGACCATGATAGTTCAAGGATGATGCCAGAATAGCTTGGCGCCCATAGGCGCCAAGCTATTCTGGCATCACCCTTGAACTATCATGGTCGATCCTTATCTTGCTGTGGTGTGTCTGGGCCAAAATGGCTTAAAGCCGTTAGGTCCAACATTGCATATCAGTGTACAATTGTCCTCACGCTGTGCATCCTTCTCCGTCGTTTTATTTCGTTTTACACACTTGGAATCCACTTCTTTGCTCAGATCACGTTCCTTGTTTTTCAGCCCATCCGAGCCGTACTTCAGGAAGGACAGCAGTCGTGTGGGAGGGGTTTACATGAAGGCGGTGTTCCGTCAGTACGATGACGTCACTTTCTCCCGCCCCACCCCTCGATCACTTGAACACGCCCACCTGGGGATGCTGGGACCCGTGCTGAGGGCAGAGGTGGGTGACGTGGTCAACGTGACGTTAAGGAACAACGCCAGGTTCCCCTTTTCCATCACCACCAACGGCGCAACCTTCACCGATACGTCAGAGGGCGCGCTGTACGAAGACGGCTCTAGTTGTAAGCATCACTACATCATTGTCCTCCGTCCATACAGACCTACCAACGTTAGGCTCCCCAGTAAGTAAAGGTCATAGGGCCCACGACGGGCGCAGTGGGCCCCGTACGACGGTGCACCGTCCCACTGCGGCCGTCGTGGCCCGAAGATGTTTTGCTGCTGAGGTCTAGGACTGAGGGTTAGTAGATGTTTTGCTACTGAGATCTAGGACTGAGGGTTAGTAGATGTTTTGCTACTGAGGTCTAGGGCTGAGGGTTGGTAGATGTTTTGCTACTGAGGTCTAGGACTGAGGGTTAGTAGATGTTTTGCTACTGAGATCTAGGACTGAATGTTAGTAGATGTTTTGCTACTGAGGTCTAGGACTGAGGGTTAGTAGATGTTTTGCTACTGAGGTCTAGGACTGAAGGTTAGTAGATGTTTTGCTACTGAGATCTAGGACTGAGGGTTAGTAGATGTTTTGCTACTGAGGTCTAGGACTGAGGGTTAGTAGATGTTTTGCTACTGAGGTCTAGGACTAAGGGTTAGTAGATGTTTTGCTGCTGAGGTCTAGGACTGAGGGTTAGTAGATGTTTTGCTACTGAGGTCTAGGACTGAAGGTTAGTAGATGTTTTGCTACTGAGATCTAGGACTGAGGGTTAGTAGATGTTTTGCTACTGAGGTCTAGGTCTGAGGGTTAGTAGATGTTTTACTACTGAGGTCTAGGACTAAGGGTTAGTAGATGTTTTGCTGCTGAGGTCTAGGACTGAAGGTTAGTAGATGTTTTGCTGCTGAGGTCTAGGACTGAAGGTTAGTAGATGTTTTGCTACTGAGGTCTAGGACTGAGGGTTAGTAGATGTTTTGCTACTGAGGTCTAGGACTGAGGGTTAGTAGATGTTTTGCTACTGAGATCTAGGACTGAAGGTTAGTAGATGTTTTGCTACTGAGGTCTAGGACTGAGGGTTAGTAGATGTTTTGCTACTGAGGTCTAGGACTGAAGGTTAGTAGATGTTTTGCTTCTGAGGTCTAGGACTGAGGGTTAGTAGATGTTTTGCTACTGAGGTCTAGGACTGAGGGTTAGTAGATGTTTTGCTACTGAGGTCTAGGACTGAGGGTTAGTAGATGTTTTGCTACTGAGGTCTAGGACTGAAGGTTAGTAGATGTTTTGCTGCTGAGGTCTAGGACTGAAGGTTAGTAGATGTTTTGCTACTGAGGTCTAGGACTGAGGGTTAGTAGATGTTTTGCTACTGAGGTCTAGGACTGAGGGTTAGTAGATGTTTTGCTACTGAGGTCTAGGGCTGAGGGTTAGTAGATGTTTTGCTGCTGAGGTCTAGGACTGAGAGTTAGTAGATGTTTTGCTACTGAGGTCTAGGACTGAGGGGTAGTAGATGTTTTGCTACTGAGGTCTAGGACTGAGGGTTAGTAGATGTTTTGCTACTGAGATCTAGGACTGAATGTTAGTAGATGTTTTGCTGCTGAGGTCTAGGACTGAATGTTAGTAGATGTTTTGCTACTGAGGTCTAGGACTGAAGGTTAGTAGATGTTTTGCTACTGAGGTCTAGGACTGAAGGTTAGTAGATGTTTTGCTACTGAGGTCTAGGACTGAAGGTTAGTAGATGTTTTGCTACTGAGGTCTAGGACTGAAGGTTAGTAGATGTTTTGCTACTGAGGTCTAGGACTGAAGGTTAGTAGATGTTTTGCTGCTGAGGTCTATGACTGAAGGTTAGTAGATGTTTTGCTGCTGAGATCTAGATGTTTTGCTGCTGAGGTCTAGGACAGAGGGGTAATAGATGTTTTGCTGCTGAGGTCTGGGACTGAGGGTTAGTAGATGTTTTGTTGCTGAGGTCTAGGACAGAGGGTTAGTAGATGTTTTGCTACTGAGGTCTAGGACGGTCTAGGACTGAGGGTTAGTTATAGAAATAATTGCCAATTTTGGACGAGACAGTGGCCTGCCACAGGCTGTGGGAGCCGAAATATCCCAGTGAGTAATCTGGGTTCTGAGTCAAAATGTTGCTTTTGTTTCTATCAAGCTAGTAAGCTAGTTAAACGCTGTGCAGGCGACAAAGGCCTTCTCACGGTGGCTAGGATGGAGGTAATGATAATACTTTATGCTTTGTAAAGTGTCGTGATACTCGTAGACTGGCGCTAATACTTTATACTTTGTAAAGTGTCGTCATACTCGTAGACTGGCGCTAATACTTTATACTTTGTCAAGTGTCGTCATACTCGTAGGCTGGCGATTTGGTGCCACACGAAAGGGGTAACTGGATCTAAAAGAGTATCGACGTCTTTGTCCAGCGTGTATTAATTCCCTTGGTTTGTACACGCCATAACTCTCAACGCGTGCGTCGTCTATGGCATGCAGTTTGCACATTGTCTTTAAATTTCTGATGATGCGTTTCAGTTGACGGTCATCGGGATGACGTTGTGTTCCCCGGGCAGGTCAGACAGTACACCTGGTCCATCACTGAGGACTTTGGGCCCGGACCAAAAGATCCATCCTGCATCGTCCGTATGTACACATCATCGTCACTTGACCTCGCCAGGGACATCTACTCCGGCCTGGTAGGGCCGCTTCTGGTGTGCCGACGGGGAGAGTTGGACAGCAAGGGCAAAACGGTACTCAAGATTGAAGATTAAACACTTTGGCTGTCGGTGTTGATTGTTGTCGCGGTGATTTCTGCCGGAACCATGCGAGAAACGGCGCTACCGACAGCCAATGGATTCTCTATGGATACAAATACAAATATCTGTATCAGAGCAGTGTGCTTGATCTTATGTATTTGGGGCCTTATTAATCTAGTCTTTGCGACGGCATAATATTGGGCATTTTGTCACAAAATAAATTGCTTGTTATCTCGCCGGCAGTTTTGCTGGTCATCTATATAGCTCAGACTGTAAGATAAAACAAGATGGGATGAACCATAACCACAAAGTCCCTTCTATATGAGAGCTGTCCTCGCTGTCAATGGTCTCTACCTTTCGTCTTTGATACCTTCTGGATCGGCTCCAAAGGGTGCAGAACTCAGCAGCACGGCTTGTTGTCAAGGCAAAGAAGTCAGACCACATCACACCCATCCTGCGTTCACTCCATTGGTTGCCTATCACATCTAGAGTACAATACAAAGTTCTGTCCATCTGTCATACCTGTCTGTCTCCTTCTACTGGCCCTGTCTTTCTGAGCTTCTTCATGTGTACAGACCTTCAAGACAGCTCCGTTCCTCAGCAGACATTAAACTATTACGCTTTCCGACTGTGAATGACCATTTCTTTGGAATAAACCCCCACAGTCCCTCAGATATGTTGAATCAGCCAATAGTTTCCGGCAGTCTTTAAAGACGCATTTATTCCTTTAAACGTGCATTCACCGTTATAATTTTTCATTGTCGGTTAGAGTTGCCTAGTGTATCAGTTATTAGTTTTAATGGTACACGTATATCTTTGGTGTGTGTGAGCATTTCTCGTTGGTGTGTTTACTCTGCTAAGCTTTTTTCCCTTGTATATCTGGTTGCGTGAGTGTGTATGTTATAGACTATATATGTCGACATGGGGACGTAGCTTAGTGGATAAGACACTGCTCTGACAGTCGTAAAATCATGCCATGCCATACCATGTGTTGTAGGATGCAAGGTGTATGTATGATAGTATGTCATTTGTACGGCGCCTAGAGCTTTTCTCTCGAAAGTATACTTACTTACTTTCTTACGCCTGTCACCCCTACACGGGTATAGGCCGTCGACGAGAGACCTCCAGCAACTCCTGTCCTGTGCTTCTCCTTCGATTCTACTCCAGGTGGTTCCCAGTCTCTTGATGTCTGCTTGGAGGTCTCGACGCCAGGAGTTTCTCGGCCTACCTCTTTTCCTCTTTCCCTGGGGGTTCCATGACAATGCCTGCCTAGTGATACTGGAAGCTGGCTTTCTCAGACTGTGACCGATCCATCCCCATCTTCTTCGCCCAATTTCATTCTCTGCTGTTATCTGCTCTGTTCTATCCCAGAGTCTGACGTTGCTGATCTTCTCTGGCCAGTGGATTTTCAAAATTCTTCTAAGGCAACTGTTCATGAAGGTCTGTACTCTGTTGACTGTGGTTTTTGTCAATCTCCAAGTCTCTGCTCCATATAGGAGAACTGCTTTTACATTGGAGTTGAAAATCCGGACTTTGGTGTGTTGTGACAGCTCTCTGGAACTCCACACTTTTTTCAACTGGAGAAAGGCTGCTCTGGCCTTACCGATTCGTGCCCCGACATTACCGCCTTTTTTGTCTATGATGCTCCCGAGACAGGTGAAGGACTCCACCTCCTCCAACGGGGTGCCAGCAAGCAAGACTGGTTCTTCCCTGGTTGCGCCCAGCCTCATTGTCTTTGTTTTCTGTTTGTGAATGGTGAGGCCCACCCGGGACGAGATGTCAGCAAGCCTCGCGGTCCCGTCCTGCATTTGTTGACGAGTGTGGGACAGTAATGCCAAGTCGTCTGCAAAATCGAGGCCGTCAAGCCGTGTCCACAGTGTCCACTGTATTCCACTTCGTCTGTGCTCTGTGGTCATCTTCATTACCCAGTCTATGGCCAGCAGGAAGAGAAACGGAGACAGCAGACACCCCTGCCCGACACCAGCTCCGACCTGGAGCTCCCTGGTGAACTGCCCTTCGTGGATCAAGCGACATGTCATGCCATCGTAGCTGCTCTTGATCAGGCGGACGAGCTTTGTGGGCACACCGCAGCGTCGTAGGAGTTTCCACAGAGTCTCTCGGTCCACGCTGTCAAATGCTTTCTCATAATCCACAAAGTTGACGAACAGCGGGGAGCTCCACTCCAGAGACCGTCCCACGATGATGCGGAGAGTGGCGATCTGGTCTGTACATGATCGGTTCTTCCTGAATCCTGCTTGCTGGTCTCTCAGCCGGGGGTCAACGGAGCTCTTCATTCTCTCTAGGATGATCCCGTTGAAGACCCTTCCTGGCACTGACAGCAAGGTGATTCCTCCGCAGTTGGAACACTTGCTGAGGTCGCCTTTCCTGGGAAGCCCGATTAGGCACCCCTCATTCCAGTCAGCCGGCATCACCTCCCCTTCCCAGATCTCTCCAAACAGCGGGCACAGCATCTCCACTGTTGTCTCCAGGTCTGCCCCCAGAGAATCCGCCGGGATGCCATCCGGCCCTGCTGCCCCGCCGTTCTTCAAGAATGCCACTGCTCTTCTGATCTCTTCCCGGCTGGGTCTGTCACAGCTGATGGGTAGGTCGGTCTCTGCCGGCTGGATGTCTGGGGGGTCGGGTGGGCTAGGTCCGTTCAGTAACTTCAAAATACTCGGCCCATCTGTCGAGTTGGTCTGCTCTGTCTGCAATAGGCTTGCCTTCTTTGTCTTTTACTGGTCTTTCTGTATGGCCATACTTGCCCGACAATCTTCTGGTAATGTCGTAAAGCTGTTTCATGTTGCCGCTGCCTGCTGCCTTTTCTGCCTCTGCTGCCAGGCTGTCTGTGTAGGCCCTCTTGTCTGCCCTGATACTCCTCTTCACCTCGCGGTTGGCTTCCGAGTATTCCTCCTGTGCCCTTACTTTGGCTGCTCTCGTGCGACTGTTGTTGACAACTGCTTTCTTCTGCTTCCTCACCTCTATCTTCTTCAAGGTCTGTGCCGACAGCCAGTCCTTGTGATGGTGTTTCCTGAACCCTACAGTGTCTTTGCAGGTTGAGTTCAGCGCCTCTCTAACTGCCTTCCACTGCTGCTCTGTGGTGACCGCCTCCTCTTCATTTACTAGCTCCTGTAGCGCTTGAAACCGGTTGGACAGCATCAGTCTGAACTCTTCTCTATCTCCAGTTTCTCTCAGGAGGCCTACATTTGTTGTCTCTGTGCGGCTTTTCTTTAGCTTGAGCTTCATTCTTAAGGTAAGCAGATGGTGGTCTGAGGCGACATCTGCTCCCCTCCTCACTCGAACATCTTGAAGGGATCTTCTAAATTTCTTGCTAATACAGATATGGTCTATTTAGTTCTCTGTAGTATGGTCAGGTGAGACCCAAGTTGCTTTGTGTATTCTTCTGTGTGGGAAGATGCTGCCTCCAATGACAAGTCGGTTTAGAGCACAAAAGTCCACAAACCTCTCCCCGTTCTCACTCATCTCCGAGCCTAGTCCCTGTCTCCCCATCACCTCTTCGTATCCGGTGTTGTCCTCCCCTATTTTGGCATTAAAATCGCCCATGACGATGGTGATGTCTCGCTCCGCACATTTGTCCACGGCACTCTGGAGTCGGTCGTAGAACTCTTGTTTCTCTTCCTCGTCACTGTCATTAGTGGGCGCATAACACTGGATGACGTTCAACTTGATCTTTTTCTTGGTTCTAAAGGCTGCTGTGATAATTCTTGGCCCAAGAGGTTCCCAGCCCATCAGCGCTCTCTGTGCCACTGGTGACAGCATGAATGCTACTCCTTATGTATGGGGGGCATTCTCCTCTTCATGACCTGAATACAGAATCATCTCCCCACTTAACAGCCTTTTCTGGCCAGACTGCGTCCATATGGCTTCACTGATACCTAGCAGGGAAAGGTTGTACTTTTGCATTTCCGCTGCTATCTGGGCGGCCTTGCCGCTCTGGTACATGGTCTTGACGTTCCATGTGCCCATGGTTGTGTCCCTGGATAGAGAGAGGCGGCTCGGTCCTGTGGCTTCCGAAGACTTCCGGCATACACCACAGGACGTCATAAGTCTTCTGGTAGAAGAACCTTCCTCCTCCAGGAAAGGAATTACTCATACTGTTAGTCTTTTCGTCGGCGTTTTTGTAGCTATTTCCTTTCTTGCAGGGTGGGGAAGCTACCCCCTCGCCCAACCCCCTTACTAGGAGGACCAGGGGTTTTCTGTCGGGGTCACCTTCCCTTAGCCCATGTTGGTTCACGGCACCTTATTTCATTCGGTGCACATCTCTCACGAGGGACCCCCTATCCATCAGCCAGGGGACGCGCCTCAACGCCATATGGTCCCAGCGCGAGGTCTCGAAAGTATAGGGGCCTTAAAAATATACATTATTATTATTATTATTATTATTATTATTATTATACCTGATTCTGATGTTGAATTATCTCCTATTGAAAAAGTCTCGCAGATCTGCCAATGCGTCAGTGAATTCTATAAGGGGCGCAGGACATACGCGTCATTGATTTGTCAAACGTCATTTGTCATGACGCAAGTTTTAGTTTTTTACGTCATTTTATATTTTACGTGATATGAGTTTCACTTTCGCTTCATGGGCTTGAGAAAATGGTGACAGAACTAAAACTTCACGGAACTAAAACTTCACGGTACAATTTCAGTCTTGCTATAATTTGTGTGAACGTAGGTTGACTTTTCCTGGCTACATGATATACTAAGTACACGGGTCACCTGCATGCTCTTCTGAAATCGCGTCGATGTGTGTGTGTGCGTGTTAGTGCGTGCGTGTGCGCGCGCTCCAAACATCTCCAAGAGGCATAGATCCTAGGCGCATGAGGATCGATTCCTCCTGGAGATGCGCGCATGTTTGTGTGTGTGTAAGATGATGAATCTTTTTTTTATTCAGGATAAAGCCATTAGGCAACTCAATGCCTGTCTTACAAGCTGTCCTGTAAACAAAAGAGAACACAACAGGAAAAGAAACATAGCATGCAAATAATA
Source organism: Semisulcospira habei (assembly GCA_036245525.1). Taxonomy (NCBI): domain Eukaryota; kingdom Metazoa; phylum Mollusca; class Gastropoda; family Semisulcospiridae; genus Semisulcospira; species Semisulcospira habei. The sequence continues at coordinate 272,522,937 of BTPG01000002.1, read as the reverse complement.
ATAATAATAATAATAATAATAATAATAATAATAAGATGAAGAAGCAAAACTACGGGGGGGGGGGGGGGGGAACACAATAGGGGAATCATCGAAAGGAGGAAAAAAAATGACAATGGAGAATTTGTAACTGCCTCCGATACAAAAAAGCAAGAGAACGAAACGCGTGCACAGCATTAATATTATACTCATCTAAGACAGTGTCATAAAATCAGCAGCATCAATAGCGTATAGAGACACCGACAAGACAATAGATGATCAGTTAGCAAATGTAAGGAGAAAGAGAAAAAATATTTGACGTTTACGTGTTATCAGCAGTATTATTCTTATATGGCAAACTGTGAAGTCACGCTGATTGGAAGTGAGCGTGCAATGCACGTTTAAAATGGTTTTTATCGGAAAATGATTTAATGTTTAATGGCAATGAGTTCCAGACAGAACTACCCGAAAATAGAAGGCTTGACTTGTAGAGATCTATCCGTGGGCGGGGTAAGTGAAGCAAGTCATTCCTCGTATGTAGTTGATGCCGAGGGCTGAAGTTAAATATCATGCGCAGATATTCCGGGGCTTGATAATGAAATATTTTGTGCATGAGGACGCATTTGTTAAATTTGAGTTGTTCCTTCAGTGTAAGCAGGCCAAGTGATTTTATTTTCTCGTCCGTGGAAGTAGGGTTAGGAATAAGTAACTTAATTGAACGACGATACAGCGAGTTTAGTTTTTTTTTAAATGAAGTTCACTGTATTCGTCCCACAAAGAGGATGCATAGTCACAGTAGCGTTTAATGTGTGCGTGAAAGAACAATGTACAGCACTTTGTACTAAGAATATGTCTAAGTTTAGATAGCAGAAATACATTCCTGGACAAGGTTTTGCACAAACTGTCGATATGCGGCGACCAATTCAGCTGGTCGTCAATTACAACTCCCAGTAGGCGGTGCCTGGATACTTATTGGATAGGTTTATTGCCAAGTGACAGTTTCAGAGGGGCAGGATGTAGCTGACGCTTTTGGCGGGTTGTTATCAGCATGCTTTTGGTTTTAGAAGTACTGATTAGCATGCAATTTTGCATACACCAATCTGATACTTCATCGAGACTTTGCTGGAGGATACAGTTTAACGTCGTTTCACTTTCGTCAGATGTATGCAGCGTTGAATCGTCAGCAAAGAGTTCGCATTTAACCTCAGGATTTGAGATGGAAAGAGGTAGGTCATTGATGAATAAAGAAACTAAAAGAGGCCCTAGGATAGATCCTTGGGGGACTCCGTGCCTGACTATACCTTCTTTCGAATACCTTCCGTTTGAGTACACCTTCTGTCGGCGGTTACTGAGGTAGGAGGAGAAATAGCTATAGAGTTCGAATCAAGCTTATATACTGAAAGTTTCTTTACAAGAATGTTGTGATCGACTAAATCAAATGCTTTGGTTAGGTCCAGAAAAACTGCACCATTTAATTTGGAATTGTTTATTGATGAGAGCCAAGAGTCAACAATGTGAACGAGAGCAGAATGACATGAGTGTTTAGGTCTAAAACCGGACTGAAGAGATACGAGGAGGCGGTGATCCTCCAAGAATTGGAGTAGGTGTTTATGAACGTGTCTTTCTAGTGGCTTCGATAATAGTGATAACACTGAAATAGGACGGAAATCGTTTGGACTTTTGGGATCTGTACATTTGGGAATGGGGACAACTTTAGCATCTTTCATGGCATCTGGAAAAATACCCTGCTTGATAGAAAGGTTGAATATAAATGTCAAGGTGTCAGCTGTGTATGGAAAGGACAATTTCAGTACCGTGTTATTTATTCCATCCAGGCCACACGATTTACTTGTTAGAGTAGAAATATATTTACCTACTTCAAACACTGTCATAAGAGGTATGGAGAATGTCGCACCAGGTGCAGACTCACAGTGTGTGCGCAGTTTATCAGAACAACTGTAACTATCAGTGCCACTGGAAAAAGACTTTACAAGGGACTCAGCAATATTTAAAAAGTGCGAATTGAAGTCGTCTGGAGTTATGCCTGGAGAGGTAGCAGCATTGATGGAACTCCTCTTCTTTGTAAACAAATTGATTGCATTCCAGACACTTCAGGTATCTTTACCCTCTGCGATAACTTTTTCCGCAAGCGTTTTCTGTGCTTTTCTAACTAAGGATTTTACAAGATTACGTTGTTTCTTAAAATCCGCAAACTTTTTCTGCCGTTTTAAGTCATCTCTTATTTTCATTGCGTGAATGATGTCCTTTGACAACCAAGGCGGAAGGGTAGGGTGTTTAACGCGTTTAGTCCTTAGTGGGGCATGTTTATCGAGGACCCAAAGAAATAGCTTGTACCAAAGCGAGAGGGCTTCATTGGGATCATTAGTGTTATAAATAAGGTGAAAGGGCGTGAGGGAGAGGTCATGAAGAAAGTCATCTTTGTTGAACTTTGTGTAAGACCTGTATGTGATGGTAGTGTGGTGTTTGTGCTGGGGTCTATCACGTTTAACTGAAAGATTAAAACAAGTAGGAAAGTGGTCACTAATGGCAACATTCGGCACATGGACGTGTGTAACAGCAGGTGCATTTGTAGTGTAGATGTGGTCAATCAATGTGGCGGATGACAAAGAAACTCTAGTGGGAGACCGGACCATCTGCTGCAGGCCAAATAATGAGGTGGTGCAATTCCACGCCGCAGTACCAGTCTTTAGCAGGTCAATATTAAAATCGCCTAGAAGGTTGTGACGTTGTTGCACCTTATCCATCATGGTGACAAAATCATCATACCACGAGAATGTGGCTGAAGGGGTGCGATAAATAAATCCAATTAGTGTGGGAGAAGATTTGTCACATTTCAATTCAAGAAATAAACTTTCAACGTGACAAGACTCTAAATCCATGCGGCGGGTAACGTACTGGCGGACAGAGTTATGAATGTACACAGCTATACCGGTATGACCGGGGGATGATGCATCTCTACGGAATACAGTATAGTTATAAATGGAGATCGAGGCGTTACTAATATGTTCCCTGAGTCTAGACTCAGTAAATCCAAATATATGAAAGGGTTGGGGTTGTGAAAGTAAAACAGTGGCGTCCGTAACTTTGTTGTATAAATGATAAACGTTAAGGTGCCCTATCCGTAAATCATGCTTATTCAGCGAACACTGATGTACATGTGGGCTACAGGCAGGCATGATGAAGCAACACGTGGGGGAAAAATGTTTACAAAAGTCAATTAAGAACAAATGAAAACTTTTGAACTCTAACAAAGTTAAACAAAACCCAGGAGAAACTACAGTGCTGAAAACTCAGCTCAGTCTATCGCTTTCGCTGCAGACAACGTCACGCCCCACGCAGGGGAAATAATAGATCGTTACGTTCTGTAGGCGAATGAGTCACTGAACGTATACCGTATCTGCGATATATACAAATATCTAAACCGGCTCCTTAGCTCACATCCCACGTAGGGGAAATAATGTTTTTGTTACGTTATGAAAAGCGAAATAAATGAGTCACTGGTCGGAGACCGTATAATATACGATACACACACTGGCTCCTTCGCTATATCAAGAAGAGTATATTTCCTCAGTTTTGAAAGAAAGGAAAATGCAGGAAGATAATAATCATCACCATTCACAGAAGAAAAATTCATGTCACGAATTAAATCCAAAGTGCTATTTGATAAAAAACTATATATTCAATGTCGGACACTAAACAGTTTGCCAGATTGTCAGATTCATATTTCATAATTAATGAGAGGTAAGGTTTGTGCTACACTGAGTGACTGTCTTTCCATATGAGAGGGAAGGTGTGCGCCACACTGGTTGACTCCGTCGATTCACAGTAGAGAAGCAAGGGAGACAACCCATGTGAACTTATAAATACGACATTGAGACATCATGGTACGCCGCGCAAGTTGTCTCCGTCGCTCCGCCAGAACGAATCAAGGGAGACAACGAGCGTGGGTTCAGAATGTCACTTCACTCAGTCAAGGGACGAACGATAGACGACACTGATTGTGCCGGTCGAACCACTGGTGAGAATCGAGGGAGGCAAACAGTGTGGGTTCACACTGAAATTCACTCAGACGAGGGTCTCATAGTGCCGCCCATGATACTCTGGACAGGGGATGTAGCCGTACTGGCCATGGCTAGGGGCAACAGGTGGCACAGGGAAAGCAACACTCCAAGTGGCAGGATCACAGGAAAATTTGGGGGAAGGGGCCACGGGGTAGGAAACACGCTGATTGGTCAGTGGCTGGGGTGGATAATGTGGGGTGGGGAGGATGGGTACTTTACAGTTGAAATCTATGGGTAGGTGACCGTTACGGTGCAAGCCTCCTAGAGGCGGCATGGGGGGTCCGTATTGCAGGCGGTCGTCACACATAGTTGGCCGCAGCTCAGGCTGGTGGGCAGAGCTAGACTGCAAAGACGGCAGGGACGCACGAGCTGTGGACCTAAGGCTGAAGGCAAGTCGCGAGGCCCCCTCAGTGCTTGGATGGAAATTATCATTCATAAGAGAGAGAGAGAGAGAGAGAGAGAGAGAGAGAGAGAGAGAGAGAGAGAGAGAGAGAGAGAGAGAGAGAGATGAATCTTTATTTATTCAGGATAAAGCTATTAGGCAACTCAATGCCTGTCTTACAAGCTGTCCTGTAAACAAACAACATAACAGGAAAATAAACATAGCATGCAAATAATAACAATAATAATAATAATAAGAAGAAAAACTACGGGGAAAAAACAAACACAATAGGTGAATCAATGAAAGGGAAAAAAAAAAAAATGCCACCAACACAAAAGTAAGAGAAATAAATGAGTGCATAGCATTAATATTATACTCCTATTGAAGAGAGAGAGAGAGAGAGAGAGAGAGAGAGAGAGAGAGAGAGAGAGAGAGAGAGATTCAATGATTCAATGATTCAATGAAGTTTTATTTATCAACGGTTGAGGCATTGACATCGTCATAGACATAGCCATTTTTCAAACATGCCGTTGCTGCAAAACTACGAAACAATTTTTTTTTTAAATCTAAGTATATAGTTAAATGTAAATGAAACAAAAACATTGCTAGTTTAGGGAAAGAAAGTCCCAGAGAGAGAGAGAGAGAGAGAGAGAGAGAGAGAGAGAGAGAGAGAGAGAGAGAGAGAGAGAGAGAGAGAGAGAGAGAGAGAGAGAGAGAGAGAGAGAGAGAGAGAGAAATGAAATGAAACTTTATTGAAATGAAATGAAATGAAATGAAACTTTATTTCTCAACGGATGAAGTAATTAGCACGTGTGCCATTTTTCATACTTGCCGTTGCTACTCTACAAACACAGGATAATAATTGTAATACTAATAGTACCAAATTACACAAATAAAAATTAGGAGACATTAAACATGAAGAGACATTAAACAAAATTCATTCATTCATTCGGTCATACAAAAACAAACGAAAAATAGAAAGTGCACGCAACGCGCGCACACACATACACGCTCGCGCGCACACAGACACGCGCTAATGATAACGTGACCTATATACGAAGCAAATCATTTGGATCATAGTGAAAATTCACTTCAGACAGCAAAAATTATTTGGATTATAATAGAAACTTGAATTATGTAATTAGGCGATTATTATTAGTAAGCACAAACCATACGGCAGTATGCACTGATTATACGATAAGCACATGTTTTATACGGATACTTGTGGTAGATTATGTATCAGCAGACAAGTACTTGAGGAGGCATTCCTTGAAAGAGGATAGGGAGCTAGCGTGTGTTATGCGTGTAGGCAGTGTGTTCCAGAAAGATGCGCCTGAGAAAGATACACTGGTTTTAAATAGATCTATCCTGGGGCGAGGTGTAATAAAGTTTCGTCTTGAAGTAGAATAACCTGAACTTGCCTTGGTAAAGAGCTTACAAAGATATTCTGGGTGAATCTCATTCCAGATTTTATACATAAACACACCCTTGTTTAAGAGGTGATGCTTGCTAAGAGGTAGGTTTTCAGTTTTTCAAGTCTTTCGTCAGTTGTCAGGGTTGAATCAGGCAGGATATATTTCGCTGCTCTCCGATGCAGGGAGTTAAGCCTCTCCAAGTGTATGTCACCGCTGCCATTCCATATCGTGGACGCATAATCGATGTGGGATTTGACATGTGCATTGTAAAATAACTTGCGGGCATCAACATCGATAAAGTACTTCAACTTTGAAAGCATAAAAACATTTCTAGCAACAGTTTTACATACAGCATTTATGTGCGATTGCCACTTCATCTAGTCATCAACAATTACACCAAGTAATCGGTGTTCCGTGACCTGATTAACGATGTCATTATGGATAGTCAGGCTGAGTGTAAGTGGCTTGAGCTGGTGCTTCTGACGGGTTGCTATGGTCATGCATTCCGTTTTGGAAGGATTTAAAATCATTTCATTGTTTGCGCACCAAGTGGAAATTTCGCTCAAACCCTGCTGCAAACGGCCATTTAAAGAATCAATACTCTTGTCCGGGGTGTGAATTGTGGCGTCATCAGCGAATAAATCACATGAAATTTTGTCGCTAGTCAAATGTAGCGGCGGGTCATTTATAAAGAGGCAAAACAGAAGATGCCCTAGGACTGAACCCTGGGGAACTCCCCATGTTACTAATCCGCTTGAGGAGTATGATTCATTGACCATGACGCGCTGCTGTCTGTCGCTAAGATATGAGGCGAAAAGTGGAGTTGTGCCATGGTGGTAAAGAGATTTCCGGCTGTAGTTAATTGAGGAAGAAATGCATTTATTGCCAAACGAACTACCGAAGTATACATTTAGCTTGGAAAGTAGAAGTTTATGGTCCACAAGATCAAAGGCTTTTCGTAAGTCAATAAATACAGCGCCGGTAAATTCACCCTGATTTATTGAGCGTAGCCACACATCAGTTAGACGTGCTAGGGCCGTGTGACAGCTGTGCTTTGGTCTGAATCCCGACTGAAGGGGGTGGATTAATGTATGATTTTCTAAATATTCCAAGAGATGTTTATGGATATGCCGTTCAAGTGGTTTACTAAGGATGGACAATAGTGAGATGGGGCGATAGTTATTAACATCAGTCATAACTCTTGTTTTGGGGAGGGGTATAGCCTTGGCTTTTTTAAGTTCCTTTGGGAAAATATTTGTTTGAATGCACAAGTTATAAATAAAGGTTATTGTTTCAATAACATAAGGAATAGCTAATTTAAGTATTTTGGGGCTGATTTCATCTGGCCCGGACGATTTCTTATTCTTCATTGAACTAATTGTCCTACCGACTTTGTGCACTGCCAGTGGTGGAATCACAAAAGGATCAGATCCTGCAGTTCGCGTTCTACAAAAGTCAACTAGTCTGTCTGAACAAGAGTAGGGCTGAAAACTTGCTTCTGAAGGGACAAGAGACTCGGCAACTGAGAGGAAATGGTCGTTAAACATGTCTGCAGTCAGATCAGAGGGATTAAAGGAGATTTATTACACTTGCCTCCAGTCACTACGGCCATAGCGTGCCAGAGCGTGGACATGTCTTTGTCTTGTTTAATCAAGTGATCAATGAAAGATTTTTTAGCCTGTCGCACAAGAGATTTTACGCGATTGCGCTCACGCTTCTTAAATTCAGTGAAGCACTTCTTCTGTCTCAGATCATCTCTCACCCTCATGGCTTGAATGATGTCTTGAGTAAGCCACGGCGGGAGTGATGCGTGTTTGACGCGTCTCCTCCGCAGGGGCGCATGTTTAAGATCTTAAGAAAGATGGTATACCAAACAGACAGAGCGCTGTCAGGGTCAGATTTACTAAATACTTCATCAAAAGGTGCGCTGTTAAGATCAAACAGAAACTCGCTTTCATTAAAACCTTTAAAGGAGCGATAGGTGATATACGTATGGCATCCTGTCTTTGCTTTAGGGAGTTTAGTAGACCACGTACAGCGGATGGGAAAGTGGTCACTGATACTAAGGTTACCGACAGATACATTATGAACAGACTCTGGCTTGGTTGTGTATATATGATCTATGAGTGTGGATGTTGTTTGTGTGATCCGTGTGGGTGATGTGATTAACTGTTGCAGACCCAACAACGTTAACGTAGAGTCCCATGCATGGTGAGGCTTTAGCATGTCTATGTTAAAGTCTCCCATGAGGATGACATTGGAGTTGGGATTACAAGCTTTATCACACATACTAAGGAAATCATCATACCACTCAACGTTCGCAGCAGGGTTGCGGTACAGAAGGCCAATAAGAAATGATGGAGATTGGGGGGCCTTCAGTTCAAGCCACATACACTCAATATCTTTGGTTTCTAAATCATGTCGTCTACGTATAAAATCTTGAATAGGCGAGTGAACATAAGCAGCTAATCCGGTCTGTCCATGGGCCGTAGGATCACGTCTCATGACACAAAATATGAAACGGGTCTGCTCCATTTAGATAAACACATATGTCAGGCAACTTATTGCAAAGATGGTAAATATTGAGATGACCAATGCGGAGATCTTGAGAGAGAGAGAGAGAGAGAGAACGAACGAACGAACGAACGAACGAACGAACGAAACTTTATTTTCCAAGGATTGAGATATTAGGCGCGCAGGCCTTTCTTACAATCTGTCCTTGCTAAGCTACTTAAGGAACACCAACCAAACAACAAAAACTAACTAATAATAAACGTCACACACACGCATACACACACGCACACAGACACACATATACATGTACTCGTGCACATGCGCACTTTTGTACATACACATACACACGTACGTGCGCACATAATTATCTAACATATAAGTAGGTATGATATTTTGTACTATCAAAAACAAGTTAGAAAACTGAACAAACAATTTGGAGGCTAGATGAAAAAAAAAAAAAAAAAAAAAAAAAACAAACAAACAAACAAACCATGAAGCGTATTATGTCGAAAAACAAAGAAGAAGAAAGGATCAGCATAACGATGTCTTAGAAAGGTAATCATGTACTCTACTTTTAAACAGAGAGAGGGACGTGGTTTGTTGAATAGTGGGAGGAAGGGAATTCCATAAAAGAGCACCTGAATAAGACAGGCTAGATTTGAACAGGTCTATACGGGGCCTTTTTATAGAGAGACTGTTCCTGGAGGTGCTGTATTTTTTTTCATTTGGCGAAAAAAGCCTAGATAAGTAAGGTGGAGCTTTCCCGTTAAGAATTTTGTGCATCAGTACACATTTGTTTAGTGCGAGGTGCTTAACCAAAGGGAGAAGTCCGATGGCCTGCAGCTTGTCATCAGTGGATAAAGACGGATCAGGGAGGATAAGCTTAGCAGCGCGCTTGTATAATGAGTTTATCTTCTTGAAGTGATTTTCACTGCAGCCATCCCATATTGTTGAGGCATAATCAATGTGTGGTTTAATGTAGTCATTAAAAAATAGTTTGCGTGTCTTAAGGTCAATGATCGTTTTAAGTTTGGAAAGTAGAAACAACTTTTTGGACAAATGTTTTCTCATATAATATAGGTGGTTATGCCAGCTTAGATCATCATCTATTATTACTCCAAGCAGGCGGTGTTGACTGACCTGCTCAACTGAGATGGAGTCCAAAGAAAGGTTGAGTGATGGAGGTTTGAGCTGATGTTTCTGGCGGGTTGTGATAAGCATGCTTTTTGTTTTTGTGGGATTTACAAGCATGCGATTTTCATTACACCACCGGGAGACTTCATGAAGACTCTCTTGAAGATTATTTGCAATTTCAGGCACAGTTTTACCAGCGGAATGTAATGTTGAGTCGTCGGCAAACATGTCACACTCAGTCTCACTACACGTTACATGTAACGGTAGATCGTTAACGAAGATACAAAACAGTAGTGGGCCTAAAATAGACCCCTGGGGCACTCCATACTCCACAAATTGTTCAGAAGAACATTTTCCATTGACATAGACTGTTTGTGTTCTTTTTGTAAGATAGGAGTTCAGAAACGAAATAGCTGAGGGACTCTTTTTGTTTAAGTAGGTGGCAAGCTTTTTCAGTAAGATGGTATGATCGATAAGATCAAACGCTTTTCTTAGATCCAAGAAGACAGCACCAGCCATTTTATTATCATTTATGCTGTTGACCCACGAATTCACTATTCGTGCGAGTGCAGTGTGGCATGAATGCTTGGGACGAAAACCTGACTGGTGATGATATAATAGGGACCTTTTTTCAAGAAATTCCAGAAGATGTTTGTGAACATGCTTTTCCAGAGGCTTCGAGAGAACTGATAGAAGGGAAATGGGGCGAAAGTTATTAATTTCAGAAGAATCGTTTGCTTTAGGAACAGGCACTATTTTTGATTTTTTGAAAGCTGCTGGGAAGACATTTTTTTGTATACATAGGTTATAAATGTATGTAAGAGGTTCCACTATGTATGGTTGCGACAGGTCAAGGATATATCCATTGATACCATCACTGCCAGAAGACGTTTTCTTTTTTAGGATAGAAATGCATTTGCCTACCTCGTGTACAGCAATATCAGGGATGACGAAAATATCGTCCGAGGACAATCTTTGCTTACAGAACTTAGTTAGCTTTTCTGGTGTGGAATATATCGACTGATTGCGATTGTGAAAACTGAGTAAGTCTTTAGGGGCTGATAGAAAGTGGTTATTAAACTCCTCAGCGGAGAGGTTTTCTGGAATGGTATTGCACTGTTTACGCTTGTTGTTGGTAAGCGTATTAAGTGCTGTCCAGATAGAGGAAGGGTTTCTGTCTTCTTCGACTGTTTTGGTTACAAACGATCTCTGCGCCTCTCTAATTAAGTACTTAACTTTATTTCGCAATCTTTTAAATTCATGAAAGTTCTTTTCTTTCTTAGCCTTATTTCTATCATCCATTGCTTGTTTGATTTCTTCGGTTATCCATGAGGGAGGCTGGCGGGATCGGACTCGCTTTCTTCTTACTGGCGCATGTTTGTTTAGCACCCCTAGGAACAGATCAAGTAAGAGAGAAACAGCCTTATCTGGGTTGGTACAATTGTACACATCATGAAACGGTGTAAGGCTAAGATCGTGTAAAAAAGCATCTTTGTTTAGTTTTTTAAAAGACCTATAGGTAATGTACACATGCTGATCCCTCTTTTGTTTGGGCATCTTGCACGACCATGTACAGGTGATGGGAAAATGATCACTGACAGCTAGTGGGGGGACGCTGGTCTCTAGTACTGACTTACAGTTGTTGGTATAGATGTGATCAATGAGTGTAGCGGATGATTGGGTTATTCTAGTAGGAGCTTGGATTAGTTGCTTCAACCCAAAAAGAGTTGTTGTCGATTGCCACGTGGGATTTGTTTTCAGTAAGTCAATGTTAAAATCACCTAACAGCAGTACATCTTTGTCAGTATCATTCACTTTATCCATCATCTGCACAAAGTCATCATACCACTCGACAGTGGACGATGGATTTCTATATACATAACCCATTATAATTGGCGATGAGTTATTAATTTTTACTTCTAGCCATACACACTCAATCTCAGTTGACTCCAGATCATCACGTCTGCGTATCATATGTGCAATCGAGTTATGAACATAAACAGCAATCCCTGTGTGTTTGAGGGTGTTTGGGTCACGACGAATTAAGGAAAAGTTTGGGATGCACAGATTTTCGTCGCTAATTCTTGAGTCCAGACGTGATTCCGTTAGCCCAAAGAGATGGAAGTGTGAAGGCTGGTTTAAAAATATTGAAATGTCAGGAACCTTATTGTAAAGGTGAAATACATTAAGGTGCCCGACCTTCAGCCCGTGGGCATGCATGTAATTGTTCGATGGTGTACACATTTTGATGACAAAAAAATGTAAATATAAAGTTTTCAATATCCGAAACTCAGTGAAACAGTCCAGTCGCTGAAAGGAGTGATCTTGTGCGAAAATATGGAATAAACCAAATCCACTTATAATCACCACGACTGTCAAAAATAACTTGCCTGATAGTTTGTAGAACTGTCTACTCGCATTTAGCACAGCACGTTTGGCTATGTACTATAAGCACTAATCTTTACATTTAGTCCGGCTTACAAAAATGGTGTGTATGCCGGCCAGACACAAGTCAAACGCGGAACTGTACTGTACACAGGTCAACCACAGTACAAATAGTCCGAGTTCCCTAAACTGTCAGACTGCAACACATGTTGCTGTGATACGGCCGCATCGCATATAAACCAAAAGCATCGCAAATGTTAATGTCAAATCTATGAGGTGAAAACTAAAACAACAGCACAGTAAACCGTTTAGTATAGAAATGTCACCGTTTGATCAAAGGATTGTCAGATCAGTGCTCGACACACTGAAACAGATTGAACTGACGAGAACTGAAATCAAAACATACCAATAACACTTAGGGCTCACACACCTGTGTTCATATGCACCACGCATTGCTACAAGTCGGACGGATGAAGGGCTGAAAATGAAGTCATATGATTGTTTATTTTCATTTCAGAATTATACTGATGTCCACTAAGTTCATGAAAAACATGAAGTGAAATTAGTTCAAGTTGAGCCTACACCGAAAAAAAAAAAAAAAAAAAAAAAAAAAAAAAACCCAGTCATCAAGTAGTATGGGGTCCGGTAAAATCAACTCATTTAGGCCTGGAGGCGTGTTAGTTGAACATCCGATTTACGCTGGAGAGAGATGGACAACGATAGCACAAGTGCAGTAGCAGATCAGATTAGCGCCTCAATGACGCAAAGGTAATCCGGCACTATCCCGGAACTATCATCGTCCAACGTTTCCCGATCAGGCATGAAGGAGTTAATCTAACCGAAACACTGAGGTATGTTTTAACACACACTTCACATGACCGTTTGGGACCGAGGTCCACTATTAGCTAGATACGGATACTGCCAGTGTGGAAAGGGAAGGGGGAACGGCTGAAAGGTTGGCTGGAACGCTGGCTGGAATGCCGCTGGGTACTGCGGCATTGGTACGTGGAAACTGTGCGGTGTGATCTGAGGCCAGGGCACGACAGGGCGCGCGTAGTTTCCATACAGGGTCGCCGGCTGATAGTGGTAGCCGGGATCGGCCGTCGCTTCAGTGAATTCTGGTCGCTGACTGAAAGGCGGCTGTAGGTTTGTCGCGCTGGCAGCGTCCGCCAATGTAGTGCTTGTGTCAGGTCCGGAAAGCTCCACAGGGACTCGAGCGGCACTAGCGTTTACAGGTGACTGGCTGTTGGAGACAGGGACAGCTAGGTTTCCGCCAGCATTTACATTTTCACCTATGTTCGCCATCCTAGTGCTGGTAGCCAATTCCCAGCGGCGAGTGGGGAGAGCTTTAGACTGTAACATTTGTTTAGTGCTTTGTCGCATCAGTAGGTTCTCATCTTGAATGAGATTACTAGTTTGCGGCCGGCAGCCGGGAGCCGGACCACTCAGCCCAGGTACTTTCGTGTTTGCTTCAGGCTCAGCCGCGTGTCTGGCGTGTCGCAGGTCGCGGTGCCGATTTAGGTCTTTCAGGTTATCTGGCGGAAAAATGAACCGCTTTATCTGGCGCAGTAATACCCCGGCGCCTCTCTCGTTCAGATGCAGCCTGTCGCTGTTAAACATGGAGGTAGCAACTGCACCAGCAGGGGTGTAAAAATTGTTTTCCTGCAGAAACGACACGTCTTCCCTTTCGCACAGCATAGCCAGGCGCTGGTTCACATTGCAGATGGTTTTCAGTGGGCAGCTCCCTTGTGGTAATATTGCTGTATAGGCAACTGTGGCTGATGGGAAGACTCGTCGAACTACAGGAATGAGGTGCTGGAAGTCATGTAGTACAGAGTCCACATCATTGCTGGAGGCACAGTCATTTGTGCCAACGTGGACCACTGCACTACCGATGTCGTAGCGTGGCGCGATGTTGGACAGGGCCTCTGCCAACTGGTTAACCTTAACCCCCCGCAGGGTGCGCACACATGTAGCACCGCTTGGGTCCAAGCGACGACGATCCACCCGTTGGAGATTGGAGTCACCGATTAATAGCGCATTGACTCTGCCCTCGGGTGGAAGTCGAACACTAAACTGACGGCGCTCTCGCGGCGGCTGGTCCTGGAGCGAACGTGCATTAGGGGATTCATTTTCAGTGGTACTGCTGCTCCCTGCCGTCTCTTCCATAGCGGCAACAGACGCACGCTGAGACGGTTGGGTTTGGGTGTACTCCTCTGGAACAGTATCAGAGAGGTTCGACGTAGTGATGGAGGTAGGGGAGTGAATTTCAGAGGAAAGGGAACTGGTACCAGACAGTGGCGGTGGTGACTGACAGTGATCAGGCAAGGCAACGTGGGTTCGCTGCTCTGGGGCAATTATTTTCTGGTTAGCCAACATTTCATTATACCGGCTTTCAAGTGAATCCACTTTGCCCAGCTTGCTTGTGAGGATTGACACTTGCTTTGGTAGACTATTCAGATTTCTAACCTGCTGCTGTAGACTGATGTTGTCTTGTTTCAGAGTGTCTATTTCAGCTTTGAGTTGGTCTATAAAAACACGTTGTTTGTTTTCAAACTGTATTTTTAGGTCCAAAATTAGTCCAGCCACACAATCAAAACATTTGGTCGCGTGGACAGGTTGTGCACACTGATAGCAGCACAACTGGGGGCACTGCGTAGAGGCATGTGAGGTCATGCAGGATGTTGTCTCAGCAGCGGTGTCCACTTGAGGGTAGGGGACGACGGGTGTGGCGTTAGGAACGGCAGGCGGCAGTTCCATTATTTCCGGAGAAGTGGAATCTTGTTGTGTGGTCCGCAGTGCCGCTTGTTTGGAGGGACCGGCTGGCGGGATAAAGTCTTCAGTTGAGGGGGAGGGGCTTTCATCAGCTGCAGGTATAGCAGTATCATCCATGGTACCGTTAAGCTCGCCAGCACTGTCCATTATGTCATCACCGTATGCCTCCTTTGGCAGGTGTTCAGTGGGTGGGGGCATAATGGCAAGAAGTGTGGTTGGGGCGGGGAACAGTTTATCTGCAGGCATGATAGGCAGTGTGGTGTCAGTTAGGGGGAGAATGGAATTGCTGTCACCACTCATGTCGCTCACAAGGGCTTTTAGTTTTTCGAACTCCTTGTGTACCCAATCAGGGCACACATTTCCCTGGATGGTGACAGTGCCTGTTGTATGGAAGAGAGTCAGAGTTACAAGTTTACGGCTCCCGTACCTAAGTTGCACAATAGTTTTATATAGTTTAGCAGGGGAAGGGACACAGGGAACAGGCACTGTGATGGTTTTCAGACAGCGCTCATTTTCGTCGTCTTCCTCATATTTGAAGTCTGTCCATTCACATGAGACCTGGGCAGGGCACTCCTGAACATATCTAGTGTGAAAAACAGACCGCCAAAAGGGCAGCTTGACGGGGGGCGCTATAAACTGTTTTTGGATGGGGTCTTTAGTATGTATAATATCCTCGGTGTCGAAAGCATACTTAGCGGCGTGAGGTGCGCGGGTGGTGGGGCCCATTGTGTGGTTTGCCGTTACATGGTCATGGCGAGACGATGTGTACTAGACTGCTTATGTGCAGGTCAGTTCAGGCGCGTGCACTTTTTCTGATACACAGCTGGAAGGTGTGCTAGGACCAGTGCCCTCGACGCTCCCGCCATCGTGTACCGCTTAGTGCAGTAGCTCTCTTGGCCGAGCGTGGAATGCAGGCATCGCCGGGCCTAAAATAGTCAAGCGGGCGAGGCGGCGAGGCACCGGCGCCCACTCAGGCGGCGTCTAACGTTAGTGAAGATGAGTAGAAAATCACAAATACCTCACAAGGTCCTTTTTCAATCGTAGCAGTAGATGCTCCATTAGAATCACGACACCATCACACACACGATGCTATACATTTAAAGACAATAGGTACTGTATAACGTTTATAAATTCTCAAAATTCCAACAGCGAGATAAAACGTGGCACAAGCGTAGCATGTGCACCGGAAGAGAGAGAGAGAGAGAGAGAGAGAGAGAGAGAGAGAGAGAGAGAGAGAGAGAGAGAGAGAGAGAGAGAGAGAGAGAGAGAGAGAGAGACAGACAGACAGACAGACTGACTGACTGAAACTTTATTTATCAAGGATTGAGATATTAGGCGCACATGCCTTTCTTCCAATCTGTCCTTGCTACATCTACTGACATATAATAACAGGCAAAGCTACATTACACTCACAAACAACATCGAAAGTAATGCGAATTACGACAACACTACAAACTGCAACAATGATTTAACAAAACACACAGGTACCCATACGAAGATGTTTGCACGTGTCATAATATCCGTTTGCGGGAGCCCTCCCCAGACACTCCCACCCGGGGGGGGGGGGGGGGGGGAGCACGCCACAAATATACTTTCACTCGAATGACATGCTAAGCACATCGTTTCAATAAACTGTGCACCGGCACTGCATCCCCTGACCACGGGAAGCACCCCCACAATCGGCACGTGAACGCAAATGGTATAATAAAAATAATAGTTGCATAAAAAAATAAAAATATATTATGTTTAGACAACACGAGATAACCGTGGGCGACCAAAGGAGACGTGGCGCCGAACCGTGGAGCGAGAGCTCAAGAACAGAGGCCTTACTCTGCAAACAGCACCCAAAATAGCAGCTGACAGACAAAAGTGGCGCTCCCTTGCCGTCGCCTCAAGCACCAGAAGGCGCAGAGAGGACTGAATGAATGAACACGAGATAATGAAATTTACGTTGCCTTGGATAAGTGCTTGTACAGTTTTGCTTTAAAAGCAGCTAGGGAATTAACTTGTTGTAGATGCAGAGGAATAGAATTCCACAGGAAACCACCTGAGTATGAAAAACTGGATTTATACAAATCAATGCGGGGCCGTTTTATGCTCAGGTTGCTCCGAGAGGTGCTGTATCTCTTCTCAGTAAGAGTAAAAAGTTCCGATAAGTAGCCGGGGGCCTTACCCTTAAGAGCTTTGTGCACTAGTACGCACTTGTTAAATACTAAGTGTTTGTCAAGAGGAAGGAGTCCAGCTGCCTTGAGCCTCGCCTCAGTGGGTAGAGATGAGCTAGGAATAATGAGTTTGGCTGCTCTTCTGTATAGCGAATTTATTTTCTTGAACTGAACCTCGCTACAGCCATCCCAAACTGTTGAGGCATAATCAATGTGGGGCTTGATGTATCCATTGAAAAATAGTTTACGCGTGTTCAGATTAATGACCGCTTTCAGTTTAGACAGTAAAAATAATTTCTTTGAAATTGTCTTTCCGATGTGTATGAGATGAGGCTGCCAACTAAGTTGGTTATCTGCAACTACCCCTAGTAAACGGTGCTGCTGTACTTGCTCTATGGGGACAGCTTCAAATGAGAGGTTTAGAGGCGCGGGTTGGAGCTGATGTTTCTGACGTGTTGTGACTAACATGCTTTTTGTTTTAGTTGGATTGACTATCATTCTATTTCTACTGCACCATTTAGAGACTTCTTGTAGGCTCTGCTGGAGGCTGTTGGTTATGTCAGCTACAGTTTTACCGGATGCATGTAGCGTCGAATCGTCAGCAAACATGTCACACTCGGCACTAGCACATGTGATGTGTAGTGGTAAATCATTAATAAAGATACAAAATAACAATGGGCCCAGAACCGAACCCTGAGGAACACCAAGCTCTACCTTACCCTCTGTGGAATAGTTACCATTTACATAGACAGCTTGTGTCCTCGCAGAAAGATAAGAGTTAAAGAATGAAAGGGCTGACGGGCTGTTGTTGTTGAAATAAACATTAAGTTTCCTCAGCAAGATTTCATGATTTATCAGATCGAACGCTTTTTCAGGTCCAAGAATACCGTGCCAGTCATTTTGTTATTGTTGATGTTATCTAGCCATGAATCAACCATACGTACTAATGCTGAGTGGCATGAGTGTTTGGGTCTAAAACCGGACTGGAACTTATTTCACAAGGACCGTTCTTCGAGGTACTGGAGGAGATGTTTTTGAATATGCTTCTCAAGTGGCTTTGATAAAACAGACAGAAGAGAAATGGGACGAAGGTCATTTACATCAGTAGTATCTTTGGTCTTGGGTATAGGAACAACTTTTGCTTTTTTAAACGCCACAGGAAAAGTATTATACTGTATACATAAGTTAAAAATGTAAGTGAGGGGTTCAACTATATAAGGCAGTGATATGTGGAGTATATAACCATTTATACCGTCCACACCAGCAGATGTCTTGTTCTTAAGGCACGTAATATAACGCCCGATTTCGTGAACAGCGATAAAGGGGATACCAAACGTATCATCGGACGATAATCGTTCCTGGCAAAACATGGACAGTTGATCCGATATTACATACGCTGACGGATCATGGCTGTTGGAAGTAAGTAGCTGTTCTGGAGCTGAGAGAAAGCAATTGTTTATGCTTTCCGCAGAGAATTCGTGTGGAATGATATGAGTCTGCCTGCGCGTGTTGCTTGTTAGAGTATTCAAAGCAGTCCAAACAGAAGCAGGAGATTTTTCGTTCTCAATTGTCTTTTCAACAAATGACTTTTGAGCTTCTCGAACTAAGTACTTAACTTTGTTACGCAAACGTTTAAACTCAGCGAAGTTCTTTTCTCGTTTAGCGGTGTTTCGTGCCTCCATAGTTTGTTTGATTTCCTCCGTTATCCAGGAGGGAGGCTCACGGCGTCGGACTCGCTTCCTTCTTAGCGGCGTGTGTTTATTCAGCACCCCGAGGAACAGATCAAGCCATATAGTGAGCGCATTATCAGGGTCAGTGCAGTTATACACTTGATCAAATCCTGCGTAGCTTAGATCATGTAAGAAAGCATTCGTATTGAGCTTTTTAAACGATCTGTACGTTATGTACGAGTGCTGGTCCCGACTTTGTTTTGCGGGCAGATTACACGACCATGTACAGGCGATGGGAAAGTGGTCACTGACGGCTAATGAAGAAACATTAGTTTCCGCTACTGCTGTTGGCTTATTAGTGTAAATGTGGTCGATGATGGTGGCAGCAGAGCGTGATACTCGCGTTGGAGATTTAATCATCTGCTTTAGCCCGAAAAGAGTGATCGCTGATTGCCATGTAGGCTTGGGTTTCAGCATATCGATGTTAAAGTCTCCCAGAATGAGAACATTTTTACCGGTGTCGTTCACTTTATCCATCACTTGGACAAAGTCGTCATACCAGTCAGCAGAAGCAGCTGGATTTCTGTACATAAAGGCGATAAGGATGGGAGAGGAATGTGGTATTTTCACCTCCAGCCACACACACTCTAGCTCTCTGGACTCAAGGTCTTCACGTCTGCGTACCATATTTCGGATAGAGCTATGTACATAGACAGCTATTCCAGTGTGTCCAGGGTAGCCTGGGTCACGCCGGATTAGAGAAAAGTTAGGAATAATTAAGCTAGCATCACTGATATGTGGGCCCAGACGTGATTCCGTGAGACCAAAGAGATGGAAGTGCGATGGCTCATTTAAAAATAAACGAATATCGGGGACCTTGTGAAACAGGTGAAAAATATTAAGGTGTCCGATTTTCAGTCCAAGTGATTGTACGCTAATTGAAGCTTTCGGCATCGCTTCTCGTCAGTTCGCGTGAAGTCACTGTAAAAAGCCTCTATGATCTCAAAATGGGATCACATACACAAAAATGCACGATGATCTCAAAATAAAATCACATACACACGTTTTGGCATCCTGTCTCGGAAGACAATGGAGTATATGCGCTTGCTGGGTCAGTCACTGGAGTGACCTCTCCAGAGCGCAAGCCTGGGCGAAGTGTATGGAGATCCTGGAGTGCCCAGTCGTCAAGATCCCCCTCTCGGCCTCGCTGATGTATCCAAAGGAATGCAAAGCAGTACGTTTGGCACCAGTTTGGCTGCAGGAGCTGCCAGAACAGTGCGTGAATACAGGCAGCTGTCTGCCTTCGGGGCTCCACTCCTGATTTGAAGGGTTTACTCCCCCACATTTGGCCGTTGGATCCAACATGATCTCCTCCGTCCTCTAGCCGTTGGCTGTCAGAAACTGCTCATCCGCCTAGTGGTGCAATGTGAACACCACCCCCTCACGTGGTTTAACCCACCAGCTGAGGTGGTTTGCCAGGGTGTGGCGCTTGGAGCCAGCACGTGAGAGATTAAGGAGATGGATGAGGACCAGTGATGCCCGTCCGTCCTATGTAGGACGCAGCTGCCGAACAGCAAAGGTGCTACCTCTATCCAGAGCCCCCTACACCCCACATACACACACAGTACGGTTAAGTCTCTCGAGCCAAGAGAACTTGGAGTCCACAAAGACAATTCACTGGCTAAAGGCCAAAAGGTCACTGTGACTTCCTTAGTCAAACAGTTCTCAGTGTGCTGCCTCAAAGGCAAACACACAGCCAATGTCAAAACAGTCTGTAATATTTCGCAGTTCCGATTACCAGAAAGTAATCACTATTTACGTAACACGGTAAAAAACTAAATAAAAATGTCTAAGTGCCGCAGCACTTGTTAAAACACATGCACAGAAATTCGAACGTTTCTGTTATTATTCAAATTAAGTCCACACAACCTATACAAGGGCTCACACACCTATGCACATAGGAACACACGCTATTGTCCGCGGCTCGCGGATTGCGGGTTGAATCGTAGTCAAGATTAATTATTTAAAAAAAAAAAACATGTCATAGTTTTGAATGCTGGGGGGTAAACCAAGTAAACTGAATGACAATTGTCAGTGTAAACGCTATATACACAGCAAGGGCCGGTGCGTCTTAGTTCTACCTAACACACTCACTGGGCCGAGCAGACACGGATTAATTTAATTACACTACAGCTTAAAGCCTCAGACCACCCATCAAGTAGGGTAACTGCCAATGAGGGAAGGGTGGGGGGTATGGCTGGAAAGGCGGTTGGAAGACTGGATACGGTGGCAGTCCGGGGGGTGTGGCCTGGGCCCAGGGAACGATGGGGCGGCCGTAATTCCCGTAGTAGGACGAAAAGGCGTGAGGATCCACGGCTACAGCGTCAGGTCGATGGTACAGTGGCTGTAGGGAAGGAATGCTGGCACCAGTGGTGACATCTGCATGTGAGTTCTCTGTAGTACCGGTGGCGCGAGATGTCTTGTCAACGGGAGGCTGGCTGTTGTGGTTATTGGGGACGGGGACAGCTTGGCGAGAGACAACCGCCCTGTCACCGTTATTGCTGCTCGCCAACACTGAAGTCTCCCACCGGCGGGCACTAGTGCAGACTTTGACTTCTGCTCGGTGCTGTTTGTGGGACCTGGAGTTAAGTCCCGAGAATTAGAGTCAGGCCCAAAGAACAGTGGTGGGTAGGCTTGCTCGTACGTTACGGTCCGTTGGTTACAGTGGCTACCACCCTGATTATTTACCGGAACATTGTGTATGTCTTTGGACGAGCCTTGTTTACGTTGCATACGAGTGTTAGGCAGAGCTTCATCTTTCGGCGTGATATAAATACCGTTTCACCTGACGGAGCACCTCTTTCACTTAGATGTAGTTTGTCACTGCTAAAGAGAGCAGCAGCAACTTGTCCCTGTGGTGTGTAGAAGGCCTTTTCTTGGAGGAAGAGCACTTTCTCACTGACACAGTGCTCGGCCAGACGCTGGTTGACAGTTTCTGTTATTTGTAGTGACCGTCGACCCTGGGGGAGGATTGCTGTGTACGCAACTGCAGCAGAAGGAAATGCACGGCGGACCTGCTTGGTGAGACGTTGGAAGCTCTGCAGAATCACCTCCGTGTCGTGGCCCGAGGCGCAGTCGTTTGTACCCACGTGGACCACAACACGGCTGATGTCCTCACGGAGGTCACACGTAATGTTGAGTCGTCGGCAAACATGTCACACGCAGCCTCAGTACACGTTACATGGAACGGTAGATCGGTAACAAAAATACAAAACAGTAGTGGGCCTAAAATATACCCCTGGGGCACTCCATACTCCACAAATTGTTCAGAAGAACATTTTCCATTGACGTAGACTGTTTGTATTCTTTTTGAAAGATAGGAGTTCAGAAACGAAACAGCTGAGTGGCTCTTTTTGTTTAAGTAGGCGGCAAGCTTTTTCAATAAGATGGTATGATCGATAAGATCAAACGCTTTTCTTAGATCCAAGAAGACAGCACCAGCCATTTTATTATCATTTATGCTGTTGACCCACGAATTCACTATTCGTGTGAGTGCAGTGTGGCATGAATGCTTGGGACGAAAACCTGACTGGTAATGATATAATAGGGACCTTTTTTCAAGAAATTCCAGAAGATGTTTGTGAACATGCTTTTCCAGAGGCTTCGAGAGAACTGATAGAAGGGAAATGGGGCGAAAGTTAATAATTTCAGAAGAATCGTTTGCTTTAGGAACAGGCACTATTTTTGATTTTTTGAAAGCTACTGGGAAGACATTTTCTTTGTATACATAGGTTATAAATGTATGTAAGAGGTTCCACTATGTATGGTTGCGACAGGTCAAGGATATATCCATTGATACCATCACTGCCCGAAGACGTTTTCTTTTTTAGGATGGAAATGTATTTGCCTACCTCGTGTACAGCAATATCAGGGGTGACGAAAATATCATCTGAGGACAATCTTTGCTTGCAGAACTTTGTTAGCTTCTCTGGTGTGGAATATATCGACTGATTGCGATTGTGAGAACTGAGTAAGTCTTTGGGGGCTGAGAGAAAGTGGTTATTAAACTCCTCAGCGGAGAGGTTTTCTGGAATGGTATTGCACTGTTTACGCTTGTTGTTGGTAAGCGTATTAAGTGCTGTCCAGATAGAGGAAGGGTTTCTGTCTTCTTTGACTGTTTTGGTTACAAACGATTTCTGCGCCTCTCTAATTAAGTACTTAACTTTATTTTGCAATCTTTTAAATTCATGAAAGTTCTGTTCTTTCTTAGCCTTATTTCTATCATTCATTGCTTGTTTAATTTCGTCGGTTATCCATGAGGGAGGCTGGCGGGATCGGACTCGCTTTCTTCTTACTGGCGCATGTTTGTTTAGCACCTCTAGGAACAGCGTGTGGATGTGTGTACTGTGCTTTAGAAACAATTTTGGACAGCTTTTACGTTAATATTGTAGTCATTACTATTTGTTGCTGAAAAATAAGTAGGTGTGAAATTATATATTAGTTAAGTTATAACATGATTAAGGTGGTGACTGTTTATGCCGGAGCGAATGTCTAATAGCCGGCGCTGTTCTTATAGCGACGGGCCCCCAGGTAGCAACTGTGAAAGTATAATTCGTCTTTTTGTTTTGTTGATACGTATTTCTCATTTGTGTAACTAGTCTCAGCCAAGCAGAAAGTTTAAAAACATTATATTATGTGTTTAAGAGATACTATGATAGGGCTGTCCTTAGTTTGCTTTGTGTTAGGGAGGTTCAGGTCGGGTTGGGGCCGCTGGCGCCGGCCATGAGACGCCTTGGCGACGGGCTTCACCCGTCCCGAGCCACTGTCCAGTTCAGTGTTGTGTGTGAACTGTTGTGTGAGTGTGGGTGATTGCGAGTTGCACCTGAGGTGGCGAAACAAATTTTCCTGTACGTGTCAACATGTATTTGGAACAATAAAGTTGATTCAGATCAAGTAAGAGAGAGACAGCCTTATCTGGGTTGGTACAATTGTACACATCATGAAACGGTGTAAGGCTAAGATCGTGTAGAAAAGCATCTTTGTTTAGTTTTTTTTTTAAAGACCTATAGGTAATGTACACATGCTGATCCCTTTTTTGTTTAGGCATCTTGCACGACCATGTACAGGTGATGGGAAAATGATCACTGACAGCTAGTGTATGGACGCTGGTCTCTAGTACTGACTTACAGTTGTTGGTATAGATGTGATCAATGAGTGTAGCGGATGACTGGGTTATTCTAGTAGGAGCTTGGACTAGTTGTTTCAACCCAAAAAGAGTTGTTGTCGATTGCCACGTGGGATTTGTTTTCAGTAAGTCAATGTTAAAATCACCTAACAGCAGTACATCTTTGTCAGTGTCATTCACTTTATCCATCATCTGCACAAAGTCATCATACCACTCGACAGTGGACGATGGATTTCTATATACATAACCCATTATAATTGGCGATGAGTTATTAATTTTTACTTCTAGCCATACACACTCAATCTCAGTTGACTCCAGATCATCACGTCTGCGTACCATATGTGCAATCGAGTTATGGACATAAACAGCAATCCCTGTGTGTTTGAGGGTGTTTGGGTCACGACGAATTAAGGAAAAGTTTGGAATGCACAGATTTTCGTCGCTAATTCTTGAGTCCAGACGTGATTCCGTTAGCCCAAAGAGATGGAAGTGTGAAGGCTGGTTTAAAAATATTGAAATGTCAGGAACCTTATTGTAAAGGTGAAATACATGTTAAGGTGCCCGACCTTCAGCCCGTGGGCATGCATGTAATTGTTTGATGGTGTACACATTTTGATGACGAAAAAGT
Source organism: Semisulcospira habei (assembly GCA_036245525.1). Classification (NCBI taxonomy): domain Eukaryota; kingdom Metazoa; phylum Mollusca; class Gastropoda; family Semisulcospiridae; genus Semisulcospira; species Semisulcospira habei. The sequence goes on along the minus strand of BTPG01000002.1, from coordinate 272,498,629 downwards.
AAATATAAAGTTTTCAATATCCGAAACTCCGTGAAACAGTCCAATCACTGAAAGGAGTGATCTTGTGCGAAAATATGGAATAAACCAAATCCACTATAATCACCACGACTGTCAAAAATAACTTGAATGATAGTTTGTAGAACTGTCTACTCGCATTCAGCACAACACGTTTGGCTATGCACTATAATCACTAATCTTTACATTTAGTCCGGCTTCCAAAAAATGGTGTGTATGCCGGCCAGACACAAGTCAAACGCGCAACTGTGCAGTACACAGGTCAACTTCAGTACAAATAGTCTAACGATTTCCCTAAACTGTCGGACTGCAACACATGTTGCTGTGATACGGCCGCATCGCATATAAACCATAAACATCGCAAATGTTAATGTCAAATCTATGAGGTGAAACTAAAACAACAGCACAGTAAACCGTTTCATATAGAAAGAGAGAAAGAGAGAGAGAGAGAGAGAGAGAGAGAGAGAGAGAGAGAGAGAGAGAGAGAGAGAGAGAGAGAGAGAGAGAGAGAGAGAGAGAGAGAGAGAGAGAATGAATGAATGAATGAATGAAACTTTATTTTCCAAGGATAAAAGAATAGGTGCGCAGACCTGTTTTCATTCTTGTCCTTGCTACACACTACAAAACAAAATAGCGTACACACACACACACGCGCGCCGGTGTGCAATTGCCGCGTGCACAGGTTTGTGCCAGATTAGCTTGTAGCCTACAGGCGCCAAGCCAAGCCTGCACAACCCTCCACACACACACACACACACACACACACACACACACACACACACACACACACACACACACGCACTGACACACACATACACACACATCAGTATATCATGTACACATACATTCTATCACTTAAAACTATACTACAGCAAATATAACAAGTATAAAGGATTTTGTACATAAAACCGCTATTGTTCTCATAAAAATCAACACGGCGGCTCACTCCAACAAACATAAACAGGCATACACACACACACACACACACACACACACACACACACACACACACACACACACACACACACACACACACACACACACACACGCACGCACACACACACTCGCACACACACACACACGCGCGCGCGCGTGCGCAAGCACGTAGGAATGCGCGCGTGCACACACATACACTTGCACACACTGACACAAATAAACACACACCCGCACACACACGCGATAGCGGCCTCCCCGCGCCACTAAACCGCGCACAGCTAGATGCTATAGTCTGCATGGAATTAGACTAGACTTGTATAGCGATCCCGCAACCACCGCGCGCGCGGGTCGACGCGAAGAAACCACGGCACTGCCACGCCTCGCGAGCGCCCAATGCTGTGTCTATGGACGGCATCCCGTCTGGCCAGCCGAGCCCATGGGGTCATGGATATTACATAATGCGGCTTGCTGGAATGCCAGCGGTATATTACATGCGTTCATAAATGTTAGAAGAGAATGCAGACTATCCGGGAAATGCCGCATAAGGCATGGAGTGCTACATGTAAAAATAAAAATAAAAAATAAAAGAAAAATTAAGTTTTGTCTAGATGTTTGAGCAGCTTGGTCTTGTAAGTTTTAAGCGATGGCGCGGCTCTAACATCCGCAGGAATAGAGTTCCATAACTTTGCACCAGAATAGGACAACGACGACCTATAAATGTCCAGTCGAGGCATCGGTACAACAAGATTGTTCCCTGGTGTTCGACTGGACCTCGTATGAGCAAAGTGGAACAAACTATTGAGATAGGCTGGTGTTTCTGATAGGGTGATTTTGCGCATGAGCACCAACTTATTATACTTAAACTGTTTTTCAAGTGGCAAAATGTCTAAAAGCTTGAATTTATTGTCAGTATTAATTACTTCTGAGGGTCTGTCAACAATAAGTTTAATGGCTCTTCTGTGGAGCGAGTTCAGACTTTTTAAATTAGCATCGCTACTACCGTCCCAAATAGATGAGGCATAATCCAAATGTGACTGAATATGGGCATAGTAGAAGAGTTTCCTTGTTGGCTCATCAGCAAAATGTCTCAATTTCGACAGGAGGAATACATTTTTAGATACTATTTTACACAGTTTAGTAATGTGGCCTTGCCAGCACAACTTGTCGTCTAAGTTGATTCCAAGCACGCGATGTTCTCTGACTTGCTCCACAGGCTGGCCGTTAAGTGTTAGTTGAAGGGGAGGGGGGTTCAACTGATGCTTTTGCCGTGTGGTAATCAGCATGCATTTGGTTTTAGTGGGATTAGGTATCATGGCGTTATGTCTGCACCATTCAGATATCTCATTTAAACTGTCTTGGAGAATCTTCACCATACATGTTACGTCTGATGACGAAACGTCCAGTGTTCCATCGTCTGCAAAGAGACTGCAAGTTACACTGGAGTCAGATATATGTAATGGAAGGTCGTTTATAAAGACAGAGAACAATAATGGACCAAGAATCGATCCCTGTGGTACTCCGTGCTCTATCACCCCTTCAGGTGAGCTTTTACCATTCACGTGGACATACTGCGTACGCCCATGAGAGAGAGAGAGAGAGAGAGAGAGAGAGAGAGAGAGAGAGAGAGAGAGAGAGAGAGAGAGAGAGAGAGAGAGAGAGAGAGAGAGAATGACGTCATATTTAGAGTATTATGTCAGTGTCTGCGTGGTGATGGAGTTGCCTCTTTTAAGTCACCGTCACTGTCTGACTTTCTCAAGAAGTAAAGTTCTTCTAGTGTTTTAATTCTTTTCTAAAAAGAATTAATTTTTACTGAAGTATAAAAAGACACAAAGCTGGCAAACGAACTCATCCAACATCTTTCTCCAAACTAGCTATATGCAAACGTTCTAGTAAATATGACAAAAATTACCGACTCTAATCTGGGTCAACCGACTTCCTATAAACGGTTGTTTATGTCTTCAAGGAGACATTCAATTACAATATGCACGGAGGCTCTCTTAGCCACCCACTTTAGAAAGTATTTTGCCAAGTTTCAAGCTTGTGTGTACAGAAATATCGGAGATTCTCTTGTTTACATACATACATACGCACATACGGCGCTTCGCGCAAAATGTACGTTCAGCAGCGAGGTTACCGTAACTAGACATGACGTAATTTTTCTTGTTACTTCAATTGTGAGAGGTTTAGGCCTGCCCGCCTTTGACATCATGGACATGCTATTAAATTCGCCCCACCGCGACCCGTCCTAAAAAGTCACTTGAATAAATAGAAGGGACTTAAAAATTCTTAGACCAGTACAATCCAGAACAAAAAGGTGACTGTCAAGCGTATGAAATGCAGAGAAGAACCCAGCGGAGAAAGAAACACGCTTAGAAAAGACACTTACAACACAACTGTGTTATAACTGTCTTTTTTAAGCGTGTTTCTTTCTCCGTTTGGTTCTTCTCGTAGACCAGTACACATTTGATATTATTTCAGAAAAACGTGGACCGTGAGTATTTCCTGCTGTTTTCCATAACGGACGAGAACAAGTCCTGGTACAACACCGTCAACTTCCAGAACCTTGTCAACGTCAATCGTAACGACCCCGACTTCCAGGAGTCCAACATGATGCACGGTAAGAACGACCTATGTGTGTGCGTTGTTCTGTGACTTTGAACCTGCGACTTGCCAACCTTGTTCACGCAGTCGATATATGTATCAAAATATGATGATGTTTGATACAAGTGACTTTTCAAATAACAATGTGTGTCGATTACGTGTGCTGCAATTGGTACTAAAGTGGTATGAATATTACTCCGGCCTACCATGGACCCATAACAGCACTTCCGTCAGTGACGCTTATCTTTTGTATTCAAAAGTGTAGTACATCACTAAGCATTAACCACTGGAGAGATTTACTTTTAACCAAACATCGGCAAACGCTTACCACGGCATGCTCCTTTAACCCTTATCGTTCGGAATACACCAGTGTGTGAAATAAGTTTGACTAAAATAGTTCAAGGGTGGTGCCAGAATAGCTTGGTGCCTCTAGGCGCCAAGCTATTCTGGCACTACCCTTGAAATAAAGCCATTGGTCTATATCCTTATCTGGAAGTACTATAAAGTAGCTTGCACATGGCAGTGTACAAATGTGAAGCTTTTAGCCTCAGTATGATAGGGGTTAACGCCGTACAGCAGACGACTTGCACCGATTTGATGAAAACCTAGACTATTGTGAACTGAAACTTTGGTTACATTTATTTAAGAGGGCATTAAGACGTGTATTATGGCTTTTCAAGTATTTGCAGAAAAACAGATCCGTGGTATTTTAGGCTGTGATTTCTTAATGTTGTGTTGCCAAGGTATCAACGGGTACCTGTACGGCACGCTGCCCGGACTAGAGTTGTGTAAGGGGGACCGGGCTGTGTGGTACGTATTTAGTGTGGGGACTGAGGTGGACCTCCACACCATCTATCTGCACGGGCAGTCCCTCACGATCTTCGACACGCACCGCTCCGCCACCGCCATCTTGCCTGGGTATTTCAAGACGCTCTACATGAACGCTGAAAGTGTTGGTAAGGACTGGACACTGCTGATTTGTGTGTATAACATAATTTGACTCGTAGCTTTTTGTATTGTCTGAAAGTGTTGGTAAGGACTGGACACTACTGATTTGTGTGTATAACATAATTCGACTCGTAGCTTTTTGTATTGTCTGAAAGTGTTGGTAAGGGCTGGACACTACTGATTTGTGTGTATAACATAATTAGACTCTTAGCTTTTTGTATTGTCTGAAAGTGTTGGTAAGGGCTCGACACTGCTGATTTGTGTGTATAACATAATTAGACTCGTAGCTTTTTGTATTGTCTGAAAGTGTTGGTAAGGACTGGACACTGCTGATTTATTTGTATAACATAATTAGACTCGTAGCTTTTTGTATTGTCTGAAAGTGTTGGTAAGGGCTGGACACTACTGATTTGTGTGTATAACATAATTAGACTCTTAGCTTTTTGTATTGTCTGAAAGTGTTGGTAAGGGCTCGACACTGCTGATTTGTGTGTATAACATAATTAGACTCGTAGCTTTTTGTATTGTCTGAAAGTGTTGGTAAGGGCTGGACACTGCTGATTTGTTTGCATAACATAATTATACTCGTAGCTTTTTGTATTGTCTGAAAGTGTTGGTAAGGGCTGGACACTGCTGATTTGTTTGCACAACATAATTATACTCGTAGATTTTTGAATTGTCTGAAAGTGTTGGTAAGGGCTGGCTACTGCTGATTTGTTTGTATAACATAATTATACTCGTAGCATTTTCTATTGATGCTTAACCCCTTGGCTGTCACTAGCGCTGTCTAACTGCTTCTTTACCTGTTTTCCAGCTCTGAGTGATATTACCTGTGACACGTCATATACTGTTTCAATGTCCTACAGGCCAGTGGGCGCTGATATGCCGGACTAACTCACACTATGTAAAGGGGATGAAAGCGCTGTTCAACACCCGAGACTGCGGCAATCCCCCTGCCTTCAAGGGCCATGCTGGTTACGGCCCCACTGGGCAGGGACGCAACAGGACTTACTTTCTGCAGGCCGAGGAGCAAATGTGGGACTATGCACCTAGTGGACAAAATCTCATCGGTGGTGAAAGTCTGCTGAACCCAAACTCGTAAGCAATATAGCCGGATTATTATATACCTCAGTGAGCGTAAGGTCCAGTCGGCCCGCAGTGACCCGAGCACGGTCGTGCGCAGGTCATAATACGGCCTTAGGACAATATGCTTACTGGAACAGTACGTAGTCAAGGGACAAGCAACTAAATATTGTCAAATATGCTGACATGTGCAAGTTTTTGCCTCTGATTTTATGTCGTATAATTTGTAATAGAGATGTGCAAACTTGAAGGAATTTCGCGAGGAGTTAGCTGCATCATTATGATACAAAGGTTGCTTTTGCATTTTCATCTTTTAGTTAATCAGGACCAAAAAGGTGACTGCCAAGCGTGTAATATGCAAAGAAGTACCCAACGGAGAAAGAAACACGCTTAGAAAAGACGGGTACAACACAATTTATTAATATTTCGGGTAAATACCCTTTGTCAAAATAGACAAACAAACAAACAGAGAGATTAGCCGCTACTTATCTTCATTGGCAGAAGGAATGTGGCAACGTTTAGTTGCTTGTTTTGAAACTCTTGACTGCAATTTTGCAGTTTTTACTCAACCATACAATGCAAAATAACATGGTAAAAATATACAACTAGAGTATGTTTTCTGGAAAACCAGGTTATAACTCATACAGTTGCATTCAAAAGTTTAATAATAGGGTGTGATTATGCGGCGTAAACGCAAGTAGACAATGAGCCGCACATAACGCAAGTATACAATGAGCCGCCCGTAACGCAAGTAGACAATGAGCCGCCCGTAACGCAAGTATACAATGAGCCGCCCGTAACGCAAGTATACAATGAGCCGCACGTAACGCAAGTATACAATGAGCTGCCCGTAACGCAAGTATACAAGTCCGTCCTACAGTATACTAGTCCGTCCTCCACTATGCGTGATTCTGTTGGCAGTGCCCACGGTGGTTGCCTCTCTCCACTCGCCTCACGTGGTGTTTGGGGGGACATGACCAGTATGGACAACTTTCTGCCCTCCGCTGTGCATGATTCCACTGACAGTGCCCACGCTGCTTGTCCCCCTCCACTCACTTCACGTAGTGATTGGGGGGACATAATCAGTGTGGACAATTTTCAATTTCAGCCTCCCACTCTGTGTGATTCTGTTGACAGTGCTCACGCTGGTTGTCTCCCTTCTCTCGCCTTACATGGCGATGGGGGGGGGGGGGGGGGGACATAGCCAGTGTGGCCAACTTTCAGCCCCCCATTGTGTGTGATTCTGATGACAGTGCCCATGCTGGTTGTCTGCCTCCACTCGCTTCACGGGGCGATTGCGGGGACGACATGGCCAGTGTGGACTCTGTGCATTCTTCTGATAACAATACCCGCGCGGGTTGTCTCCCTCGGCCCGCTATGCGTGGCGAGCCTGGGGAGACAACCAGTGAGGACAGCTCCGCGGCCTTCACTGTTGAGGACTCTGACGTCAAGGCTGTGTTTCAGCACCTAAACATTAGAAAAGCCGCTGGACCTGACAATGTGTCTCCCTGTGTGTTGAAGCACTGTGCAAATCAGCTCGCTGGCGTGTTTTCGGACATCTTTAATATGTCATTCAGTCAGCGCAAAGTGCCAAAGTGCTTCAAACGATCCACAATAATTCCAGTCCCAAAGAAAACCAAAGTGACATGTCTAAACGACTACAAACCAGTGGCTTTAACTCTTTCATGAAGTCACTTATTGACCCGTGTTTTGACCCACATCAGTTTGCCTATAGAGGGAACAGATCTGTAGAGGACGCTGTCTCTTTGGCTCTATTTCATGTTCTTCAGCACCTAGAGCAACCTAACACATACGCACGCATTCTCCTCGTAGATTATAGCAGTGCCTTTAACACTATTGTCCCTTCCAAGTTTTTTGATAAACTACAACAGATTGTTCTTTTCCACAGTCCATTTGCTTATGGCTGCTCGACTTTCTCCTGGATCGTCCGCAGGTCGTTAAAGTGGGTGACCGTGTGTCCTCCTGTATTTCCCTGTCCACGGGCACCCCTCAGGGGTGCGTTTTGTTTCCTTTGCTGTACTCGCTCTTCACTTACGACTGCAGAGCAAGTCGGGAGGGTACGCAAATGTTTAAGTTTGCTGACGATACCACAGTGGAGGGAATGATAAAAAAAACCTGTGATGAATCCCAATACCGGGAGCAGGTCGATCAGCTTGTGCAGTGGAGTGACCAGAACAATCTGGAACTAAATGTCGGTAAGACAAAAGACCTGATAGTGGACTTTAGACGTAACAAAACTGTCCTCCCCCCTCTTGTAGTTCACGATCAAACCGTAGAAACTGTTCAGCATTTTAAATTTCTGGGAACCACCATCTCCGATGATCTTAAATGTGAACAAAACACAGAGAACATTGTAAAGAAAGCACAGCAGCGCCTTTATTTTTTTAGAAGGCTGAGGGCTTTTGGTGTGAGCAGAACTGTCATGGAGCACTTCTACCGGGCCGCGATCGAGAGCGTGTTGACCTTCTCGATCGCGGTCTGATATGGCAGTGCGTCTGCACGAGAAAAACACAGACTGAACCGTGTCGTCAGGACAGCATCCAAAATAGTCGGCAAAGACATGCCAAGCCTTGACAGTGCGTACCAACAGCGGCTGCTTAGACGTGCAGGGCTTATTGCACGCGACACTACACACCCGGCTAACTGTCTCTTTAACCTGCTTCCGTCTGGTCGCCGCTACTCTGCTCTCAAAGCACGGACAAACCGTTTTAGTAACAGTTTTTATCCTAGTGCTGTCCGAGCCCTTTCTGTGTTATAAGCGTGCGATGATGTGCTCTGTGGGTCGATCATAGAGTTTCATTGCCGAGGCCGACTGATGTTTGCGTGAATGACTGAGTGAGAGTGCGTATGTGCATGGAATCATGTGACAGGCCTACAGAGCACTTCGCCCAACCCTTCTGCTATCCCTTTGGCTGCTGGTGGTGTTTGGTCGAGCTGACTCCACGAGTCTCCTCCCCTGGCAGGGTGCGCCCCAGCGGTTGAGAGAATAGTGTATATCAGTATTAGCCTAGTCTTATGATATATATTAACCAGTTTTACATCCAACTGTGATCACTAAATTAGTGACATTTACTCTAAGATATTTTGGTTTCTTCTTAAACGATATACCTTTAATTAATTTCGATTGCCTAGATTAATAGGCGTGTGTGTTTGTGTGTGTGTGTGTGTGTGTGTGTGTGTGTGTGTGTGTGTGTGTGTGTGTGTGTGTGTGTGTGTGTGTGTGTGTGTGTGTGTGTGTGTGTGGAAGATGAGCGTGGGTGTGTACGGTATGTATTGGTGTATTGGTTTGTGATATTAGTTGCTTAGTTTTAAAGTTTTTACAGTGTGTGTAGGGCATTGGATTTGTGTGATAGAGTATTGATTGGTTGTTTTATTGTTTGTGTTTTGTTGTTGTTGTTGCTGTTGTTGTTGTTGTTGACTGTTATGTTTGTAATTGTAACGACACCAACACACATTCCTATGCTTTATGTTCTTAAGGCAAATGGCAATAAACAGTATCTTATCTTATCTTATAAAATGAGCCGCCCGTAACGCAAGTATACAATGAGCCGCCCCAAAGTAGCCCTCCTACATCCAGCATGTCACTGACTTGATTGCAACATGCTAAGTGGTAAGATATTGTATTGTCAAAAAACTTGTTTCTTTGCAGGCAAGTGACAAACATGGTTTAAGACTAACCTTGATGTGAGACTTAGGAAAATTTGTGCATCTACATCGCACCTCATTCCATTGTACAGCTTTACTTTTCGTCATTTATAATGGATGCCATGTATGAATCTGACATAAAAACAGTATCAGCTAGGAAAGGGAGCATCATCAAGAATCCTCAGTGAATACCCTCATAATATACATACATATATATAAATGGACATACAAATGGACACCCAGAGCAACATTTGCATCAGAACGTGATCTCTCGTAGAACCCAGATCTGTTGATTTTCTGGACCTTATTATAATAATAATAATACCGTTATTATCTGCTAATCTTGCTAGATAATCTTTTATTTAGGAAAGAATGTTGATATCAGACGTCACGGAGACACGGATGTCTGATTATTCAGCTTGCAATGCTCCTGCAACGTTATGTTTTAGACAGAGATGACCCATTCGAGCCCCATGCCAGCAGGTCATTACCTTTGGGAATACGTGGAAAACAAGATAGGCAACCAAAGACGATTAAATGTCAAGCCTATTTTGCAGGTCTGCTAAACAGAGTTGAAATTTAAATTATTTTCAGAGCCCTTGCATGGTTTTTGTCTACCGTATTTAAAAAATAAGGTAGACTTTGAAATGGGGCTGGTCGGAGCGCAGTCCGGAGCATGCACATGACGTTTTTGGCGTGCGGGGCAGAAATTCTGGCAAACAAGTAACAAGATAAAAAATGACGTCACGTCTAATCTTGCTAGAGAACGTCTTTTTGGCGCCAAAGCGCCGTGTGTGTGTGTGTGTGTGTGTGTGTGTGTGTGTGTGTGTGTGTGTGTGTGTGTGTGTGTGTGTGTGTGTGTGTGTCTGTGTGTGTGTGTGTGTGACAGCGACTAGAGCCCGCGTTTGAGGACAGACGAGCTTGAAATTTTAGGATATTGTCCCTAATAGAATTATCTCGAGGCCTTTTTGTCGATGTTTTGATTAAGATGCTCATTGGCGAGGAAATGGCCGTTTCACAAAATCCGGTTGATCCACACTGGAGTCCTTAATATTTCTTATTTTTTTACTAGATATTTTGCTTTGCATATAGATAGATAAAAGGGAGATATTGAATGAGTTCGTTAACCAGCATTGTACCTCTAGAACGTTTTGAGTGATAATTAATTTTTTTAATATATATATATATATATATATATATATATATATATATATATATATATATATATATATATATATATATATATATATATATATATATATATATATATATATATATATATATTCACGTTTGTGGGATTAATTTCACGAATTATATGGTTTAATCTTACAAAATTCAATCTTCTCATTAATAATGCATGATTTGTCGTTTACGTATAAGCATACAGTTTGTCTCGGCTGTCGGGTACGATTAGGTCAATTGTGACCTGTATACCCTAGGTGTGAAAATCAGACAATTTTCTGTACCACTTTTCCGGAGTCATTTGTAAAACATCTAACATAAATTTAATTTGATTTTACGAAAATCAAAACTATCTTCTCATTAATAACCGCATTATTTTTCATAAAAAGTGTTTGCATAAACCTCCTTTTTGTCCCGGCCCAGAGGTAGGATTAGGTCAAATTGTGACATGTAAGCTCTAGGCATGAAAATCAGCAAGAAAATTGCAAAGTTGATCCTCTGATACGACAAATGTCAGTACTGCAATGAGTGACGTATAACATCGAGTCGTCACTATGAACACGGCGTCGTGGGACTAATGATGCCAAGACGTAAAGCTTGAAGTGATGTCATTTCGCTGCTCGTGCTGTTATTCTATCTACAGCCTTTCACTAACATCTAGGCGCATACCATAAATGTTGCTAAATGTTACCAACATATGTACTGCACAACTTTGACGTCATATCTGAGATCACTAGAATAATGGCGCCCCTACTAGAACCTTCCAGTCTAATGTAGGTCAGACATTGCGACAGTGTAGCAAAAATATGCAACGTTTGAGCTACACAACAAAAATCGATCGGAATTCGCCATGCAAAAGAAAACGAATCATGTTATAAAGGTAGGTGATTCTTCTCTATAATAACTAAGTTGAACACAGGGTCTTGTCCTATGAATAACACAAACATGCCCTAAAAAGAATAAGTCAACCACAAACGTAACACCCTTCAATGCCAGTATATGTAAAATGTATGCCTTTGAAAGCAAACTCAACATCAAATAAGCCCAATTCCTCTGTATGCCTTTGAAAAGCAAACTCAACATCAAGTAAGCCCATTTCCCATGTATGCCTTTGAAAGCAAACTCAACATCAAGTAAGCCCATTTCCCATGTATGCCTTTGAAAGCAAACTCAACATCAAATAAGCCCATTTCCCATGTATGCCTTTGAAAGCAAACTCAACATCAAATAAGCCCATTCCCCATGTATGACTTTGAAAGCAAACTCAACATCAAGTAAGCCCATTTCCCATGTATGCCTTAGAAAAGCAAACTCAACATCAAGTACGCCCATTTCCCATGTATGCCTTTGAAAGCAAACTCAACATCAAATAAGCCCATTTCTCATGTATGCCTTTGAAAGCAAACTCAACATCAAATTAGCCCATTTTCCCAAACAACACGGCCCAGTAAGAGGAAAAGACCTTCTGAGCCGCCGCATCTGCCCGGGACTCATGAGGTTCATTGCCTCTTACAAATGGGTGGTGTTGGAATGGTTTCCCCAGTGAATAGTATCATTCACACAATTATCGCCCTTTATCATCCCTCCCAGCGCGGGCTACATCTATGCGCGTAATGACCCTCCCTACCTGGGCACTCGCTACCTGAAGGCCCGCTACCACCAGTATACCGACGCCACCTTCAGCACGCGTGTGCCACGTAGCCCGGAACATCAACACCTGGGAATTCTGGGACCAGTCATCAGTGCTGCCGCCTTTGATACGGTGACTGTGGTGTTCCGGAACAACGCCTCCCGGCCCTACTCTATCCACGCACAGGTAATGGGTTTGATACAGTCACTGTGGTATTCAGGAACAACGCCTCCCGGCCCTACTCTATCCACGCACAGGTTTGCTTGGAATATTCCCATCATTCATCGACATTGAACGATGCCTGCTGTAATGAATACCCATCGAAAAACGCCTTGAGCGGCGTGTTATTTGTAACTTAAACACGCGCATATACGTGTAAACTTAATCAACACCGTCACTGCCACTGGACTCATATTTCATTTCTAAAATCTTTGTTGGACAACCAAAATCCAGATCCGTCCAAAGGACACGGACACACAATTGGTCAGAGCAAGAGGGATAGATCCTCGTGAGCCCTCTCAGTCGCGGGAGCTCATAAAGATCTATGTCTCTTGCATTTCACTTTTTATCGGCAGTGAAGGAGTTAACCCACCCAGCCCTAACAGAACTCAGCAGAACGTCCAAGGTAGTTCCCACCCAGCCCTAATAGAACTCAGCAGAACGTCCAAGGTAGTTCCCACCCAGCCCTAACAGAACTCAGCAGAACGTCCAAGATATTTGAACAATAACCATTTGTTCTGTTTTGTTCTAGGGTCTGGCCTACGACAAGAGCTCTGAGGGCGCGAGCTATGCGGGTCAGAACGCGGGCGTGCCTCCCGGGGGCGTGGCCGTGTACACGTGGACAGTGCCAGAGGATTACGCCCCGGCCCAAGGGGACCCGCCTTGTATCACGCAGGCCTACTACTCTGCTGTCGACCCCGTCAGGGACACATACTCTGGACTCATCGGTAAACAATCGCGTCTATCTATCTATCTATATCCCGTAGTCTTACCGACCGTTGGGGCACCACTGATGACTTGGCAACCAGCTCCCTCCATTCCTCTCTGTTCTCTGCCATTCTTAGCGTATCGCCCAGCCTCAGTCCTGTCCACTCTGAGATATTGTCCTCCCATCTTTTCCTCTGTCTTGTTCTCCTTCGTCCTCCTTGTACAGTGCCTTGCAGGATTGTTTTGGCAAGCCCTGCTGATCGCGTACTTCGTGCTTGAATGCTCGACACTTTGAACCTCACAATCAAAATTCGTAAACTTTGGAATTCTGGAGCTGTTGTCTGAAGACTAAATATTATTAAAGATTGGGAGACTGATCGGTCACCATCGTTCAAGGGTAGTGCAAGTCTAGCTTGCTGCAGATCTATGAGTGTAATGCAGTATGGTAAGGAAACTTAGGAGTGGTGGACGTTTTGGTCCCATTTGCAGCACTGCACCAGAACTTGCATGAGTGAGCATAGAACTGCGCCAGCCGCTGAGCATTGTGCACTGATATAGCGGGGTGAGTGTTGTGGCGCTATAGCGGGGTGAGTGTTGTGGCGCTATAGCGGGGTGAGTGTTGTGGCGCTATAACGGGGTGAGTGTTGTGACGCTATAGCGGGGTGAGTGTTGTGGCGCTATAGCGGGGTGAGTGTTGTGGCGCTATGGCGGGGTGAGTGTTGTCGCGCTATAGCGGGGTGAGTGTTGTGGCGCTATAGCGGGGTGAGTGTTGTGGCACTATAGCGGAGCACCTTGCTTAGTGGCTGGCGCAGGACTTAGCTCACTCTTGCAACGGAACCCAAGGTGCCCATTGTTTCTGATTGCTTCTGTATGATTTGTGTGCAGACCATTCAGCTCAGGTTGAGTTTTTTTGTTCCGTCCCGCACGCGTTTTTGAAAAGAATTTCCAAGACCCATCTGCGGCTCTGATATACATTGCCCCTACATCGGTCAAACCGCTCACTGATTTTGCACAGTTTGAGCTCCGTCAGCAGAAGGCCTGTGTCAGGTACTCAGTCACCTCTAGTGCACACAACATGAGTCACTTTGACCTCCGTCAGCATAAGGCCTGTGTAAGGCACTCAGTCACGCCCAGTGCACACAACATGAGTCACTTTGACCTCCGTCAGCATAAGGCCTGTGTCAGGCACTCAGTCACGTCCAGTGCACACAACATGAGTCACTTTGAACGTCAGCATAAGACCTGTGTCAGGCACTCAGTCACGTCCAGTGCACACAACATGAGTCACTTTGAACTCCGTCAGCATAAGGCCTGTGTCAGGCACTCAGTCACGTCCAGTGCACATAACATGTCACAACAACATCAGCTTTACGTAGGCCTACACACATCCTGTAGCAGATGATGATGACAAATAACTGGACGATACATCTGACAGCCACAGTCCATGTAGACCTGGGGAGTAGTGCTGTGACAACTGCTGCATGGAATACAGATGCATGGAGCGTGGCTCTCCAATGTTCCGACTGCTTATTTGTAAGTATCGTCTGCTACAGGATTGGATCGGTCTGCGTACGCCTGATAGGATCTGACAGGAGTTCCGTTGAGACTAAGTGTATCTCATACTCTGTTCATGGTGAGCACTGGACTGGACTCTACAGACGGGTGCTGTTTGGGCTGACGGGGTTCAAACTGCACAAACTCGGTTAGTGAGCTCAGGGCCCTAGCTGGGTCCTGGAATTAACACGGGCGGGACGGAACAAAAAGACGGAATCTCAGCTTTAAATGTAATGCAATGTGGTGCACGGAACGTGGGAGTCAATGTTGATTTCTGGCTCTGCGTATTGCGCTGGGGGTGATATTGTCCGAGATAGTTGTAAGGTTGACTGAGTCCGTGTTAGACTTAAACGTTTACATTGTTTGTATGCCTGCGTGTGTGTGGGTGCGCTGATGTGTGTGTGTGTTTGCATACGTTCGTGCGTGTGTGTGTATGTGTGTGTGTGTTTGCGTGTGTGTGTGTTTATGCGTGCATGTGTATACGCGCGCGTTCTCCTCTTTTGTTATTTTTGTCAGGTCCTCTCCTGGTGTGCAAGCCTGGTGTGCTGAACGCCCAAGGACGGCGCCAGGATGTCAGTCACTCCTTCTTCCTCCTGTGGATGATCTTTAACGAGAACCTCAGCTGGTACATGACCCGATCTCCACCGCCTAATGTGCTGGACTTTGAGGAAAGCAATCTCATGCACGGTGAGCCCTGGCGCACCACAGCAGGAGATGGATCCAACAGGATAATTCAAGTGCAGTGCCAGGCACCAAGTTCATCTGGCACTGCCGTTGAATTGTCATGGTCGATCCATCTCCTGTAGCTGGTACATAGTTGTCACGTCACACCTCCACAATGTAGGAAATGCGGTCTTGGGGTTAAATGGGTTAATGTATGTGCAGGTCTGTGATATTGGACCTTAGGACTCCATCCCGTATGGTCTAAATTACAGACCATCACCCTTTGAGTACAAGCATCAAGGCCACCTATGTGTACCTTGTGACAGCAAGCCCACGTATGTGGGTAGAGGGTAGTGCCTCAACTCAGACCCCTGTCCTGCAACGACTCGATTAACCCT
This sequence comes from Semisulcospira habei, assembly GCA_036245525.1. NCBI lineage: Eukaryota > Metazoa > Mollusca > Gastropoda > Semisulcospiridae > Semisulcospira > Semisulcospira habei. The sequence goes on along the minus strand of BTPG01000002.1, from coordinate 272,483,026 downwards.
CTGTCTGTCGTTAGCGGTTGTTGTTGTTGTTGTTGTAGCGATGATTCGGGCACAAGCACTACAGACAGCCAAAGGATTGTTAAACTCCGGTTTATTCAGTAACTTCAAACGTATCGTACATTTCACAAATGCAGCTTTCTTGGTTTCAGCCATGAACGGTTACATCTACGGGAACAACCCGCCCATAGTGTTGTTCCAGAACCGCCTGGTGGACTGGCACCTTATGGGCCTCGGCTCCCAGGGCGACATCCACTCCGTCCATTTCCACGGCAACGACGTGCGTGTGTTCCAGACGGGCGTGCATCACCGTGACGTGATGCAGCTGATGCCGGGCGTGATGCGCACCGTGGTGATGAACGCTACAGAGGCGGGCCAATGGCTGCTGCATTGCCACGTGCACGACCACATCACGGCCGGCATGGAGATCACCTACACTGTCAGGCCGTAGCTGGCTCTTTTCATGACGATGGGTGCCGAGGCGCAACTTGAACGTGTCATGCTTGTCATGATGCACGTGTGTGCAAGTGTAATGAAATAACGTTTTTAACCCATTCTACCCCAGACACACCACAGCAAGATAAAGATCGACCATGATAGTTCAAGGGTGATGCCAGAATAGCTTGGCGCCTAGGGGCGCCAAGCTATTCTGGCATCACCCTTGAACTATCATGGTCGATCTGTGTCCTGCACTGCAACGCAGTCTTCAGAAGAACGACTTCCAAATTTTGGGGGATTTAGGTCTTGGGGTAGAATGAGTTAATAGAGCAATGAGTAATAATAATAATAATGATAATAAACCAGGAGTAACAGCCTCAGTTGCTATGATGTTGGTAGCAAAATTGAATAAAATGTGGCCTTTTGTGTAGATGCACGTATTTACATGTGTATTATGTGTCAGTGAGATGAATGCGTGATGGCGTGGGAGTGTGTGCCAGCGAAAGAGACATATCCCAGTAAGCAAAAGACCCTGTGGCCGACGTCGGCCGCAGTCGGCCGCAGTAGGCCCGCGCACAGCCGTGCGCGTGCCCACTGCAGTCCACGTCGGCAAGGTCTGGTGAAGCAACAGGTGAAAATCGAACGCCGCCCCGCCAACTGCAGCTGCCGCGGACATTAGCAACGCCTCTAGAGACTTAAACTCGGAATAATCCCTGAATCGGATGATGTAAACAGCGCTGATCTCTGCCAGGTAGGGACTGTATAAGCCTCTCCAGTCACTAGGGCTGATGAAAGTCTATGCATCCAGCAGACTGAAGGCAGGAGTCCAGTGTAGCCGCTGTACGCTTTCTTCATGTCTAAGTATCGACTTTACCCTCGTACGGATATTAGCAGTGACAATGTAGACGCAACATGCGTTGTTTGTAAATCAGGAATGGGTCCAAACTACGTTTGGACAAAAACAGTGGATGAAAAGACCGGACAAACATGCAACGTCACATGTTTTTCTTGGCTAAACATGCGATATTACATATCTGTCCGAGCTTTTCATTCATATTTTCGTCGAAACAAGAGCATTATGAACTAGCTCTGATTTTCGGAAATCCTCTAGTGGGTGTGCAAGTTTTGTGTAGTGTATTTTCGGAAATCCTCTAGTGGGTGTGCAAGTTTTGTGTAGTGTATATTCCGAAATCCCAATTGGGTGTGCACGTTTTGTGTAGTTTATATATTTAAGCGAAGTGTTTGGGCACTAACAGTGGTTTACTTGAATGTTTGGTATACCGGGTAATGAGGTGAAAGTATGAGCATGATCTAGTCTCATCAAACTACTTTCCAAGTACGAGTAACATAGATGTAATTATACAGATCTGGATGCAATGTAGACTTTTTGGTCACGTAAATCTGCTTTTTTAAATGTCGGCGAATTCTTCAATAGTAGTTAAACGCTTGATTGAATGATATGACGTCATTTTGTAAAGTTTTATTCTAAAGAATGTATATAAGCGATCGGCATCATTCACACTTGCAGCACTGCAAAGTACTGCAGCAACAATCGATTTGCAAGGTAAATATCGATTTCTATTCGATAACAGGCAAATTATAAACAGACACAACATTTCTACAGCATAGAGATGAGAACACAAGCTTGCTACATACAAGCAGGTTTTTGGTTATTTTTGTGGACTTTTCTTGTCGGTTGTTTTCATAGTTGGTATAACAAGCGCAAACCAAGGTACAGCGCTTATCGTCCTCTATGTTAAAAACGCGTAGGGGTCGCAGCGTGGCGCTAAACGACAAAAATACTAAAAAAAGAAAGGAGGAACCAAACATCTATCTACCTCGCACCCCTGTGCCACCGTAAACTGATATAGAAGCTGACAGCTATTGTGATGTAAAAGATTTCAAAGCTCCTGCCATTTTGTCCACATGATTTTAGTATATTATAATGACGGTAACAAAAAAAAAACATTTACGTCATATTTTTGTAGTTCTTACTTTCTTTGCACGCCGCATCCTTGTAGCACATAATTGTGATACTTGGGCAACACTGTTCTCCTGCGGCGGAGATGAAAAACATCACGTGTTCAAAGTTAAGATCTAATTTTGGTCTAATAACGAAAACGAATCACCTCTAAAGAAGCAAATCCACTCACCTTGTAGTGTGCGCAGTCAGATCTAAAGCAAACTTAGCATTTTCGAGGATCCCAACCGTTAAGTTCGTACATCGCCGATTTGAATAATTAATGGACTCGGAGCTTCAGTTCTAGCGCCCCCCCTCCCCCCCCCCCCCCCCCCGTCCCCTTCCCCCGCCCTCCCCCCCCCCCAAACACACACACACACACACACACACACACACACACACACAACCACACACACACACACAACCACAACTGAGGCTCAGGCCGCGGTTACTGTTTTCTAGTTTTAACCCTTGTCAGGTAGCTATTTAGTCGCGATGATTCCTGCACGAATCATCTCGACAGAACGCGCTATCCACAGACAAAGGGTTAATATTGATGTTTTCTACCACCAGTGACACATGATTAGGACTTCACAATGTACACATTGACTCTAGAGGTGAAAAGATTAGGTTCTTCATTGATTGAGAGGCTTCTTGAGCTGGGTCAGTGTTAGTGCAGCATGTGTTGTCACTAGCTGTTCGCTTGTTAACATGTGCACTGCTGCCTCAAAGCTGTCACTGATGCATCATGCTTTTATTGTGTTTACTTCGAATTAAGTCATAACCGCATACTTACCGGTGTTATCTCCTGTTGGAAAAGAAAATACATTTAACACAATTTGTCCGCGACACACAGACACAGCAGTTGGCGACATGTATTATCATTGTTCATAGTGCGTGTGACGTGTTCCACAACAAACCACATTTAGTATCACGTCACGCGTTCCCGTAAGGCAGGGACCAAAGTTCGCTAACTCTGGATCTTCAGTCTGCGGCAGATAACTGTACACGCCATTCCTCCAAACTTTCTTTCTAAGAGTAATCAAACTACGCGGTCAGGAGACTTGTTCAATTGTAAAACAGTTCCGCCGCATTATTTGGGTTCTGTCGCACAATCAAAACCTGCACCATGAAAAAATGGATTGCCCTGCTGGTACTCGCGGTGTTCCTGCCCGCTCTTCTCGTGCTGTACGTGTCTGTGGAGATTCTCCTTGACGACAAAGATCGTAACCTTGATCTTGATAGCACGTTCAAGGACACAGACGGCAAAATGTCCCAGTCAGGCGCTGGACTAGATAGGGTGTATACTGCTGGCCTTCCACGAAATGGCCAACACGAGTTTAACGTCTTGCTCCATCAAAAGAATAAACACAGCAGAAGAGAACAAATTCCAAACCCAAGAGTCGGGCTAGGTGAACATGGAAAATATAGAGGCGACATAGTTCACAAGTGGAACATGGGCGATGGAGGAGATGTTCAACAACTGAGGAAGAACGCTGACGAAGAGTACAAGGCAAATAACGACTCCATAACCTTCCCTCCGTTTATAGACTCCATTGATCCATCTGGTCCAGGTAGGTGTAACAACACAATAACTACTACTACGGCTACTAATGATGATTATGACACAACTAGTGCTAATCAACTGTTTGTCTGATAAGTCTGGGGTATGATGACGAACTGACCATAATAGTTCAAGGGTCGTGGCTGATGACTTAAGCAGCTTTCTGTCAACGACCCTTGCACTCTAATGGCCGATCCATCTCCTGCAGCAATGCACCATGCCTGAATGATTAACACGTCTGCTCCTGAATAAGTTACACTTTTGTCTGAACACGAGTTAACCTTCTGGCTGTCGCCAGCGTGTTTGGTCGAGGTGACTCCTGCAGGACCAAACACACTACCAACAGTCAAAAGGTTCCGACGTGTATACAAAGGAGTTAACATAACAGTTTTGCCTCAAGGAGTTAACCCTCTGACTTCCACAGGCCAAATGGGCCAGCCAGTCGTGGTCAACGCCAGTCTTTTGCAAGCGGAGGAGAATGCTCAGTATGACGAAGGTTGGAAGAGGAACAGTTTTAACCAGTACGTCAGTGACCGAATCAGCGTCCATAGATCTCTTCCGCACGGCTGGAGCGAGGAGTGAGTGCCACTTTCTCCTTCAACAGGACCTTTGTTTATGTCAGGCTCTTGTCTGGCACTGCAGCTGCCATGTCAATCTGTGACGCCAAACGGGGTGAAAAGCACTGTGTGTGACGTCAAATTGTCATGTTTTGTCAAAAGTCTGTTACTACAAGTCGACGCCTAGTATCGCGGGCGACGCGCGTTTGAACAGGTATTTTCCACGTGTCTATTTTCAGACAGGGTGTTGAGAGCTCACTGGTAATAGTACCGCACGGGCCAGATACACAGAACTCTTTTACGTAATAAACTGTCGCCTTATGACGTATTGGCATGTAAACGTCATGTAATGGTCTAAGCATGCAATGTTGAAAGAATACTTTTGTTGTACAGTGCAGGATTTTGCGTGGTGTGTGTGTGTATGTAGAGTAGGGTGTGTGTGTGTATATGTGTGTGTGTGTGGGGGGGGGGGGGAGCAAATGCCTGCATGAGATGACAAAAGAAAAGTGTACGATTTTGTCTTTCTTCTGCACCTGCACATATTTAACAAAGCAAACAAAGAATCCTGCTCAACACCGGTCTCATAATTATCAGACAGACGAACTGTTACCGTCCATGTACCTTGGTCACCACACGGATCTTCGATCTTTTTTTTTTTCGGAACAAAAACCCCCAAGCAGCACAGAATAACCCCATTTGTCGCCATGTTGCATACTATCTGATTACATCACCTTGCCTAAGACAATGACGTAGTGTCGGGGATTTCTACGCAACCTTCCCATGATGCCGGCCTGATTTTTGTTCTTTGAAGTCTGCGTACTTGGTTTTTACGTCACTGCGGAACCTTCAAGTTCGGGCGATCAAACATTACGCGTCGCCTAAAGTTACAACATGTTACTACGTGTTCGGCCGACCTGATGCACACTTAAAGTAATAGACTTATTGTTTTGTCCATATGAAGCAAAGGACATTGTCTCGGACGCTGACAGCTGTCATACTTCGTTCCTTCAGGGAACACACAGTGAAAACACTGCCTGTGTTTCAATTTGTGACGTATTGTCAAATATCAATCAAAGGACGCTGTCTCGGACGCTAGCAGCTGTCATACATCGTTCTTTGACGTCATACACGTTAAAAACAATGTGTGTGTTTTCACGTTGTGACTTTCCGATATTAATAAAAGGTCTGCGTTGTGAACAATTTATAAGCCAGTCAGTGCGTGTTTTAACAAAGTTAATCGTCCACTGAGTACCACGAGAATTGATAGCTGTGGTGCAGTGCCTGATTATCTTCACGCCAGTCTTCTCCGTGTGGTGACCAAGAACCCGTTATACAAATAGCGAACAGACTGGTCTTATTCTTTTTCTTCTTCTGATTATTATTATATCATATTATTATCGGGCCGATGTCGGGCGCAATCCGACAACGCGCACAGCTAAGCGCGGGCCTAAGTCGTACTACAGACACAATAATGATGACATGGACATGACAGAGGTTTCTGTTTGTTTGTTGGTTGGTTGGTTGTTGTAATTAGAACGACGTCGATGAGGTGAGGTGGTGATAGATGAGATGATGACGATAACAATAATAACGTCACCGATAATGAAAATAGAAATAATTCTTGTTATGACAGCTGTAAAGAAGCTGCGACCCACTTCCGTACACAGCTACCGAAAGCGAGCGTCATCATCATCTTCCACAACGAGGCTTGGTCCATCCTGCTGCGCTCCGTTCACAGTGTGCTGTCGCGGACCCCAGAAAACCTGCTAAGGGAAGTTATTCTTGTGGACGACAACTCCACGCATGGTGAGTACTCTCCCAAAGTCGTTCTGAATGTGCACGGAATCAGAACCGGCTATAATAAACTGAAACTGTCCTACAAAAACTGCTGAAAACCTAGTGCGCCAAGCCATCAGACCGATGTCGGCCCGATGGACTTTTGCGCATTGGAAAATTGCAACATTGATACATCTAATACAATACAATACAATACAATACAATACAATACAATAGATTCAAGATGACTTTATTGTTGCTGTAATAAAAGATAATCATGCACAGCAAAATTTGTCTTGCCACCACAGGTGCTGCTCACATTCACTCACTCGCTCATTCCACAAATTACAATAACAGAGCTACAAAATGGACAATGACTCGGGACGGGTGAAGCCCGTCGCCAAGGCTTCTAATGGCCGCGCGGCGCCAGTGGCCTCATCCCGACCCGAACCTCCCTGACAAAAACAGAATGCTAAGAAAGCCCTAAGTCTCCTGAACACACTAGTATAAAAATTATGCTCTTTTGTTAAGTTCCTACTTGACTAAGGCTAGTACACAAAAATACAAGTTAACAACAGAAACAAATTACCGTCGAAAGGAACTGAATAATCTCCCATCTAGGTAACATAACTTGAAACAACGGTCAAAGCTGCACCTGGATGCCCGTCGCTATATACAGCGCCGGTGTTCAGAGGGCACCGCTCCGACAAAGTCCTTCAACATCATTGATAACACATAACATCATGATGGTAACACTGAGTCATGAGTTATTATAATGAAATAAAAACCAGCACCCCCACACACAGTCATTTTCACTGGCTTGTTGGAAAATATCTGTCAACAGCCGGGTCGGCGGGTCAGGGCAATACGTGATACATAAACACGGCCGCCGCGGTGGTAGGAAAGCTCGCTGGTAAAATATTCTCTGTGTGCTCAGTTCCAAACTCTTCGGCCGCTGTGGGGTCAGTCAGAATGAAGAAAAAACTTGATCCGCCGGCAGTGGGTTAGTCTGTGAACAAGATGTAGGGATGGAGCCCGGAACAGCACAGGTTTAGTAATTACACAGTTTATGTGCACGCTCTTCTTTGGGATACACATAGGCTGGCACGACTGGTGAAACCGAAGTCCACATTCCGAATATTCAGCTGAGAGATTAAGACGATGTTATAGTCGGTACACCACAGCTATCACATAAAGTTGTCAAATAAAATACATCATTGTTTCCTCAGAACTTGATGGCACAACACTGCCTGGAAAATAATAATAATAGGAGTCGCTTAAAAGCACAGTTGACGGATTTTGCCGGAGCGGCCGGCCAGGAGATGGTGCCTGGCCGCCATCTTGCCACTACGCAATACAACACAACACAATACAATACAATACAATACAATACAATACAATACAATACATCACAATACAATACAATACAATACAATATAATACATCACAATACAATACAATACAATAAAACACAATACAATACAATACAATACTATACAATACAATGCAATACAGTACAACACAATACAATACTCTTTTCTCTTGGCTTGACTTCGCGAACGAAGATTTTATAGGAGTTGACCACGACGCCTGCAGGCTTGTTCGTGGCTGCGGAGGCCAATCCGAGACAGGCAGGTTCGACCGCAGTGGCTGCAGGGGAAGGTATGGCCAGGGTTCTGAGCTGCGGCATCTCTGTTTTTTCTCCTGAGCTGCTTGTCCTTAAGGCTAGCTCTGTGAGAGTCCTCAAAGGAGACAGTAGCCTTGTAAATGGTGGAGCGCCAGGTGTCACGGTCCGCAGCAAGCGAAGACCACTGGTGGTGGTCGATTTGGCAGGCACTAAGTGACTTCTTGAGACAGTCTTTGTATCTCTTCTTTGGTGCCCCTCTGTCACGGTGTCCAGTAGCAAGCTCGCCGAACAGTGTGATCTTTGGTAGGCGATAATCCTCCATCCTGGAGACATGCCCCGCCCAGCGGAGCTGTGTCCGCAGCAGCAAACCCTCGATGCTCACAGTTTCAGCCTGTTCAAGGACCTCGACGTTAGTGACATAGTCACTCCAGTGAATGCCCAGGATGGTACGCAGGCAGCGCTGGTGGAAGCGTTCGAGGAGTCGTAGTTGGCTGCGGTAGAGGGCCCAGGACTCTGAACCATACAGCAGGGTGGTGAGGACCACAGCTCTGTACACGCTGATCTTGGTGCCTGTTTTCAGCTGTTGATTGTGCCACACCCGCTTGAAAAGTCGCCCGAAAGCGCTGTTCGCTTTTGCCAGCCTGCTGTCAAGCTCCTTGTCCAGCTTGGCGTCCGACGTGATAATGCAGCCAAGGTAGGTAAACTGGTGCACTGACTTTAGTTCAGACTCGCCAATGGTGATGTGAGGAGGGCGATACACTGTCTTGGGTGCCGGCTGATGGAGGACCTCTGTCTTTTTCAGACTGACCTCGAGTCCAAAGAGCTGGGCAGCATCTGCGAAGCAAGAGGTGATGCGCTGCAGGGCTCTGTCTGTGTGTGCAACGAGGGCAGCATCATCAGCAAAAAGCAGCTCACGAATCAGTTGGTCTAGGATTTTCGTGTGGGCCTGCAGTCGTCTGAGGTTGAACAGGCTGCCATCGAGACGATACCTGATGTACACTGCATCGTCATCATCGAGGTCCACTGTGGCCTGCTTCAACATCATGCTAAAAAAGATGGTGAAGAGGGTCGGTGCCAGCATGCAGCCCTGCTTTATGCCGTTGAGAATAGGGAATGGTTCTGAGAGGTCATTGTTGAGTCTGACCTGGCCTTGCTGGTCCTCGTGTAGCTGGACAATCATGTTGAGGAACTTTGGGGGACAGCCAAGTCGCTCCAGGATCTGCCACATGCCTTGCCTGCTCACAGTGTCGAACGCTTTTGTTAGGTCGACAAATGTTACGTACAGCCCTTTGTTCTGCTCGCGGCACTTCTCCTGTAGCTGTCTCAGCACAAAGACCATATCGGTGGTGCTCCTGTTTGCTCTGAAGCCACACTGGCCCTCTGGGAGTTGGTCTTCAGCGATGGCAGGTACCAGCCGATTCAGGAGCAGCCTTGCAAGGATTTTCCCAGCAATGGACAGCAGGGTAATTCCCCGATAGTTGGAACAGTCAGACTTCTCGCCTTTGTTCTTGTACAGGGTGATAACGACTGCATCACGGAGATCTTTTGGTAGTGTTCCTTCCTCCCAGCAGCAGAGAAAGAGGTCAAGGAGCTTGTTGTGCAGTGCTGTGCCTCCATGTTTCCAGATCTCTGGCGGTATTCCATCAATGCCTGCTGCTTTGCCACTCTTGAGCTGGTGGATGGCTGTGAGGGTCTCTTCAGCGGTGGGCGGTTCATCCAATTCAACCTTTACTGGGAGGTGTGGGATTTGTAGGACGACTGCTTCTTGAACAGTGCGCTCAGCGCTGAAGAGGCTCTGAAAGTATTCCGACCAGCGGGTCAAGATGGAGGTATTATCTGTGAGGAGTGCCTGGCCATTCGCGCTTCGCAGGGGACTTTGTACCAGGTGCCTGGGGCCATACACTGCTTTCAGTGCTTCGTAGAAGCCCCTGTAGTCACCATTGTCAGCGCAAAGCTGGGTCCTCTGTGCAAGTCTGGTCCACCACTCATTCTGGAGATCTCTGAGCTTGCGCTGGAGACTGCTGCAGACGAGGCGGAAGGCAGACTTCTTCACAGGGCAGGAAGGCTGGGCTAGGTGGGCCTGATGGGCGGCTCTTTTTTTTTGCTAGGTGTTCCTGGATCTCTACATCGTTTTCGTCAAACCAGTCTTTGTTCTTCTTTCTGGCGAAACCCAAGACTTCTGCAGAGGATTTTGCAATAGCAGTTTTCAGTTGTTCCCAAAGTGTTTCAGGGGAGGAGTCTACTGGGTCCGCTGTGTCTTTGAGCCTGCGCTGTAAATCTGTCTGAAAGGCAGCTTTCACATCGTCACGCTGAAGGCTGGCAACATCAAGCTTTTTCTTGGGGGGCCCCCATTTCTTGGGTTTTGGCTTGAAGTGGAGCCTGAGTTTGCAGCGGACAAGGCGGTGGTCAGTGTGGCACTCTGCGCTGGGCATCACTCTGGTGAGGAGGACGTCACTGCGGTCCCTCTGACGCACTAGGACATAGTCGATAAGGTGCCAGTGTTTGGAGCGAGGATGCATCCAGGTGGTCTTTCGACTGTCCTTTTGCTGGAAAGTAGTGTTGGTGATGACCAGTTGCTGCTCCGCACAGAACTCCAACAGTATGCGGCCATTGTCATTGCAGTTCCCCACGCCATGCTTGCCGAGGTCTCCTTTCCAGGCTTTAGAGTTCTGGCCCACTCTGGCGTTGAAGTCGCCAAGGATGATGACTTTGTCGTCTGCAGGGGTACTCTGTAGGAGGCTGCGCAGGTCAGTGTAAAACTTGTCCTTTTCAGCAGGCTCTGCCAGGAGGGTTGGGGAGTACACACTGAGAAGGGTGACGTATTGCTGGTGTCTCAGTGGGAGGCGCATGGACATGATGCGGTCTGAGTGGCCCGTTGGTAGGTTTTCCAGCTTAGTCGCAATGGATGTCTTGACCATGAAACCCACGCCTGAGAGCCGTCTTTCTGATGCAGGAAACACAATACAATACAATGCAATACAACACAATACAATACAATACAATGCAATACAACACAATACAACATAATACAACACAATACAATACAATACAATACAACACAATACGATACAACACAATACAATACAATACAATACAATACAATGCAACACAATACAATGCAATACAATACAATATAATACAACACAATACAATACAATATAATACAATACAATACAATATAATACAACACAATACAATACAATACAACACAATACAATACAATACACATTTATTGTCTGTTCGAGTCAAAGCACGACAGAAATTTGCTTTTCGGTTCGTCATAAAACAACAATATAAGACACTAAAATAAACGCTACAAGAACATTCCATGAAAAAGTATCATTGCAGCAATCTATCACAAGCACTCTGTCCCAAGATGGGAGGTAATGTTAAGTAGATAACACATATCGCGGCGTTATAAACAAGAGTTCAAAGTCGAGACACCAGTTGTAATAAAAGACTTCTTATAAACATTCATTTTGGCAAGTGGCACTGACACGAGTTCCTGTGCCCACCAAAAGGCCATGCCTTCTCTGACAATAAATACATCTTGGTCATGCATGCGAGCGCTTTGCTCATTCTCTTTTTTTGTACATCACATCTCTTTTCAACATGGAAAAGGCCTTCGGGCTGGGTCTTATGCTCAGCAGGTTTGGTAGTGTTGTTCGATATACAACCCAGTGATCAAAGGCCACCGGCCCGATGTCAGCCCGAGGGCCATTTGCGCATTAGGAATATAATGCTTGTAGCCGTTAGTAATCAGTCGATGTTTGACTCGTACCGCTTGTGGGTATACATCTGTTACGTGGTAGTCGTAGTCGTAGTATGATGCAATCACACCAGACGCACGCACGTAGGGTTCTTGTACAGAAACTTCACTGAGCTGCAACTCGTCACACGTGGCACAGGGTTGTAGACCACACTGGAGTGACAGTTCCAACAATATTTTATTGCAGCGATGCAATCACCGCACAATGCATCCACAAATGCATCCACACACTGATACACTGTCTCCTCTACAATGCATCAACACTTTTGACACACTGCGTCTCTCATACAATGTACACACATAATTCGCTAATAGCCCCTTTCATACTATTACATATTTCCAGAACAATCCAGCAAATTCACACAACTCAAACAATCAGAAAAGAAAAACGTAACCATTAAAACGAACACTAGAAATAACTGCAGCTTTCGACTAACACCCAGGCGTATTCGACACAATGTTACGAAATGTTCCCAACAACTTTGACATCATATTTGAGGTCACTAGAATAATCTCGCCGTTTCCAGAACGTTCTAGGTCAAACGAGGTCGGACTTTGGCAACAATGTAACGAAAGACGCGTCATATTAGCTACACAACAGAAATCGACCGCGATTCTCCAAGCAAAAGAACTGAAATGAATCCTACTAAGAAGGTATGTAATTATTATCCAAAATAACTCAAATGAATATCAAATTTTTCCTATGATCAACACACACATGCTCTCAAAAGAATAACACAATCACAAAGGTAACAACTTCCCAGACAGACCCACACAGAATAGAAGCGTACTTATGGCGTACTCCCTGAGTGGGTTTATCGGTGGTGTACTGGAACAAACGGTACTGGAAGCTACACATTGTCGTGATCAATCCACTGCCATACTGGTTCAAACCTGAGATGTACTAATAGTTTATTCGTGAGCTGGTCTGTGAGATTCACCCTTACGACACACTCCCTTCACACACACCCTTCACACACACCCTTCCCCTTAAAAAATCAGTAAAGAAGGAAATACAAATTCAAAAATTAAGTTAATTAAAAGAAAGAAAGGGAAAAAGATTGTTTAGAAGAAGGAAAACAAGACATCATTGACCATCAAACTTATAGATTTGTCGCTGTCTTTCTCGCGTGTGAGCAGAGTACTTAAAGACGGCCCTGGAGACATACTGGCGAGTGAAGGACCCCCGGGTAAGAGTCATCCACGCCGCCAAGAGGGAGGGACTGACCCGTGCCAGACTGCTCGGGTATCAGGCAGCAACATCCCCAGTACTCGTCTTTCTAGACTCCCACATAGAGTGCTTCCCAGGTAGATGCCAAAAAACGTTGCTTTACATCACAATCCCAAACGTGCAAAAGGCCATCGGGCCGACATAAGCAGCAGTTGGCGCGAGCACGAGCGTGCGCGGGCCAACTGCGTCCGACGTCGGCCCGATGGCTTTTGCGCACTGGGACGCACCTTCGAACGGGTTAGTTATCAGTTAGTTGTTGAGGTGTAACGCTGAACAGGGTACTAAGGCTATCTGACAGTGCAGCGAACAGTTTGTGTGGTTCAGTACCATTGAGTATACAATTCAGTACCATTGAGTATACAATTCAGTACCATTGAGTATACAATTCAATACCATTGAGTATGCACAGTACAATGCAGTACCATTGAGTATACAATGCAGTACCATTGAGTATACAATTCAGTACCATTGAGTATACAACTCAGTACCATTGAGTACACAATTCAGTACCATTGAGTATACAATTCAGTACCATTGAGTACACAATTCAGTACCATTGAGTATACAATTCAGTACCATTGAGTATACAATTCAGTACCACTGAGTATACAATTCAGTACCATTGAGTATACAATTCAGTACCATTGAGTATACAATGCAGTACCATTGAGTATACAATGCAGTACCATTGAGTATACAATGCAGTACCATTGAGTATACAATGCAGTACCATTGAGTATACAATGCAGTACCATTGAGTATACAATTCAGTACCATTGAGTATACAATGCAGTACCATTCAGTATACAATTCAGTACCATTGAGTATACAATTCAGTACCATTGAGTATACCATTCAGTACCATTGAGTATACAATTCAATACCATTGAGTATACCATTCAGTACCATTGAGTATACAATTCAATACCATTGAGTATACAATGCAGTACCATTGAGTATACAATGCAGTACCATTGAGTATACAATTCAGTACATTGAGTATACAATGCAGTACCATTGAGTATACAATTCAGTACCGTTGAGTATACAATTCAGTACCATTGAGAATACAATGCAGTAACATTGAGTATACAATTCAGTACCATTGAGTATACAATGCAGTACCATTGAGTATACAATTCAGTACCATTGAGTATACAATTCAGTACAATTGAGTACACAATGCAGTACCATTGAGTATACAATGCAGTACCATTGAGTATACAGTGCAGTACACTGAGTATACAATACAGTACCATTGAGTATACAATGCAGTACCATTGAGTATACAATGGACAAATTTCAGAAATCAGATGTATGTCAAAACTGCACGCCCATATAACATGCGATATCGCATGTTTGCCCTGGCTAATATAATAATCCACTGTCTTCGTCGAAGCACGTGCAATTTTTACCTAATTCTGATTTTCGAACAACGTCCGGCATTTTCGTTTCAGCTGCGGAACAAACACGTGATGTGAAATGTCATGTTTTTTGCCGTGAGCTGGCGATATTGTGTTTTTGCCGTGAGCTGGCGATATTGTGATTTGTCGTGTGCTGGCGATATTGTGTTTTTGCCGTGAGCTGGCGATATTGTGATTTTGCCGTGTGCTGGCGATATTGTGTTTTTGCCGTGTGCTGGCGGTATTGTGTTTTTGCCGTGTGCTGGCGATATTGTGTTTTTTGCCGTGAGCTGGCGATATTGTGATTTTGCCGTGAGCTGGCGATATTGTGTTTTTGCCGTGTGCTGGCGGTATTGTGTTTTTGCCGTGTGCTGGCGATATTGTGTTTTTTGCCGTGAGCTGGCGATATTGTGATTTTGCCGTGTGCTGGCGATATTGTGTTTTTTGCCGTGAGCTGCCGATATTGTGATTTTGCCGTGAGCTGGCGATATTGTGTTTTTGCCATGTGCTGACGATATTGTGTTTTTGCCGTGTGCTGGCGGTATTGTGTTTTTGCCGTTTGCTGGCGATATTGTGTTTTTGCCGTTTGCTGGCGATATTGTGTTTTTGCCGTGAGCTGGCGATATTGTGCTTTTTGCCGTGAGCTGGCGATATTGTGTTTTTTGCCGTGAGCTGGCGATATTGTGATTTTGCCGTGTGCTGGCGATATTGTGTTTTTGCCGTGTGCTGGCGGTATTGTGTTTTTTGCCGTGAGCTGGCGATATTGTGATTTTGCCGTGTGCTGGCGATATTGTGTTTTTGCCGTTTGCTGGCGGTATTGTGTTTTTGCCGTTTACTGGCGATATTGTGTTTTTGCCGTGTGCTGGCGATATTGTGTTTTTGCCGTTTGCTGGCGATATTGTGTTTTTGCCGTGTGCTGGCGATATTGTGTTTTTGCCGTGAGCTGGCGATATTGTGTTTTTGCCGTGTGCTGGCGATATTGTGTTTTTGCCGTGAGCTGGCGATATTGTGTTTTTGCCGTGTGCTGGCGATATTGTGTTTTTGCCGTGAGCTGGCGATATTGTGTTTTTGCCGTGAGCTGTCGATGTTGTGTTTTGTGTTGTCGGTAGCGCAGTTTGTCGCGATGATTCCTTCAAGAATCGAGTCAGCCAGTCAGTCCTGCAGGAATCGAGTCAGCCAGTCAGTCCTGCAGGAATCGAGTCAGCCAGTCAGTCCTACATGAATCGAGTCAGCCAGTCAGTCCTGCAGGAACGAGTCAGCCAGTCAGTCCTGCAGGAATCGAGTCAGCCAGTCAGTCCTGCAGGAATCGAGTCAGCCAGTCAGTCCTGCAGGAATCGAGTCAGCCAGTCAGTCCTGCAGGAATCGAGTCAGCCAGTCAGTCCTACATGAATCGAGTCAGCCAGTCAGTCCTGCAGGAATCGAGTCAGCCAGTCAGTCCTGCAGGAATCGAGTCAGCCAGCCAGTCCTGCAGAATCGAGTAAGCCAGTCAGTTCTGCAGGAATCGAGTCAGCCAGCCAGTCCTGAAGGAATCGAGTCAGCCAGTCAGTTCTGCAGGAATCGAGTCAGCTAGTCAGTCCTGCAGGAGCGAGTCAGCCAGTCAGTCCTGCAGGAACCGGGTCAGCCAGTCAGTTCTGCAGGAATCGAGTCAGCCAGCCAGTCCTGCAGGAATCGAGTCAGCCAGTCAGTCCTGCAGGAATCGAGTCAGCCAGTCAGTCCTGCAGGAATCGAGTCAGCCAGCCAGTCCTGCAGGATTCATCTCGACAAACAGCACTATCGACAGCCAAAGGGCATCACACATAATCATTTTATGCAAAAGATTATGGCACGATAGGGATTTTATATTTTTGCCACAGATCGTTCTCACAATCAGAGTGAATAATGATTGGTAAACTGCCCTGGGTGAAAGTGACTACTCAAACGCTTTGTTTCCAAGTAGCACGACACGTGTGCCAACAGTAAAACTAACGGCCTGCATAACACGTATAAACGACTTGCAGGGTAAGACATGTCTGACTGAGCTTTGAGACTGAGTTGGCGAGAAACACTCACTGGAAAGTGGTAATATTACGCTCGACCTTTAAATGCCAAATGTCAAATGTCAAATGCCAAATGTCAAATGTCAACTGTCAAATGCCAAATGCCAAATGTTAAATGTTAATGTCAAATGCCAAATGTCAAATGCCAAATGCCAAATGCCAAATGTCAAATGTCCCTCGTAAGGAAAGACCCGCCGACATGCATCAAATGTTTGCAGCAGTGGGCTCGCGCGGGCCCAGTACGGCCGATGTGAGTCCAATGATAATTTGTTAACAAAACATTGCATTGACTTTCACTATATAACGCACACTGTCGATCTTATATACTAATGGTCAAAACTTAACAGCCACCCCAGTTTTTGTGTCATTGATTATCGTCGCAAGTACGCTAATAAAATACAATGTTCTGTAGATCCAAATGGGTTAAAAGTTGACCTTAGACAGTCCACTGCACAGGCAACAATAGACAACAATTCATCAATTTCCACGAACGTGTCAATGCACGTGAAACATTGTCAGTTTTTGTGAAAAGCTGTGCGATATTGGCAAGCGTACCAAAGGCAGGCAGGTAGAAAAACTCGGTAAAGTCGTGATGCACGTGCTAAAGGGGTCAGTCGTTAACACTGAGCACTTCTGTTTCGCTACAAATACCGGAGGAGATTCGGAGCTCAGCAGCAGAGGAGAGAGGACGGTCCACCGCTCTCTCCAACACAGCGAACAAGCAAGCAAGCAAGGCAAAGCCTCACTGCGCCTCGCCAGTCGAAGCGGACGGCCCCGCGCTTCGGCCAAGCAAGCAAGCAAGGAAAATTGCGGCAGGGCAACACAGCCTGTAGCAAGCAAGCTGAAAAGAGGAAAATCGGCTATGGCTTCTCGCAAAGACGCCCCCGCCCTTCTAAGGGCGAACCGAAGGAAGACTAACCTCCAGCAGTTGAAGAATACGCCGCAAGCAATGGAAAACAGCCACCCAACAAGCCTCCCAAGAAAGAGAGAGCGACCCGGCGGAACAAACCGCCAATGTCGCCACCGATACAACCGACCCAGCAATACTGGGAACAAGTGGGGGGAACAACCCCCACACACCCCACGGCAACAGGAGTTGCCAACCCAAATGGCACATCCACTGCATCGCCACAGGACTTCGAGGCAGAAATCCTGAGGCGATTCCCGCCTCCGGACTCAATCAGGCACCTTTTTAAGGGGCTCAACCCTAGCCAAACGACAGCAACACCTGTCAGCAACGAAGAAGAGGCGGACCTCGCCCGCCCCAAGCCACCACCACCACCACCACAACAAGAAGAGGAGCCCTGGGACCAGTCGGAGCCGTCGTCGGAGCCGGATTTCCCACCCTCCCCACCGCCGGTCGACATCCCCGAGTCACTTGCTCGGGAACGGCCGGCATCAATTGAGGAGGAGGGGACTCGGCTCCGGTCTATGGGGTTCGACGACCTGGTGCTCCTGCTGCAGGATGCCATCCCGGCACTACTGGCAACCGAGGGAGACGTATACAACAGGGCACTGGTCACCTCCCGGTGGCTAGTGCACTCGGGCGCCATCCGAGACCTACAAATCCCCACGACGGTAAACACGGCCAGCCAGGCCGTAGCCCAGCAAAAGCACACGGAATGCCAAGCAACGACCGCCGCACCATCAACAGCCAACAAGAAGCCCAGCACCACGCCCCCCCGCCACTAAAAACATAGGGTGCGGGACAACCCCGCCCACGACCCAAGAAACAGGCACCGAAACGGAAGCTTCACCAACTCCGATCGACCAAACCATTGGGAGCAAGAACATGGGCCCAGACTCGGTCCCCAAACAACCACAACCGCAGCCAGGCCCACGGAAAAACCGACGCTACAGACCACCCAAGCGCTTTCGACAACGCACGCCACTACTCCCCACGCCGCCACCACACATCCGACTGCCACCTCAGCACCGCCACCCACCACGCCCGTTCCAGCACCCGACCCCCAAGCCCAGGCTCCACTGGCCACCACCACCACCACCCCAACTCCCCAGGCCACCACCACCACCCCAACTCCCCAGGCCACCACCACCACCACCCCAACTCCCCAGGCCACCACCACCACCACCCCAACTCCCCAGGCCACCACCACCACCACCCCAACTCCCCAGGCCACCACCACCACCACCCCAACTCCCCAGGCCACCACCACCACCACCCCAACTCCCCAGGCCACCACCACCACTACCCCAACTCCCCAGGCCACCACCACCACCACCCCAACTCCCCAGGCCACCCCCGCCACCACTCATCCAACAGCTGCTAGAGTGGTTGGAGTACCAACACCCCCGCCACCACTCACCCAATAGCTGCTAGAGTGGTTGGCGTACCAACATCCCCGCCACCACTCACCCAACAGCTGCTAGAGTGGTTGGCGTACCAACACCCCCGCCACCACTCATCCAACAGCTGCTAGAGTGGTTGGCGTACCAACACCCCCGCCACCACTCACCCAACAGCTGCTAGAGTGGTTGGCGTACCAACATCCCCGCCACCACTCACCCAACAGCTGCTAGAGTGGTTGGCGTACCAACACCCCCGCCACCACTCACCCAACAGCTGCTAGAGTGGTTGGCGTACCAACACCCCCCAGCCTGGCACTGAAGCAACGGTCCCCCGGCCACACCACCTGCCTCCACCACCACCAGCCACCCGGCCCTGGCAACACCATCAACCACTGCGCGAAGGAGCGACAGACAGTCAGCAAGACAGGCCCCCCCCCCCTCCCCTGACCCCCCCCCCCCTCCCCCCCCCCCGGGCGAAATCAGCGATAGCTGGAAGCCCTAGTCCCTCCCAAATCTGCACCTGCACCTGCAGCATGTGCGTACATTATCTTGCTTTTGTCAGTTGTAGAGACACACAGTTAGCGTAGGTACGTGGCCCGTGTAGGGTGTACATTGTGTGAGACGCTGTGTATGAGAAACTTTGTGTCGGAGTGTGGACATTGCAGAAGAGACATTGTATCATTGTTGAGGCATTTGGAACTGCATTGTGTTTAGATCGCATCGCTGAATTAAAATATTATTGGAACTGTTTCTCCAGTATTGTCTACATCCTTAAGCCACGTGTGACGGATTGCAGCTGAATGAGGTTTATTTAAAAGAACCTTACGTGCGTGCGTCTGGTGTGTTTATCATACTACGACTACAACTCCACCACGTAACATATTGGCACCTCCGACGGGACCTCTTCAGTTGGTTCAGTGGAAAGGGTAGCAGGAGAAAACAGCCAGCAGTGAAAAACAGAGATGGCGACATCGGAAATGGAGACATTCCTGAAAATTGGAAAGGAATGTGGACTCGAAGGAGCTCAACTCCTCGAGTTTGTAAAGGAGAGAGAAAAGGAGAGACTAGAGAAAGAAGAAAAGAAACGAGAGAGAGAAGAAAAGGGGAGACTGGAGAGAGAGGAGAGAGAGGAGAGAGAAGAAAAGGAGAGACTGGAGAGAGAGGAGAGAGAGGAAAAGAGACGAGAGAGAGAAGAAAAAGAGAGATGGGAGAGAGAAGAAAGAGCGAAAGATCGTGAAATTAGGAAACTCGAAATCCAAGCAGAAGAAGCAGAGCAACAGCGAAGAGAGGCAGAGAAACAACGAGAAGAGGAGCGAGAAGAGGCGGAGAGGCAGCGACAACACGAAATTCATCTGAAGCAGATGGAGATAGAGGCACAGAGCCAGAGAACTAATGAAGCAACAGCTTTAGCCAGCAGAGAACAAACAGCCCGTGCGCCATAGCTGCCACCTTTCGCAGAAAACTCAGATAAGATGGACGCTTACCTAGAGCGATTCGAGCGCTTCGCAAGTAGTAACAATTGGAGACAAGAGACTTCGGCTATCAAACTAAGTGCACTTCTAACCGGCAAAGCGCTTGAATTTTACGCCCGCTTGCCAAGAAAAGAAGCGCCAAAGATTATACACAGTTGAAAACCGCCTTGCTGAGACAGTACGACTTCACTGAAGAGGGTTACAGGCGACGATTTCGGAACTGCAAGCCTGAAGAAGGAGAAACACCAGGCCTATTCATTGAGAGAATCAGAAGCTACCTGGAGAAATGGATAGAGCTGGCTGGCTTACACAAAGAGTACCAGGACCTGTGTGACCTCATCATCAAAGAACAAGTCCTCAACGCATGTTCAAAGGACCTGGCCGCCCGACTTAGGGAGAAAAAGAACCAGTCACTAAAGGCCCTGGCCGACTTCGCTCAAAGATACCTTGACGCCCACAATATGAAGTTCGGGTCTAGTAAGCCGCAGTGTGTGTCTACGCTAGCAGAGGAAATCCACAATGTCAGAGACACCCCGAGATACAAGCCAGTGGAGAACCTGACATGTTTTCTCTGTGGAAAGAAAGGTCACAAGGCGATACGGTGACCTTCTAAAGATGTTCCTCGAGGCGACAACATCAGAAGATCCAACCAAGATCGCGGGATAGCAGGCAGAAGCAGTACCACGTCTCAACACAGAACCGCCGCTGTATTAGCAAATGATGTGACTTCATCCAGTGACTTTGAATCTAGAGAAAGACAGGCAACACCAGAGCTGATTGAATCTTTCAGAAAAAAATGGACGCATCCCAGTAGGAGATGGGGCTACATTCTTACCAGTCTCAAACATCGCACTGCCTGAGAATGAAGTGCCGAATATGCCGGTGGTGTCAGGATTTGTCGGCAAAGCATCAGTGAGAGTGTTGAGAGACACTGGTTGTAGCTGCATCATCGTGAGAGAAGACCTAGTAACTGAAGACCAGAAGCTACAGGAGTGGACCACCCTCATTTTGGCCGACGGTACTGTAAGAATTATCCCCCTTGCCAATGTAAGTGTCGACACTCCGTACCTGAGAGGAGAGATGAAGGCGTTGTGCGTGAAAACCCCTGTCTACGATCTTATCATCGGAAACATTGATGGTGCCAGAAATGCAGACGATCCAGATCCAGAGTGGTGACCTGACACATGTGCTGTTACCACGAGAAGTCAAGCAAAAAAGAGTCACCAGACCATCCCTCTAAAAGTGGCGGACAACACGGAAGCAGCCGTGGTGAATAAGGAAAGGCTGGTGAAGCTACAGAGAGCCGACCCCACGCTTGACAAGTTCCGAGGTCAAACCGAGCCCGTGACGCGAAAGGGAAAAGAGATAACCTTCGAGACCAGGAAAGATATCCTGTACCGGATATTCGACAGCAATGGAGATAAACCTGTGCGTCAAGTAGTAGTTCCTGAACCTTTGAGAATGCAGGTGATGAAATTGGCCCATGATTCCATATTGGGAGGACATTTGGGAATCAACAAGACCCTCGATAGGATCCGAGCCGTCTTCTACTGGCATGATATGGGAGGTGACGTCACCCGATTCTGCAGGTCATGTGACATATGCCAGAAGACAATCTCCAAGGGAAAGGTGTCCAAGGTTCCTCTAGAGAAAATGCCCCTGATCGATATGCCTTTCAAGCGCATAGCTGTGGACCTGGTGGGGCCAATATCCCCCCCAAGTGAAGATGGTCATCGCTATATCTTGACCCTGGTTAAAATGTTTAGGGCTTAACGTCTTTTGTCCACCACGAGGGTGATTTCAAAGACGGGGACAACGAAAAAAGGGTCTGAGCAAATTTTGACCCAAGCTGGATTCGAACCCGGGACCTTTTGGTCTGGAGGCAAACGCTTTTACCACCGAGCCACCCAGCTCCCCCTTGACCCTGGTGGACTACGCTACACGTTATCATACCATTAAAGAAGATCGACACTCCAACTGTGGCAGAGGCGCTCGTCGACATGTTCAGCCGTTTGGGGATTCCTGAAGAGATCCTGAGTGACCTGGGAACTCAGTTTGTCTCCGACTGCATGGAGGAAGTCAACCGGCTATTGAGCATCCGACACCTTACTACCACCCCTTATCACCCCATGTGTAATGGGCTGGTTGAAAAGTTTAATGGAAGGTTGAAGGTTATGCTGAAGAAACTGTGTGCTGAGCAGCCAAGGTTGTGGCATAGATATATCAATGCCTTGCTCTTCGCATACCGTGAAGTTCCTCAGGATTCGACAGGGTTTTCCCCTTTTGAATTACTGTACGGTAGGACTGTAAGGGGGCCCATGCACATCCTGAAAGAGCTGTGGACCAAGAATATCGATGCGCCTGAGGTGAAGATCAGCTACCAGTACGTCTTCGACCTGAGAGAGAAGCTGGAAGATACCCTCAGGATGGCTCGAGAAGAACTGGGGAAGGCACAGAACAAAGGGGAGCATTACTATGATCTTAAGGCGAA
The DNA here is from genome assembly GCA_036245525.1 of Semisulcospira habei. Classification (NCBI taxonomy): domain Eukaryota; kingdom Metazoa; phylum Mollusca; class Gastropoda; family Semisulcospiridae; genus Semisulcospira; species Semisulcospira habei. The sequence goes on along the minus strand of BTPG01000002.1, from coordinate 272,460,395 downwards.
ACCTCGACGATTCCAGTCAGGTGACCAGGTGTTGGTTCTTCTTCCTACCGACAACAACAAACTCCTGATGCACTGGAAAGGACCCTACGTTGTCGACACGGTGGTTGGCATCAACGACTACAGAGTCAAGGTCAACAACAAGGTGAAGATTTATCATGCTAATCTGCTGAAGAAGTATATTGAGAGAGGTCGTCAAGACAAAACACAACTGACCGCATCGGTGCGTCTTGCTGATGACGAAAGACTAGACGACGAAAACCTGTTTGACCTTAACGAACTTCGCCACAAGGAGGATGTAGAAGATATCCAGTTCGGACAGAATCTGACCCAGACTCAACGAGAAGAACTGCGCGTCCTGACTCAAGAGTTCAAGCGTCGGTTTACACCTGACCCGGGAACAACAGACACCGTCCAGCACGAGGTCAACTTGACATCGAACGAGCTGGTTCGCGACAAGCCAAGTCATCTGTTTCACAACAAGAGAGAAGGACTGAGAGAGAATGTTGGGGAAACGCCGGACCCGAAAGTCGACAGAGATTCCAGATTACCAGTGGTCATCGGGAATAGACCAGAAAGATCTAGTATGGTGTGTGGGGACTTTTGTACTTTCTGTGGACCGACGGTGTTTGACTCAGGACTGGTGACCCTTGAACTCTGTGAACTGTGAACTGTAACTTGTGATTTAGTATTGTTCCAGGTGAACTTTGATTTTGATTTTCGTTATATCAAGGGTTCGCAGAATTTTTGAGCAGATTACCTGAGCAGAAGAGTTTAAAAGAACATTTTGTGTCCAGAACAGTTTAAAAGAAATATTTAGTTGTACATGAGAATTTAAAGGGACATGTCTGTGATCAGGACAGTTTAAAGGAACATATCTTCATTCGGGACAGTTTAAAGGAACTGTGAGTTAATTATTTTTGTGTAGTTGATTTGATTTTATTTTGATGTGAAATTTGTATTATTTATGGATTTATGTAGGTTTACACAAACACAACCGTATTTTTGAGGTTTGATAAGAAATTTTTGTGAAATTTCGTTCTAAAAAAGGGGGGGGGGGGGGTAATGTTACGATTGTGGTTGTGTTGTTCTGTGAGAGCGGTCGTGCATAAATCGTAGGAAACGATCCGATATTTATTTGAGCTATCGTAATTACGAATCACGTACCTTTTCAGTGAGTTTTACTTTCGTGCACGGTAGTGCGGAATTGATTATCTTTTGACGCACGAAGTTGAGTCCCGAAGAGTCTAGACGCCACTTGAGTATTCATCACTGTTTACTGCGCGCGTGTAGTTTAGCGGTCAGTATTGGTGCACCAGTCGCGCACTTTCCGGAGGAGGCGCGCAAGGTCATGACCTGTCTGGCCTACGTTTGTGTGACGTCATAGTGCGCCGGGATTTTCCAACATAGGGGCTGATAAATAACAGCCAGAATTTTACAGAATATTCCAGTGTAATGTTTATTCATTGATATTTAGGAGTTTTAGTTGCGTATTTTGTTCTGATTGGTTGTGTTGTACGAATTTCCTCGATTTTTCTGGAAAGCATTCCACTATAAAAGGATCGTGCTAGGAAGCATATGTGTACATTGTCTTGCATTTGTCAGTTGTAGAGACACACAGTTAGCGTAGGTACGTGGCCCGTGTAGGGTGTACATTGTGTGAGACGCTGTGTATGAGAAACTTTGTGTTGGAGTGTGGACATTGCAGAAGCGACATTGTATCATTGTTGAGGCATTTGGAACTGCATTGTGTGGAGATCGCATCGCTAAATTAAAATACTGTTGGAACTGTTTCTCCAGTATTGTCTACACCCTTAAGCCACGTGTGACGGATTGCAGCTGAATGAAGTTTATTTAAAAGAACCTTACGTGCGTGCGTCTGGTGTGTTTATCATACTACGACTACGACTCCACCACGTAACACTGACTTGTTCCATTGATGTCCGACTGACTTGTCCCATTGATGTCCGACTGACTTGTGCCATTGATGTCCGACTGACTTGTCCCATTGATGTCCGACTGACTTGTGCCATTGATGTCCCACGTCCCATTGATGTCCGACTGACCTGTCCCATTGATTTTTCACCTAATTAGCCCTAACACCCTACAGCTTGAGATGGATTGACCATGGTAATTCAGGGTAGTGCCAGATTAGACTGGCGCCTTCATGCGCCAAGCTAATCTGACACTACCCTTGAATTAACATTGGTCAATCTATCTTCTGCAACTGGTACATAGCCGCTAGGTAACACCACAATGTGGCAAATGCGGCCGTGGGGTTACATGGGTAACAAGGATGGGTATAACAAGGGTGGTATAGCAAGGGTGGGTATAACAAGGGTGGGTATAACAAGGGTGGTATAACAAGGGTGGGTATAACAAGGGTGGTATAACAAGGGTGGTATAACATGGGTGGTATAACATGGGTGGGTATAACAAGGGTGGTATAACAAGGGTGGGTATAACAAGGGTGGTATAACAAGGGTGGTATAACAAGGGTGGTATAACAAGGGTGGGTATAACAAGGGTGGTATAACAAGGGTGGGTATAACAAGGGTGGTATGACAAGGGCGGGTATAACAAGGGTGGGTATGACAAGGGTGGTATGACAAGGGTGGTATGACAAGGGTGGGTATGACAAGGGTGGTATAACAAGGGTGGTATAACAAGGGTGGGTATAACAAGGGTGGTATAACAAGGGTGGGTATAACAAGGGTGGTATAACAAGGGTGGGTATAACAAGGGTGGGTATAACAAGGGTGGTATAACAAGGGTGGTATAACAAGGGTGGGTATAACAAGGGTGGTATAACAAGGTGGGTATAACAAGGGTGATATAACAAGGGTGGTATAACAAGGGTGGGTATAACAAGGGTGGTATAACAAGGGTGGTATAACAAGGGTGGGTATAACAAGGGTGGTATAACAAGGGTGGGTATAACAAGGGTGGTATAACAAGGGTGGGTATAACAAGGGTGGTATAACAAGGGTGATATAACAAGGGTGGTATAACAAGGGTGGGTATAACAAGGGTGGGTATAACAAGGGTGGTATAACAAGGGTGGTATAACAAGGCTGGGTATAACAAGGGTGTTATAACAAGGTGGGTATAACAAGGGTGGTATAACAAGGGTGGTATAACAAGGGTGGGTATAACAAGGGTGGTATAACAAGGGTGGTATAACAAGGGTGGTATAACAAGGGTGGGTATTACAAGGGTGGTATAACAAGGGTGGTATAACAAGGGTGGGTATTACAAGGGTGGTATAACAAGGGTGGTATAACAAGGGTGGGTATGACAAGGGCGGGTATGACAAGGGTGGGTATGACAAGGGTGGGTATGACAAGGGTAGGTATGACAAGGGCGGGTATGACAAGGGTGGGTATGGCAAGGGTGGTATAACAAGGGTGGTATAACAAGGGTGGGTATGACAAGGGCGGGTATGACAAGGGTGGGTATGACAAGGGTGGTTATAACAAGGGCGGGTATAACAAGGGTGGTATAACAAGGGTGGGTATGACAAGGGTGGTATAACAAGGGTGGTATAACAAGGGTGGGTATGACAAGGGTGGTATAACAAGGGTGGGTATGACAAGGGTGGGTATGACAAGGGTGCTTATAACAAGGGCGGGTATAACAAGGGTGGGTTTGTTCCAAGAGTCCGAAATAGCCCAGGCGGTTAAACATCGGAGCAGGAGAGCGAAGGGAAACGCCGGGTCGTGGGTTCGAATCCAGTCCCGGCCCCGGTAGCTGGACTCACAATCCAGGGGTAAAAAACGGATTTGTTCAATAGTATGTCCATTAAAAGGTCCTTGTAAATCAAAGTGGCACAGTTGCAGTGCGCCTGAGTTGATCAGTGATCAGGTCATACTCCATAGGCAATAGATTTCCCTGTCCCCCATAACCCGCCCGTCAGGGCCGTCCATGATCACCTCGGTGCTGTGGACGTTAAACCCGAACTAACCAACCGGGTGGGTTTGACAAGGGTGGGTATGACAAGGGTATGTATGACAAGGGCGGGTATGACAAGGGTGGGTATGACAAGTGTAGGTATGACAAGGGTGGGTATAACAAGGGCGGGTATGACAAGGGCGGGTATAACAAGGGTGGGTATGACAAGGGTGGGTATAACAAGGGCGGGTATGACAAGGGCGGGTATAACAAGGGTGGTTATAACAAGGGCGGGTATAACAAGGGCGGGTATAACAAGGGCGGGTATAACAAGGGTGGGTATAACAAGGGCGGGTATGACAAGGGCGGGTATAACAAGGGTGGGTATGACAAGGGTGGGTATAACAAGGGCGGGTATAACAAGGGTGGGTATGACAAGGGCGGGTATAACAAGGGTGGGTATAACAAGGGCGGGTATGACAAGGGCGGGTATGACAAGGGTGGGTATGACAAGTGTAGGTATGACAAGGGCGGGTATAACAAGGGCGGGTATGACAAGGGCGGGTATAACAAGGGTGGGTATAACAAGGGCGGGTATAACAAGGGCGGGTATAACAAGGGTGGGTATGACAAGGGCGGGTATGACAAGGGCGGGTATAACAAGGGTGGGTATAACAAGGGCGGGTATGACAAGGGCGGGTATAACAAGGGTGGGTATAACAAGGGCGGGTATGACAAGGGCGGGTATAACAAGGGTGGGTATAACAAGGGCGGGTATAACAAGGGCGGGTATGACAAGGGCGGGTATAACAAGGGTGGGTATAACAAGGGCGGGTATGACAAGGGCGGGTATAACAAGTGTGGGTATAACAAGGGCGGGTATAACAAGGGCGGGTATGACAAGGGCGGGTATAACAAGGGTGGGTATAACAAGGGCGGGTATGACAAGGGCGGGTATAACAAGGGTGGGTATAATAAGGGCGGGTATAACAAGGGCGGGTATAACAAGGGCAGGTATAACGGCGCCTTTTCACAAGTCCCGGCAGGAATATTTCCATACCAATTACTTATAACGACGAGAACATTTGGGTCCCCAGGCTATTGGTTATATCCCAAGTTTACTGTATCTGGGATGATCCTCTTTAAAGTGGCCGTCTGTCTAACGAGGTCACGAGGTCCTTCTACGTGTAGCTTGTTGTGATCTGGAGATATGGGTCGGAGGGCACAACGTTTCTCGCAGATTTTTCCGCAAAGAACTACTCTTCTATACCAATCTCCAAACAAATATCTTTCAGTGGCAGTTGACCCAAAACGATTTACAGTTGACCCAAAACGATTTACAGTTGACCCAAAACGATTTTCTGTTAACCCAAAACGATTTACTGTTGACCCAAAACGATTGACTGTTGACCCAAAACGATTTACTGTTGACCCAAAACGATTTATTGTTGACCCAAAACGATTTTATGTTAACCCAAAACGATTTACTGTTGACCCAAAACGATTTACTGTTGACCCAAAACGATTTACAGTTGACCCAAAACGATTTACTGTTGAACCAAAACGATTTACTGTTGACCCAAAACGATTTACTCTTACCAAAACGATTTACTGTTGACCCAAAACGATTTACTGTTGACCCAAAACGATTTACTGTTGACCCAAAACGATTTACGGTTGACCCAAAACGATTTACTGTTGACCCAAAACGATTTACTGTTAAGAAACTCGGACAATGTGTCAGTTTGGCTGTAGAGTCGTGACAATTGCTATTTGTTTTCGTGAAATGATTTTACATCCCTAAATGTGCCCCCGATATACTAAGCTCCGTGTAGAAAGATCCATTTTCACGTGAATTAGCCACGCTTTCAAACCTGAAACAGCGCAGGCATACATGAAGTCTACATGCTTGACCTCGATATTGAGATCTATTTAGGGTACTGAAAATGGCTCGCTCTCGTTTTCACCAAAGTTTTATGACTGTACAGCAAACTGGACAAATCATTAGAAATTCAGTAAAAAAAATATTCCACGTCAGGTCAATTGGCACTAAACGTTAGTTGTTCTAGAAGTGCTACAGAAAAGTGTTCGGAGACGTTTGGAAAAACGCTGTGCTCTCCCATGTCAATCGGCCTGTACCTCTCTATTTTGTATGTGTGTAAAAAACTACAACTATTTAAACCGAAGGGTCACAGGCTTCTTTGTGTGCTGGTCTGTGATTTTGGGTCACAGGCTTCTTTGTGTGCAGGTCTGTGATTTGGATCTTACGGCTCTATGAGCCGTAAGATCCAAATCACAGACCAGCACACGTTATTCTCTCTGTCTGTCTGTCTGTCTGTCTGTCTCTCACTCTCAAAAAAGCTTCATTGAATCATCATTGAATCATTGAATCACTGCAGGTTGGTATGAGCCTCTAGCCGACCGGATCGCCACCAACAGCAACATCACGGTGTTCCCGTCCATAGAAGCTATAGACCCTGACACGCTGCGAGTAGTGCTCAATCATGAAGTGGACAGTGTGGGCCTCTTCCGATGGCGGGACATGACCTTTCAGTGGCACGCCGTTCCGAAAGACTACAGAGAACAAATCACATCCTACGCTCAGCCTTTACGGTCAGTGATTTGTATCACACGAGCTCACTACACGTTACCAATACAAATACCAGGACCAGTACATTAGGTACCAATACAAATACCAGGACCGGTACATTAGGTAAGAGATTGAAAGATGGAGAATACAAGAGATTTTTTGCCGACGTCAATTTTCCTCGATTTTTGCTTACAAATTGCTCCTATAACAACACACCCCGTTTTTCTAGGATTTTCTTAATTTTTTTCAGTAAAATAAAGATTTCTAAAACCAATGCTATTCATGGTTGAAGCAAAATTAACCCCTGAGCTAATTAATCTATCGATTATGTAAGTGTACATTTTGAATGTACACGTGAACTCAACGGTCGTCTACCGCTATCAGCTAAGTTACGCGACACACAAGGCTAACACGCCGGCTCAATGTGCGCGCGCACCTCTAGTGACGTCAGTCACCGTTAACAACAGGTGCGACACTGACAAACATTAAACCCGGTCGCTTTCTTTCTACCCTTGTGTGTGGAGTGAGGCAGTCGTGTTTCAAAGTGACGGACATTATTCTCAGAATTCTTAACCAGTGATAGCACTAAATCTTTTAAATTATATACAGGACACTGACGGATAGATTGCGTGTTAAATTTGTGATTTTTAGAAACAAGAAAAGGCCTCGCGGTAGCCTGCAGTGCGCTGAGTACATAACGATCAGCATTTGCGACCATGACTGTGAGCCCATGAAAGAGACCGGTGTTTTACAGTTTCTTCCTGGTATCGTATGAAAAAAAAACATGTGGTCGGCTTTTATGCAGTATGCACAGTTATTTTTGTCAGTTGTTTTAATTTGGCTAGACAGTGTCTCGTTTTTTCAACTGTGTAGTACCTGAGTCACTCAGTGTCAGCGTGCTATTACGAAGTTAGCGCAGCCTAATGTGATTTGTTTACACTAACATTGAGCTATCTTAAAACCAGTGGCCAACTACACGCTATTACAGGTGACTAGGCTGTGCCCGCCGCGGAAAATAAGCATATTGATCTCGCTTTGCCGTTATGTAAAGGCTGTAGACTAAGCTGTGTAATCAACAGCGTTGGACCGCACAGCGTTAACAGAATATTGAGCTTTCTCAAACAGAGTCATTGCTATCACTTTCTTGCTGTGGACAACTAAGAAATGCTAGACGGAACACAGAGTTAAATGACTCTGTTTACAAGGACCTTAGCGAGGCTGTGTAATCTCATGTGATCGTGGTATCCAGTCTAAACAAATGACATAGTACGGTAGAAACGCCGCTCATGGCATGAGCGTGGTTTTTAACGTACTATGTCATAAGGTCTTAGTAACTGTGTAAACAAATGACGTAGTACAATAGAAACGCCGCTCGTGGCATGAGCACGGTTTTTAACGTACTATGTCATAGGGTCTTAGTAACAGTGTAAACAAATGACGTAGTACGATAGAAGCGCCGCTCATGCCATGAGCGCGGTATAGGGCCTTAGTAACGAGACTAAGTTCACAGTGCCACAGCTGTGTATCGCGTGACATACAACTGAAGTGTGGCGAAGTGTTCTGCGGACAGGAGTCTGCAATATTTATGCATGCTTAATAAAGATTTGTGTCTGTCTGTCTGTGTGTGCGTGTGTGTGTGAGTGCATGCGTGTTTGCCTGTTTGTGTGCATGCGTATGCGTGTATGTCTGTCTGTGTGTGTGTATGTGTGTGTGCGTATGCGTATGTGTGTGTGTGTGTGTTTGCATGTGTGTGTGTGTGTGTGTGTGTGTGTGTGTGTGTGTGTGTGTGTGCATGTCTGTGTGTGCGTGTGTGTGTGTATGCGTGTATGTGTGTGTGTGTGTGTGTGTGTGTGTGCTTGTTTTGTCTATACGTGTGTGTATGTGTGTATGCGTGTATGTGTGTGTGTGTTTGTTTTGTCTATACGTGTGTGTATGTGTGTGTGTGCATATTGATTAGTTATTAGAGATATAAGAAAAACATTTCAATACCATTTATACCATTTTCTCTGAGTCAATACCCAGAAACACAGTTTTTTTTAAATAATAAACATACATATACACACACACATAGACACATACACACACACACACACACACACACACAAACCATTGGCATAAGCACTTGTTAACAATTTTTTTTAAAGTAACCTACAGATACTTGATAACAAATTCCAAAGTCACTTATAACTGTCAAATAACTTTACAGGTAACTTTTTAAGTTCCTATAAGTTAGTTGACACAAGAAGTTATAAGCGTCTTAAAATAAGAACTTATAATTTCTTATAGGAACTTAAACATAAGAAATTGTAAGTTCTTGACTCAAGTCACAACTTAAGTCACAACTTACTCGGACAGATTTGACAAGATACATGGACAATAAAAAATCTTTTTTTTAGTAATAGTCTGGTGGTGGTGGAGCTGATGGGGTTAAATAGTTAGGTGCAAGCGACATGACATCTCTTTGTGAAGTGTAATGAAAAAATAATAAACGATTACCAAATCTGATTTTTATTTGTTTAAAAGATTGTGTAGCTTTTCTGTGGTTTCCTGAACTCCGATCTGTTTTCCCCTCTCTAAAAACCTAGCTTTCAGTTCTTCAATATTCACGGGAGTTTGACTACGCATCTTATTCTGAATTTCAGACTTCTGTTTCTTACAATTGTTCAAATCATCCTGCACTCTCTTAAATTCTTTGTAATCAATAAAATTATCATTTAATGCCTTACTGATAATAAGTTTCATACTGCTCAGCTTTGCACCAGCAAGCGTACTCAACGCTTCATGTTTCTGTAACTTTGTATGAAATCTCTTGTTTATGGCTTCCAAACCAAAGCAAGCCAGGCATGTAGCAATGCTAACACCCTCAACTGCAATTCCAATTAAACTTCCAATTCCCGTGGCAAACAGAACAATACCCCCTACAGAACATCCAGCTGAAACTGCACCAACAGCCATAGATGTGTTTTGTACAGAATTGAAAACTGTTTGATACCGTCTCTTACATCTGGAATATTTTGCGTCCTCACTTTCCAAATATTTAATTGCTTCTGTAATATTCATTAAACGAAATGCGTCTGCCTGTAATGTTTTATCTGATGCAATTGGCACATGCGGATCAGGCACAAACGACGACACAGACTCAAGCGTCACGGATAGAAGTTTACCATTTTTTTATTCACAAATATTTTTTATTTAATCAATGATTACATTTTGCAACTCGTCAAAAGTATACAATTTGCTGTGTAATAAAACGAAACAAGATCAATGTGTTCTAGTTTTATAAAATTTAGAAAAACAAAAGTTATTTTGTCGACTAATATCTTGACGGCTGGAACACTGCTCGAAACCTCAAAAACATCTACATTTTTTCTAATGGCAATAAAAACCTTTGTTGACTCTGTCAATGTTTCATCCCATGTAAGTTGGATTCCCTGTGCTATATCTGCCTCTTTCGCAGAAGAAACAGATCTCATGATAATTTCAAATACTATTGTCACTTCTCTTGCAATTCTAAAGTTTGCTGGTGCAAACACGACCTTCGCATCAGATCTATTTTTCCTATGCATAAGAAAATACTGTCGTCTCTCATTCTCCTGTACCTTCAGTTTATTGTTTATTCCGCTATTGTTGTCTGAAGCAAAGCTTGGAACAAGGCTTACAATCAATGGCCCAGAGTTAACAACTTTCCTAAACACTAAGGCGCCTTCATCATCAGTGTATACATAAGGACTAATAAATTCCAACTTTATGTCCCAGTCAATTGTTGGCGCAAGCGGTGGCGGTGCAGGCACAGGTGAAATTACCCACTTATTTCCCACATGTATTAAGTTGTATGGCACATTATTTACAGGAACAGGTACAGTGACATCACGCAGCTGACCAAGTTTAGGTATAGGCCTGTCTGTGCCATCCTTCATGTCATCGATTACTTTCCTCCTGTACATGCCAGTTGAATCAAGTTCAAAACCATACACCTCTCCCACCTCCCCTTCCTTTTCAACCGCCGTGAGATGGCCTTAGTCGCCTGCTCAGCGTTAAACCCAAATAACTAACTAACTATTCCTTTTCAAAATCCTGAACATCAGCCAAATCTTTCAACTCTGTTACAAGACACGCGATTGGAATAATTCTCGACTTTGGACCAGCACTCATTTTTATAAACAAAAATAAAATTAACTAACACAACACTAAATCATGCATTACAACTGGTTTGTTATCTATCAGATATACACAGTGACTCAAAGAAACTGGAACCTAATTTCTTAAACTGTAAATTAGGAAATCTAGCAACCACACTTTCGCAATAGGGAGCAGTTCCAGTTGGCAAGCATCTCAACAAAGTTGAAGGCTTTCCAATGTGAACATTTTCAGTCGTGTTTAGTTCTTTCAAATGAACATTTAATACTGTGTGTACTGCCAAATGAACAGGATATCTTCCTGTTATTTTTTGTTTTTTTTGGCCTTAAAAGTTTTTCGTTTATATTATTAATTTTAATTTTTTCTTTTTTATCTAATGCCCAATCTTCGTCATTGTCTTTAAATAAAATATCTTCTAAAAGCGATATGTCACCTTTGCTTTAAAAACCAAGTAGTAATATAAGTCTATCTGATAATAAATACTTATTATCTTTTGTAAATTCAAATGTAACAAGTACGTCAGCGGGATTTAAAGTTGCTTTAATTTTAAAATTATATTGTAGCCATTCAGCTATAGTACAAAAGTCATAATACCCAGGCCATAAGTTAAAATCGGTAATGGCCTCTACAACCCCCATACTCCACAGAATCCCATGTACATAATAATTATCATCTGTTACATTAAACCATTTTACACTATAAAACATTTCATGGATAGCTACAACCTTGCTACCATCACGATTGTCAATCCCATTAGTTAACCACACTGGTTTGCTAGTGTCAAGATTTGTTAAGGTAATAAACATTTTTATTATCTCATAAAAAAAGAAGGATGGAATTTAAATCACCAACAAGCGTCAATACAAACGCATTTCAATTTAATGTGAATGCCAAATATAATGTTGCACCTACTTATGAACAGAAAATAATTCAGCTAAATCAGCTTGATATAAAGCTGTGTCAGAACAAAATCTATTTCAAGTCAAAATACCCAACCCCTTTGACCATTACCTAAACCCTCCAATAACAGATGATGCTACTGCAAGAAAGTGGTCTTCAAGTCCACTACAGATGTTTCAAAACCAGCTTAACTTTTCCATACTATGTTCTACTACAGGCTGTGGTGTTTCATTCACAGACCATTTGAATCACTCAAACAAACTGATTAAGTCTGTGTATCGTTTCCACACTTATTACCAGCTTAGAAGAATACTGTCAGAACTGCATACACCACTACCCACTGAATCCAGTTTCAACAGGTTTAACAACCACATGGATATGAAAGCGTTTGAACGGATCTGCAATGAATTTAACATCAGTCCCCGGTATGACTTTACACAAAAACTTGATGATCACAACGGTATGGGTACATTGTATTATGCCATGAGTCACAGACAATACCCTCAAGATTACTACCCTGGTTACACTTCATTCTCATCAAAATCACAAGTCTGGTTAGGCTCAATAGAACAGAAGCAGTCTAATGCCTGGACCACATTTATCTTAGACAGGAGTGACGGATTTACTCAAGCGGGAGTCGAGCGTGTAAATGAGTCTATCAGAACGTATGTCTGGTGTATACTAGGTGCACAATCACTAACAAAATCAAACATCTTAAATGGGAGTGGTAAATTCGAAGCACAAAAACAGTTTTTGGCAAATCTAGAAGACTCAATTAATTCAGTAGTAGATCTTCCATCAAGCATACAACGCTACCAAGATGTTCTCAGATATGCTAGATCAAAAGTTGACTTTGTAGTTGGCATCGGGTTATACATGTTACCATCTGACCTTCAATTACAAATGGGTACAATAACAAATTATAATAACGAAATAATAGTTGCAGGTGTTGGTCAAAAACTTGGTTTCAATCAGACTGTGAACTTAGGAGCAACAACCACACATGTACAGTCATTAAAATCATTACAGACGGTTACTTCCCTTACCCCTGCTCCAGCCCCAGCCCCAACAGTAATACAAGATGTAACACAATCACCAATCCTTGACACACATGAGTCAGAGAGAACAGCATTGGTAATTGGTCTCAGTGGATTAGGGATATTACTTCTTTATCTATTTCATTAAATAACCCACCATTAACCCTCCTACTGTCACCAAAACGATCCACACATGTTCTGCCATAAACCCAACTACCTTTGCCGCCATAGTGATAAGCCAACTGACAACCGTGCCTATTATACCAGGCAATGCGTCCATTGCTTTCAGAGCCAATTTCTTAAGCAGGTCTGATATATGAGACAACTGTTTCTTTACCCACGACTGTAAATCTTTTGGTTCAGTGGGGGCCGGGGTTGGTGGACCTCATGGACTTGGTGGAAGAGCACCACTACCCCCACCACTGTCAACCCCGGAGACAGCTAACACAACAGTACTAATAATAAACCCAAGAGCAGTAATTAAACTCGCAATTGTAATACCCTGTTCTCTGAAAAGTGTTTTCAATCTCTCAGCCAAAGTTGTGTCTTCGTGAAGTATTTTTTGAATAGTTTCTCTAATTCTGTTGACCTGTGTTTTCAGTTTTTCTCTTCCAATACTAATTGTTTCTAACCGTCCTGATCTTTCTATCTGCAAATCATTTAATCTGTGTTGGATTCTTTCTTTCATTTCTGTGTCAAGATTCCCATTGTCTGCGGTAGCCAGTTTCTCTTTTTCACGTTCTATGTGTTTATCAAGCTCACTCAGTTTGGCTACATTATTTACCATCTCACCTCTTATTGACTTCAATGATTTATCCAACCCCATAATCTCCCTCACTGACAAAGGAGGGTCGTCTATTGTTTTCATAACGTCATTTATTTGTCCTTCAGTAAATGAGGTTTCTTGTATCACTGTGTTTGCTATTTCTGGTAGGCTTGTTACTGCTGCCATTTCAATTTGTTGTCCCATTGGTAATCTTGTTTGCGTGTCGTGAAGCGCACTAACACGTTGAGGCGCAAGTGGTGGCGCGGGAGACCCCCCCAATACCAAGGTACCTTGCCAACCCAGAGTTACCACCAACTTCACCTTTAATTGTACTTAAAGCTCTAAACTTAAAGGATTATTTTTATGTGTTAGATACACTTTCCCTCTGTCTGTATTTACAAATAAGTGACCTTTATCATATTCAAACTGATTAGGATCTATTACACCTGGGCGAGTACCAACACTGTCATAAAATGAGTTTACTTTGTCTTTTAACAGTTCGTGATACATACTACTAGTTACCATTCCAGTCATTCCAGTCATATCTGTGATACTAGTATCTGAGACATTCATGTCATCCATTTCAAAATCTTCATGATTAAATCCTCCTGCTGCCATTGTTTTATTAATTTAATATTTTTTATTGTGCATAATAAAAATGACACAGTCTTACGGATCAAAGTTAGACCCATATAGAAAACTACGTGAGCCTCTTGGTGTTAAGGGCATTAGACAATCAATCGTCATCACAAACAATCCAAGTACCATAGATCAGAACCAAACACTTACAGTCAAGTTTCCAAACCTAGGTCCCAGTGACGTTATTGTTCCTGGCACTGCATGCCTTGTATTTAATATCGAACTATCATCAGACGCAGATGTAAACAGAACACTATTTAACAATCTTGGCAGAGCAATTGTTAGAACTATTAAAGTTAAACTTGAAGGACAGGAAGTGTTTAGTCTTGATGATGCTGATGTGTTTTACTGTTACAAAGATCTTTGGCTTACATGAGAAGAACGAGAAGACCGTATTTACCAAGGCATACAGTATGTTATCATTATGAAAATTCGAATCGATGCTGGAGACAAAGTAACCACAGCACCCGATGACGTTATATTAGCAGAAACATATGGAACCAGGTTTTGCATTCCACTTGAATTCGAAATCCTAACAGCACATTTGCCTTATTACCAAGGAGCACTGAATGACCGTCTGAGTTTTGAACTAACCTTCAATGGCTACTCCAAAGTTATAAAATCATCTGATCTCAATGCGACATATAAGATTTCTAACATTTCCTTGGAATATGAAATTGGTACACATACTGAACTAGCTAGACTCATTCAAAATCAGTACCAGTCAAGACTGCCGATTTATTATGACAGGGTGATTAGACACAGTTTAATGCATAAAGACAAGAGTGACCCGATGTGGAATATAAACTTGAACACACCTGCCAGGTCACTGAAAGGCATACTCATGTTGTTTGTTGAACCAGCGGCTCCATACAAAAGAGATTCAGAAAAATTCTACAATCCAAAGATTACACATTTATCTTGTACAATCGAAGGTCATTCAAATCAAGTGTACGCTTCTGGAATGCTACCATACCAGCACTATGACAAGATCACAAAGTATTTTGCGGGTGGAAGACTTAGAGATGAACCAGCAAACATTGCGTGCAAAGATTTACATCTGTATGACGTTAGGATCAGACAATACCTGACAAATAAGTATGCACTGTGGTTAGACCTTCGTAGTACAGATGATGACTACCTTCATGGGTCAGGTCGAACTGTTGAAAACGGCAGTGACGGGATTACAATCCAGATACAAAAAAAGTCTGAAACCGCTTCAGCAATAAACATATATTTGTATCTGATTTATGACGCACAACTCAATATTGCAGAAAGCAGACTAAGTGGTCACTTGTATTAAATTATCTCTTGGCTTGACTTCGCGAACGAAGATTTTATAGGAGTTGCCCACGACGTCTGCAGGCTTGTTTGTGGCTGCGGAGGCCAATCCGAGACAGGCAGGTTCGACCGCAGTGGCTGCAGGGGAAGGTATGGCCGGGGTTCTGAGCTGCGGCATCTCTGTTTTTTCTCCTGAGCCGCTTGTCCTTAAGGCTAGCTCTGTGAGAGTCCTCAAAGGAGACAGCTGCCTTGTAAATGGTGGAGCGCCAGGTGTCACGGTCCGCAGCAAGCGAAGACCACTGGTGGTGGTCGATTTGGCAGGCACTAAGTGACTTCTTGAGACAGTCTTTGTATCTCTTCTTTGGTGCCCCTCTGTCACGGTGTCCAGTAGCAAGCTCGCCGAACAGGGTGATCTTTGGTAGGCGATGATCCTCCATCCTGGAGACATGCCCCGCCCAGCGGAGCTGTGTCCGCAGCAGCAAGGCCTCGATGCTCACAGTTTCAGCCTGTTCAAGGACCTCGACGTTGGTGACATAGTCACTCCAGTGAATGCCCAGGATGGTACGCAGGCAGCGCTGGTGGAAGCGTTCGAGGAGTCGTAGTTGGCTGCGGTAGAGGGCCCAGGACTCGGAACCATACAGCAGGGTGGTGAGGACCACAGCTCTGTACACGCTGATCTTGGTGCCTGTTTTCAGCTGTTGATTGTGCCACACCCGCTTGAAAAGTCGCCCGAAAGCGCTGTTCGCTTTTGCCAGCCTGCTGTCAAGCTCCTTGTCCAGCTTGGCGTCCGACGTGATAATGCAGCCAAGGTAAGTAAACTGGTGCACTGACTTTAGATCAGACTCGCCAATGGTGATGTGAGGAGGGCGATACACTGTCTTGGGTGCCGGCTGATGGAGGACCTCTGTCTTTTTCAGACTGACCTCGAGTCCAAAGAGCTGGGCAGCATCTGCGAAGCAAGACGTGATGCGCTGCAGGGCTCTCTCTGTGTGTGCAACGAGGGCAGCATCATCAGCAAAAAGCAGCTCACGAATCAGTTGGTCTAGGGTTTTCGTGTGGGCCTGCAGTCGTCTGAGGTTGAACAGGCTGCCATCGAGATGATACCTGATGTACACTGCATCGTCATCATCAAGGTCCACTGTGGCCTGCTTCAACATCATGCTAAAAAAGATGGTGAAGAGGGTCGGTGCCAGCACGCAGCCCTGCTTTACGCCGTTGAGAATAGGGAATGGTTCTGAGAGGTCATTGTTGAGTCTGACCTGGCCTTGCTGGTCCTCGTGTAGCTGGACAATCATGTTGAGGAACTTTGGGGGACAGCCAAGTCGCTCCAGGATCTGCCACATGCCTTGCCTGCTCACAGTGTCGAACGCTTTTGTTAGGTCGACAAATGTTACGTACAGCCCTTTGTTCACCCTTCTCAGTGTGTACTCCCCAACCCTCCTGGCAGAGCCTGCTGAAAAGGACAGTGGGCAGTGGGCAGTGGGCAGATGTTCACATCTGCACGGGACATAGACGACCCCGCCCTCCACGAGTCGCCTGCTGCCTTGCAGGCCTGGCCGCTTGGCTGCGGAAAGGCTAAGGGAGGAAACCCCTGACATCAAAGCCCCCGTGTCTCCGGGGAAGGCTTTTGAGCCAGAGACTAGGACAAGGACAGTCTGATATAAAACCTACGACCCGAGGACCTCGATGCCATCGTCCCAGCTTGCTAGGCCATGGCAGATGAACCAAGGGTTTAAAGGGTGGGGCCAGTACTGCGCACACTGCACTCCACCAAAAAGCTCCACCGCGCAGGCTTTAGGAAACGTCCACGGACCATGACACTGACCATTCCAAGTCCTGTAGCGACGGGCGAGGGGCGAAACGGCAGGTGAAAGATGTCACTGGAAGCCGGAGTCTCAAACCTGCATGCAGGCGGTTCAGGATATTGGTCGCCTGATGTTGACCTGGGGATGACAACATCACTCGGCACACCCTGAATGACCAAGCAGCCTTCTCTAGGGACAGCACTGCTTGCTCCACACGGAGAGGGGCCTAGAAAAGGTGGCCTAACCAAAGCTCGTCCCCTCGCAACCCCAGTTGGCTAGCTGCGGTCAACGGGCATCTTCTCCTGCGGTCAAAAAACAAGAAAGAATAACGGATCCACTCTCATGACGACCACGACTGGACTCAACGTAGCATGCTGGAACGTCCGAACCATGCTCGACAAAGCAGACAGAGGACGCCCTGAACGTCGCTCCGCCCTCATTGCCCATGAATTGCGGAGGTTAAACATCAACATCGCCGCGCTCAGCGAAGTACGCCTTCCGGACGAAGGCAGCCTCCAAGAACTTGGTGCTGGGTACACCCTCTACTGGTCAGGCAGGCCTGCATCAGAAAGACGGCTCTCAGGCGTGGGTTTCATGGTCAAGACATCCATTGCGACTAAGCTGGAAAACCTACCAACGGGCCACTCAGACCGCATCATGTCCATGCGCCTCCCACTGAGACACCAGCAACACGTATTAAATTATATTCTGTATTAAAATGAACTTGATGACCCTTGACCCACACTGTGGCTTATTTTGTGGTGCCACCGGATGTGTTAAAACTGAATTTGTACTTAATCTATTACAAACAAGATACATCCATCATTTTGAAAACATAGTGATATTCTGTCCTACTATCAAACACAACAAAGCTTATCACAACCGATTATTCATTTGGACTGACAGCAACATTTACTTAGTTGACCCTGAGAAAAAACTGAATGATTACCTACAATATTTTTACAAGCAATTTGAAGGACAGCCAATGTTGTTTATTGTTGATGACTGTTCTGCAGAGAAAGACATTGTCAAAAAAAGAAACACTCTAGCAGAACTTGCTTTCAGTGGCAGACATGCAAACGTGAGTGTATGGATTCTCACACAAAAATATAATGCTGTATTGAAAGATTTTCGAGAACAGTTAAAGTTTATCTGTTTGTTTTACTGTAAGGATCGTGACAGCTTTGAAGACTGTCTCAGAGAGAATGATGTTATCCGAAATAAGCATGAACGGGATGTTGTGAAAAATAAACTGAAATCAACTAAGCATCTAAAGCTTATTTTTAAGACAGATCAGCCCACAGGGTATGGGTTAGTAAATTAATTTATTCTTTTGTTTTGACTAATAAAAATGACAGATGGACAAACCCACACAGTTGATGTTACAGACTGCTTCAAAGATGTTAAATGTTTTTATGACCTAAAAACACATGTGTTTGAACCCAGCTTTAAACTCTCAACACCGCCAATGAAGATATACATGACATATAATGTTACTTTGGAATATTCTGATGGAGCACCACATTATGATTACAAGACTGTTGATCTTAAGACAATTGCTTTTAAAGTTTATGATGCTAACTGTAGCTGCTTGCGCTTGTTTGAGGTACTGTGTAAAGACATATTTGATCAGCTAAGAAAACTACATTGTTATATTGAAAGTGTTACATTCAATAAAGTGATATTACACCTGCAGGACAAGACTTCAAGACACACACCAGGGAAGTGGTTGACTTGTTTATCATAACTACAGATAATACAGTATTACATAAGGTGTGCCAGCGGTAATTATTTTTCCCATTTATTATTTTGTCGGACAAATAAAAATGATGGACAATACACAAAGTCCATCAAGCTCATCGGGTTTAAGAAACGTGTTTCACACAACAGACTTGCCTATATCCAATACTAATAATGTCTATGAATCAATTGAAAACTCTTTTTCTGTCATACAAGATAATCTTCTTAGAGGCAGTGTAAAGATTCAGGTTGTCGCTAAAATAGAATTTACTAGAGTAGACGGTGAAGTGATTGTATCGTATATATCAACAAGACAGCACACAGTTAACACAAGAAGAGAATTGGAGAACGTGTTTAGAGACAGACTATTACCTGACTTCCTCCAAGCAATTGACAGTGCAAAAATGAAGGGGTCTGGTTGGCACGAAGGACATGTACATGAACTACAATTAAAACAGTCAAGGTATCATCCTATATTAGGTAAATCATGGATACCACTGCCAACAGAGGTTGCAAACAAAAAGGCTGTAGTTAATATACAGAACAATGACCACCATTGTTTCATGTAGTGTGTGCTTGCTCAACTACACTATGTAAAATCAAAACCTGAACGTGTATCTAACTACACCAAATTTGTAAATAATAATAATAATAATAATGAGTATTTATATAGCGCTTAATCTTACTCAAAAGCTCTAAGCGCTTTACAATCTGTACACAAAAATAAAAATACAATGACATATGCACATAACAAACAAAGCACAATGCCCGAACACACCACTTTTACAATAAACTAAACAACAATACATACATAATAATTTATATTCTAATTAACATTCAGTCTAAACAAGGAGGATTGCAGAACTACAACTAAGGCATCAAACACTGGCAGTTATTCAAAGTAAAGCTTGAAGAGGTGAGTTTTCAATGACCTCTTGAAGTCAGAGACAGACTCACTGTTTCTGACCTCAAGAGGAAGTGTATTCCATAACACTAGGGCTTGATAAACAAAAGTGCGCTGACCAAATATATATATATAAATATAAATAACTCAACTTCAGTGGTATTGAGTTCCCTGTTAAAATAGAAGACATAGACTTGTTTGAAAAACTAAATCCTGGCATATCTGTAAATGTGTATGTGTGGGATAATGAGTCTGTTGACAAGTTACAACCAATTAGAGTATCACCACTTGCTCCAACCTATGGTCAGTCAGAAAATAAGCATGTTATGTTATTAATCGGTGATGATGATAACTTTCACTACACAATTATTAGGAGTATGTCACATCTAATTCATAATCATGTATCAAAACACAATGGTAAACAGGAAGTGTGTAAAAGATGTTTCCAAAGATTCTCCTCTATTGCATTGGCACACAAACATGTTTTGCATTGTAGGTCAGCTGATGACATACAAACTGTACTTAAGTATCCAGATCCTGGTAGTCAAGTGTGTTTTAAGAACTATGGGAATCAACAAAAGCTGCCGTTTGTAGTGTATGCTGATTTTGAATCACTAGTTGTTCCATATGAAGGTCCTGTTCCAGAGTCATTACCAAAGACTATAAAGTTGAGTGACCAAGTGGTGTGTTCTTTTGGATACATTATCGTTAGGTCAGACGGACAGCATTCAGAACCTGTTATCTACAGAGGTGAAAATGCAGCAGCTGAGTTTTTAACAGAAATGAGACATCTGTATAGTCAGGTAGTACAATATCTCACAACATGTCAGATGCCTTTGGTGATGACAGAAGAAGACAAACTAAATTTTTATACAGCTGAGACGTGTTGGATTTGTGAACAACCTTTAGGAGGTGATAAAGTTCATGACCATGATCATATAACTGGGCGTTACAGAGGTGCCGCACATAACAAATGTAACTTGTTATTAAAAACAGATCCTAAGACATATAAGTTACCAATCTTTTTTCACAATCTCAAAGGATATGATTCACACATTATCATGCAGGCTGTGGACGAGTCTTACAAAAACATTAGTTGTATAGCGCAGACAACTGAAAAGTACTTGACCTTTAGATTGGATAAATTAGCGTTTTATGACTCCATGCAACATTTGTCTTTAGGTCTTGCTAGTCTTGCAGAAGGATTGACTGAGTATCCAATAACAAGTAAATATTTTGAGTCAGACTTGATTAAGAAAGGTGTGTATCCGTACGAGTACATCAGTGAGTGGGTTGTGTTTGAGGAAAGGAGACTGCCACCAAAAGAGAATTTTATTCTACACTAAATGGTAAAGGTATTTCTGACTCTGATTACCAACATGCTCTTGATGCATGGGGTAAATTAGGGTGTCAGACAATTGGTGACTATCATGATCAGTACTTGAAAGCTGACGTTTGTTTGCTAGCAGACGTATTTGAAAGTTATCGTGTAAAGGGTTTGTTACACTACAGTCTTGACCCAGCCTGTTACATAACTAGCCCCGGCATGACATGGGATGCATTTTTGAAATCCAGTAAGATATTTATAGACCTGTTGTCTGATCGTACGATGGGTGAAATGGTGGAACGTGGATTGAGGGGAGGAATTAGTATTGCTGTGAACAATTATGCCAGAGCTAATAATAAATATCTGGACGACCCAGACTTTGACCCCTCAAGGTCAAGGTCATTCATTACCTATGTGGACGCTAACAATGTGTGAGTTATTGCCCTTGAAAAACTTTAAACTGTATGATTTGTCACAGTATGACATAACAGAGCTATCAAACAATATTATAAATCATGATCGAAACGATCTGAAGAGTTGGATCTTTGAAGTCGACCTAGAGTACCCACACCATCTACACAATTATCACAATGATTATCCTTTAGCTGTTGAGAAAATGAGTTTGACTGGGAAAAAAGAAGACACTAAACTTGTGCCAAATCTGAGTGACAAATTCAATTACGTTTGCCATTATCACTTGTTACAGTTTTACATCAGACATGAGTTAGTACTAAAGAAAGTACATAGAGGTATTCAATTTGATCAGAGTGCTTTCATGAAAGATTACATAATGAAAAACACAACATTGCGTGTGAGGGATGGTAACACTGCATTTGACAAAGACTTCTTTAAGCTTATGAACAATGCCTGTTTTGGCAAGACGATTGAAAATCCTCATCACCGCAAAGATGTGAGACTAGTAACAACTGAATCAGGTGCAATTAAACTTACAGGCAAGCCACAGTACACAGGGTATAAAGAGTTTCATTCATCATTGTATGCAGTGTCACTCAAAAAAAAAGATTGTTAAACTGGACAAACCAGTATTCATTGGTATGGCAATTCTTGAGTTATCAAAACTGTTGATGCTTGAATTTTATTATGATTACTTTAAACCAAAATATCCTGAGTGTCGTCTTCTATACACTGACACTGACTCTATGATCATTGATGTGCCTACTGAAGACTTTTATGAAGACATGAAAACAGAGTTACACATGTATGACACGTCTGATTATCCTAAAGACCATCCACTGTTTAGCACACAAAACAAGAAAGTGCCTGGGAAGTTTAAGGATGAACTGAATAGTGTGCTAATAGTTGAGTACGTTGGACTGAGATCAAAAATGTATTCTATACTGCACCAGAAAGGTAGTCAGTCAAAAGCAAAAGGTATAAAAAAAACAGCAATAAAAAATAAAGACATTCGTCATGAACATTATAAGGAAGTATTAGATGGGGCATTAATGCCTGATTATCCAAACAAGTCACTGAGATCAAACAAACACAATTTTGAAATGATCCAAACAAATAAGAAGTCACTTGCAGTTGGTGACATGAAACGTGTGTTTCACAGTAAGGAAAAGGCTTATGCGCCTGGACATTACAGGCTCAAGTTATCTGAAGAAATAGCCAATGAACTGGTTGAAGAATTAATCGACGAGTTAGTTGCTGAAATGAGTAACAGTGTCTGGGGAATAATCTGTAATTCTTCTCTGACAAATGCCCTCTGCGGGGCAGGTTCATACAGGTAATATATTGTTGCGTCAGGACCGGGGACTATTTTTTTTATATTGTGTACAGACGTAGACCAGATGGGGTCGGTTGCCCTGCGCTTCACATCGTTTTCAGCCTCACCAGGCTGATATAGATATCTCACTTGTTTAGTAAATAAACTTGTGTCGTGTGCTGGGGTTGGTCCTGTTTTGGGCTCTGTAATTGTTTTTAATTTAATAGCATCAGCAGGTTTAGGCTGGCCTTCATTATTCATTGCTTTTATCACATGTGGTAATCTCTTAACCCACTCAGTGTTACGTTCGTCATGCACGAGTTCCTTAGAATACTGGTAACTGAAAAGTCGTTCTGATAATAGCTTGTTAAACTTTTCTACAATTGCCTTTGATCTGTGTACACCTGGAATGCCGCGTCTAACCAGTACACCATGCTTCGCAAATAACTGGTTAACGTCACCTTTGAATTCAGACCCGTCATCAACCTGTACGAGTCTGGGATATTTCAGAGGGCCTCGACTATATATTTTTGTTAACGCTGTACCAACTGTGGTAGCAGTTTTGTCAGATATGGGTTCGGCGTCTTTATAGCGTGAAGCTATGTCAACCACAGTCAGTGATACTTGTATTGTTTCTTTGTTATTGTGTCATGGGGTAGGAACAGGAGGTCCATTTGATGTGTGTCATTTGGGATAGTGTTTTCAAAATGAGGTCTTGATATTTTTCTTGGAGCAGGTAAATATATCTGCCAAACTGCCTGTCTCTGTAACCATTGTTTTATCTGATTGAGTGTTACATCTCCGCCCACAGCCACGTGTAATTTCTGAATAGCGGTGTTACTTTTCCAGTACCCAATTGGGGAGTAATATATTTTTGATAGTTTATTTTCGACGTTAATTTTTTCTAGCAATATAAAGTCCTGTGAAATATACAAATGTCATTCCCACTTGAACAAAGATTATTTCTCCGTTTCTTTGTTCTGTACTTGGTTTGTAATAGTCACTTAGTTCAGGTTTTGGGATAGACATGTCTTCCCCTGTGATGAGAAAATACTCACGAATTGCATCGTCGGTATTAGGAAATGTATGTTGTGCGTGACTTTCAAGCCTCAGTTTTTCATTGATAAAATCAAGTTTCTCAATTCGTTGCTTCTCGTAATCTTGTTGCGCTTGTGCAAGTTTTTTAGATGCTTCATTGTGACGCTTCATTTCTTCTGCAGATTCTTCTCTACCCATTTTGCAAAAGAGATACTTTGATCCACTGAAAGCAAGTACATTAACCATGGCGCCCCCAATCATAATGGCTATTGTAGCCATACTTTAATTTTACATAGAAACATTTTCGGGAATAATTCCCTGCTTGATGAGAAAGTCTTTTGTCACAATTGACGCTGTGACAACTACAATTAGCTTAGCACTGTCTTCGAAATCCAATCTACTCAGGTCTGCAGATTTCATTTTGAGTAGACTTTTTCCCAGCATAGAATAAGCTACTGCTAAGTAGCGGCTAATCTCTATGTTTGTTTGTTTGTCTATTTTGACAAAGGGTATTTACCCGAAATATTAATAAATTGTGTTGTACCCGTCTTTTCTAAGCGTGTTTCTTTCTCCGTTGGGTACTTCTTTTCTTCCCAGTGACAAGCAAGGTTACGACAGGTGCAAGGTAATTTCCAAACTTGTAAAACATGACGCATGCTAATTTACCTATTGAACTTGAAACAATAGGATTGCTTTCAATGTCATGTGATAAACTGTCAGTGTCTACAGGTAGAAAGTGACTCACTGCTTTGTGTATAAACATACAAGTGATCGACTCAAATCATGAGTCATTAGTGAAGCGATATGATTTTCATATTTAGAATGTAGCTTGATTAGTTCATCAGCCGTGAGGGATTCTATATCCTCTGTCATATATTGTTTACCAAGATAAGCTTTTGATTTGCCTGAAACAACTACAGACAAAAGACGTTGTTTTTTTCGAGTCTAAGTCTTTGTTTTCTACAGCGTTTATATCGTTTAGAAGAAGTAATTCATCTTGGTTCATTTTATAATAAAAAAAATATTAATTTTTGAAACTATAAGTAAACTTAAAACTAGGAATTTCAGAATGTACACACTTACATAATCGATAGATTAATTAGCTCAGGGGGTAATTTTGCTTCAACCATGAATAGCATTGGTTTTAGAAATCTTTATTTTACTGAAAAAAATAAAGAAAATCCTAGAAAAACGGGGTGTGTTGTTATAGGAGCAATTTGTAAACAAAAATCGAGGAAAATTGACGTCGGCAAAAAATCTCTTGTATTCTCCATCTTTCAATCTCTTAGGTACCAGTACAAATACCAGGACCAGTACATTATGTACCAATACAAATACCAGGACCGGTACATTAGGTACCAGTACAAATACCAGTACCAGTACATTAAGTACCAGTACAAATACCAGTACTTTAGGTACCAGTACAAATACCAGTACCAGTACATTAGGTACCAGTACAAATAGCAGTACCAGTACATTAGGTACCAGTACAAATACCAGTACCAGTACATTAGCGGAGCCAGCGTTTTGTTCAGGATGTGATGTCAGGTGGTTCCCGATTAATATGGCATTTTGAACTCTTTTCATTTTTGTCTTTAACGCTTTGGCTGTCGGGAGCGGTTTTTGTCCCGATGATCCCTGCAGGATGTCAGCATGTCAGGTGTTGTTTTTCCTGCAGGATGTCAGCATGTCAGGGTGTTGTTTTTCCTGCAGGATGTTAACATGTCAGGGTGTTGTTTGTCCTGCAGGATGTCAGCATGTCAGGGTGTTGTTTTTCCTGCAGGATGTCAGCATGTCAGGGTGTTGTTTTTCCTGCAGGATGTCAGCATGTCAGGTGTTGTTTCTCCTGCAGGATGTCAGCATGTCAGGGTGTTGTTTTTCCTGCAGGATGTCAGCATGTCAGGGTGTTGTTTTTCCTGCAGGATGTCAGCATGTCAGGGTGTAGTTTTCCTTGCAGGAACCATGGCAACAAAAAGCGCTATCCACAGCCACAGGGTTAACACAATCACGATCACAAAGTCTCAATTTAAAGTGAGAGTTTAACCCATTTAGGACTGACATAATAAAAATACGGAAATATATGGATCTAGGATAAAAGTCTAAAGATGGTGCCAAAATATCTTGACACCTTAAACACCAAGCTGTTGTTTAGGATAACCCGTGACAATAATGGTCGATCTGTCTCTTGACATGAAGTGCATTGTGTTCAGAAGAAAACTCCCAAATGTAGAAATTCTTACTTGAGCTTTCAGTGTGTTTCTGTAGCTTTGATAATGACGTGAGTGTGTTACTGTAGCTGTGATAATTACGTCAGTGTGTTACTGTAGCTTTGATAATTACGTCAGTGTGTTACAGTAGTTTTGATAATGTCGTCAGTGTGTTACTGTAGCTTTGATAATGACGTCAGTGTGTTACTGTAACCTTGATAATGACGTCAGTGTATTACTGTAGCTTTGATAATTACGTCAGTGTGTTACTGTAGTTTTGATAATGACGTCAGTATGTTACTGTAGTTTTCATAATGACGGCAGTGTGTTACTGTAGCTTTGATAATGACGTCAGTGTGTTACGGTAGCTTTGATAATGGCGTCAGTGTGTTACTGTAGCTTTGATAATGACGTCAGTGTGTTACTGTAGCTTTGATCATGACGTGTGTTCAGTTGATATGTGCAGGAGTAACTCTGCAAAGACACGTAACATGCACTCGACCAGGCAAACGTCGCCTGGTACAGTTTGGTGGCCGGTAGAAAACACTCTTGGCTTGACTTCGCGAACGAAGATTTTATAGGAGTTGCCCACGACGTCTGCAGGCTTGTTCGTGGCTGCGGAGGCCAATCCAAGACAGGCAGGTTCGACCGCAGTGGCTGCAGGGGAAGGTATGGCCAGGGTTCTGAGCTGCGGCATCTCTGTTTTTTCTCCTGAGCCGCTTGTCCTTAAGGCTAGCTCTGTGAGAGTCCTCAAAGGAGACAGCTGCCTTGTAAATGGTGGAGCGCCAGGTGTCACGGTCCGCAGCAAGCGAAGACCACTGGTGGTGGTCGATTTGGCAGGCACTAAGTGACTTCTTGAGACAGTCTTTGTATCTCTTCTTTGGTGCCCCTCTGTCACGGTGTCCAGTAGCAAGCTCGCCGAACAGGGTGATCTTTGGTAGGCGATGATCCTCCATCCTGGAGACATGCCCCGCCCAGCGGAGCTGTGTCCGCAGCAGCAAAGCCTCGATGCTCACAGTTTCAGCCCGTTCAAGGACCTCGACGTTGGTGACATAGTCACTCCAGTGAATGCCCAGGATGGTACGCAGGCAGCGCTGGTGGAAGCGTTCGAGGAGTCGTAGTTGGCTGCGGTAGAGGGCCCAGGACTCGGAACCATACAGCAGGGTGGTGAGGACCACAGCTCTGTACACGCTGATCTTGGTGCCTGTTTTCAGCTGCTGATTGTGCCACACCCGCTTGAAAAGTCGCCCGAAAGCGCTGTTCGCTTTTGCCAGCCTGCTGTCAAGCTCCTTGTCCAGCTTGGCGTCCGACGTGATAATGCAGCCAAGGTAAGTAAACTGGTGCACTGACTTTAGTTCAGACTCGCCGATGGTGATGTGAGGAGGGCGGTACACTGTCTTGGGTGCCGGCTGATGGAGGACCTCTGTCTTTTTAAGACTGACCTCGAGTCCAAAGAGCTGGGCAGCATCTGCGAAGCAAGACGTGATGCGCTGCAGGGCTCTCTCTGTGTGTGCAACGAGGGCAGCATCATCAGCAAAAAGCAGCTCGCGAATCAGTTGGTCTAGGGTTTTCGTGTGGGCCTGCAGTCGTCTGAGGTTAAACAGGCTGCCATCGAGACGATACCTGATGTACACTGCATCGTCATCATCGAGGTCCACTGTGGCCTGCTTCAACATCATGCTAAAAAAGATGGTGAAGAGGGTCGGTGCCAGCACGCAGCCCTGCTTTACACCGTTGAGAATAGGGAATGGTTCTGAGAGGTCATTGTTGAGTCTGACCTGGCCTTGCTGGTCCTCGTGTAGCTGGACAATCATGTTGAGGAACTTTGGGGGACAGCCAAGTCGCTCCAGGATCTGCCACATGCCTTGCCTGCTCACAGCGTCGAACGCTTTTGTTAGGTCGACAAACGTTACGTACAGCCATTTGTTCTGCTCGCGGCACTTCTCCTGTAGCTGTCTCAATGCCTGTCTTACAAGCTGTCCTGTAGACAAAACAGAGCACTCCTCATAACAAGAAAAGAAACACAGCATGCAAATAACAATAATAATGAAAAGAAAAATTACGGAAAAAAACACAGAGAGACAATGACAATGATCCTTTGTTTGACAACGGTTAAAGTTTTGGTGGTAACAGCCATTTTTCGAGCTTGCCGTTGCTAATCTACTGATTACTGAGTTACTGTCGCACTAATTATTTTCTACTACTGAACAGGGGAAACAAATTACTTGACACAACACAAGCCAATAGAGAAGGAAAAAAAATGTAAGGGGTAAGTGACATAGGAATTACCAGCTTTACTGGTGGGGCATAATGACATGTTGTGAGGTTTAATTAAAATAACATTATACGAATTTATATATATATAACATTATAGTGGGCAGTGGGCAGATGTTCACATCTGCACGGGACATAGACGACCCCGCCCTCCACGAGTCGCCTGCTGCCTTGCAGGCCTGGCCGCTTGGCTGCGGAAAGGCTAAGGTAGAAAACAACAACAACAACAACAACAAGAACAACAAAGATATAAAAACATCCAAAGCAGTCTCTCAGCTAGCCACTTTTGCCTGTCAGTCATACAGACCGACTCGTGATAATGTCTGCTGTCAGTCATACAGACCGACTCGTGATAATGTCTGCTGTCAGTCATACAGACCGACTCGTGATAATGTCTGCTGTCAGTCATACAGACCGACTCGTGATAATGTCTGCTGTCAGTCATACAGACCGACTCGTGATAATGTCTGCTGTCAGTCATACAGACCGACTCGTGATAATGTCTGCTGTCAGTCATACAGACCGACTCGTGATAACGTCTGCTGTCAGTCATACAGACCGACTCGTGATAACGTCTGCTATCAGTCATACAGACCGACTCGTGATAACGTCTGCTGTCAGTCATACAGACCGACTCGTGATGACGTCTGCTGTCAGTCATACAGACCGACTCGTGATGATGTCTGCTGTCGGTCATACAGACCGACTCGTGATAATGTCTGC
This sequence comes from Semisulcospira habei, assembly GCA_036245525.1. NCBI lineage: Eukaryota > Metazoa > Mollusca > Gastropoda > Semisulcospiridae > Semisulcospira > Semisulcospira habei. Next base: position 272,431,410 of record BTPG01000002.1, on the reverse strand, counting down.
TGTCAGTCATATAGACCGACTCGTGATAATGTCTGCTGTCTGTCATACAGACCGACTCGTGATGACGTCTGCTGTCAGTCATACAGACCGACTCGTGATGACGTCTGCTTCTTGTTTAAGCCTTAACCCCTTCATTGCACAGGCCAGTCGTACCAGGAACATGGATACAAAACGGTCCCAGCAAGAGGCATAGATCCTCATCAGCCCTGTAACTGCTATACCTCTTGCAGTGCTCACTTCATCTCGATATTGAAAGGGTTACGTCACGGTTCCTGAGCTCAGAAGGGCATTTTACCATGTATAGGCGCCTTATAAACCCTCTTTATTATAAATCCTTTTTATTATTAAGGAATTTCTCTGTGTCTGCATGTTGCGTCTTCTAGACCCAAGCCTAACCCTTTGGCTGTCGGTGGCGTGTTTGCTCCATATGATTCCTGCAGGAATCACTTCGACCTAACACGCCACAAACAGCGAATGTGTTAAAGCTACACAATTACAGAGCATATTATGTCATGACACACACGTTTTGTCCCTCTGCCCCAGGTCTCCGACCATGCCAGGCGGTCTGTTCGCCATCAGTCGCGAGTTCTTCACACTACTCGGCACGTATGACCCTGGTCTGGACTACTGGGGAGGAGAGAACGTCGAGCTGTCTTTCAAAGTTTCTGTGTTTTGTTTGTTTGTTTGTTTATTTGTTTGTTTGTTTTTACTTTCAAAACTAAACGTGATTCACTGTACAGACATACACGTTAAGTACTGTTTTCAGGGGACTGGGACTTGGGTGTGTGTGGGGGGGGGGGGGGGGGGAAGGGTGGGGGGGAGAGGGTGGTGGTGGTGGCAGGAGGACTAGCAAAATGTCAGAACTAAACTATGAGTCGCGTCACAGATGACAAACCAGTGTCTTGTCTTATTCGTTGCCGGATCGACGGCAGATCAGAGCTTGCAAACCTGACTGTATGCTATCTGCTGGTTTCAACCTTATGGCTTGAAATATATTGACTTAAAGTCCAAAATTAAAGATCAGAAGATGCAAAATATCGTCAATTAAGACTGAACTTTATGGAGAGAATTGGACGTCATAGACCAAAGATCAAAGTCTAGCTGATGTCGCATTGCATTGCAGGCGTGGATGTGTTACGGCAGTGTTGAGCTGATCCCCTGTTCCCACGTGGGTCACATTTTCCGTCGATCCAACCCAATCACCTGGCCCACCGAATTGGGAGTGAAGAACGTGGCCAGGGTCGCCGAGGTTTGGATGGACGACTACAAGAACTACTTCCTCGAGTACAACCTTTACAATGTGGTGAGACGTCTTCCTACCATCCCAAACTTTACACCAAGTCAGCCAGAGAGTGTCTCGAGCCCATGTAGCGCGAGTGTTTCCAGCACATGTAGCGCGATGGTTTCGAGCCCATGTAGCGCGAATGTTTCGAGCCCATGTAGAGCGAGTGTCTCGAGCCCATGTCGCGCGAGTGTTTCGAGCCCATGTCGCGCAAGTGTCTCGAGCCCATGTAGCGCGAGTGTCTCGAGCCCACGTAGCGCGAGTGTTTCGAGCCCATGTAGCGCGAGTGTTTCGAGCCCTTGTCGCGCGAGTGATTCGAGCCCACGTAGCGCGAGTGTTTCGAGCCCATGTAGCGCGAGTGTCTCGAGCCCATGTCGCGCGAGTGATTCAAGCCCACGTAGCGCGAGTGTTTCGAGCCCATGTAGCGCGAGTGTTTCCAGCCCTTGTCGCGCGAGTGTCTCGAGCCCATTTCGCGCGAGTGTTTCGAGCCCATGTCGCGCGAGTTTTTCGAGCCCATTTCGCGCGAGTGTTTCGAGCCCATGTCGCGCGAGTGTTTCGAACCCATGTAGCGCGAGTGTTTCGAGCCCACGTAGCGCGAGTGATTCGAGCCCACGTAGCGCGAGTGATTCGAGTGTTTCGAGCCCATGTAGCGCGAGTGTTTCGAGCCCATGTCGCGCGAGATTCTCGAGCCCATGTAGCGCGAGTGTTTCGAGCCCATGTAGCGCGAGTGTTTCGAGCCCATGTGGTGTGAGTGCTTCGAGCCTATGTCGCGCGAGTGTCTCGAGCCCATGTCGCGCGAGTGTCTCGAGCCCACGTAGCGCGAGTGTTTCGAGTTCACGTAGCGCGAGTGTTTCGAGCACACGTAGCGCGAGTGTTTCGAGCCCACGTAACGCGAGTGTTTCGAGCCCATGTAGCGCGAGTGTCTCGAGCCCATGTAGTGCAAGTGTTCGAGCCCATGTAGCGCGAGTGTTTCGAGCCCATGTCGCGCGAGTGTCTCGAGCCCATGTAGCGCGCGTGTTTCGAGTCCATGTAGCGCGAGTGTTTCGAGCCCATGTCGCGGGGAGTGTTTCGAGCCCATGTCGCGCGAGTGTTTCGAGCCCATGTCGCGCGAGTGTTTCGAGCCCATGTCGCGCGAGTGTTTCGAGTCCATGTCGCGTAGTGTCTCGAGCCCATTTAGCGCGTGTTTCGAGCCCATGTCGCGCGAGTGTCTCGAGCCATGTCGCGCAAGTGTCTCGAGACCTATGTCGCGCGAGTGTTTCGAGTCCATGTCGCGTAGTGTTTCGAGCCCATGTAGCGTGAGTGTCTCGAGCCCACGTAGCGCGAGTGTTTCGAGTTCACGTAGCGCGAGTGTTTCGAGCACACGTAGCGCGAGTGTTTCGAGCCCACGTAACGCGAGTGTTTCGAGCCCATTAAGCGCGAGTGTCTCGAGCCCATGTAGTGCAAGTGTTCGAGCCCATGTAGCGCGAGTGTTTCGAGCCCATGTAGCGCGAGTATTTCGAGCCCATGTAGCTAGACGGCTCGCCTGGTGTTGTCTTAACCCTTATTCATGCGAGAATAATTGAACAGCACCCACTGCAAGAGGGGCTCATGAGGATCTCAGCCTCTTGTGACGCTACTTTTTATCCACATTCCTCGGAGAGCTGGGGCTCTTTGGCGTAAAATGTTCACACGCAAAATTCAGAAACACAATATAATCTGCGCCCTCTGGCAATAAAGGGGTTAATTAAGGCAATACAATTTCGTTTCTTTCCTGTTTGTCTTCGGTCATGCATCAGGTCAGAGCGGGAAGAATTCGACACATTGCGACGTAGCCAGAAGAATTTTACTCTATAGGTCCGTCTGCTGGGCGTTGCGAGCGCGTTCAGTTGCAAGATGCAGGAGAGTTTAATGAAGTAATAAAACAAACTCCGCTAGAGTTCTATCACAGCAGAAGACAGGCAAACACCGCTAGAGTTCAATCACAGCAGAAGACAGGCAAACACCGCTAGAGTTCAATCACAGCAGAAGACAGGCAAACACCGCTAGAGTTCAATCACAGCAGAAGACAGGCAAACACCGCTAGAGTTCTATCACAGCAGAAGACAGGCAAACACCGCTAGAGTTCAATCACAGCAGAAGACAGGCAAACACCGCTAGAGTTCTATCACAGCAGAAGACAGGCAAACACCGCTAGAGTTCAATCACAGCAGAAGACAGGCAAACACCGCTAGAGTTCAATCACAACAGAAGACAGGCAAACACCGCTAGAGTTCAATCACAGCAGAAGACAAGCAAACACCGCTAGAGTTCTATCACAGCAGAAGACAGGCAAACACCGCTAGAGTTTTGTCACAGCAGAAGATAGGCAAACACCACTAGAGATCAGTCTTAGCAGAAGACAGGCAAACACTGCTAGAGTTCTATCACAGCAGAAGACAGGCAAACACCGCTAGAGTTCTATCACAGCAGGAGACAGGCAAACACCGCTAGAGTTCAATCACAGCAGAAGACACGCAAACACCGCTAGAGTTCTATCACATCAGAAGACAGGCAAACACCGCTAGAGTTCTATCACAGCAGAAGACAGGCAAACACCGCTAGAGTTCTATCACAGCAGAAGACAGGCAAACACCGCTAGAGTTCAATCACAGCAGAAGACAGGCAAACACCGCTAGAGATCTATCACAGCAGAAGACAGGCAAACACCACTAGAGTTCTAGCACAGCAGAAGACAGGCAAACACCGCTAGAGTTCAATCACAGCAGAAGACAGGCAAACACCGCTAGAGTTCAGTCACAGCAGAAGATAGGCAAACACCGCTAGAGTTCAATCACAGCAGAAGACAGGCAAACACCGTTAGAGTTCAATCACAGCAGAAGACAGGCAAACACCGCTAGAGTTCAATCACAGCAGAAGACAGGCAAACACCGCTAGAGTTCAGTCAGAGCAGAAGACAGGCCGTTTACATCGGAGTGCTCAACGCTTTTGCCAAATATCTCCGCAGAGAAAGACTGTTCTGTACCACTTTAACAACAAATATCATTTAGTGCCAATTGACCTAATATGGAATATTGTCTTTTACTGAACTCCTATGACTTGTCGATTTTGCTTTATCGTCGTAAAAAAAAGTGGTGAAAAAAACAAGAGCAAGCCATTTTGAACGCTCTAAATAGAGCCCAGGCAAATTTGAATATCGGAGTCATGCGTGCAGACTTCGTGTATGCCTGCGCTGTTTCACGTTTGAAAATTTAGCCAATTCACGTGAAAATGGATCTTTCTTATTCTGGACTTAATATAATTATGTGGGGCACAATTAAGGATGTAAAATCAGTCATTTAATGAACAAAATTCCGAATTATTTCGACAGTACAGCCAAACTGACACATTGTCTGAGTTTCGTAAAAGTATATCGTATTAAGTCCATCTGTCCCTGAATGATATTTGTTCTCAGACAGGGGCCTAGAAAAGGTGGCCTAACCAAAGCTCGTCCCCTCGCAACCACAGTTGGCTAGCCGCGGTCAACGGGCATCTTCTCCTGCGGTCAAAAAACAAGAAAGAATAACGGATCCACTCTCATGACGACCACGACCGGACGCAACGTAGCATGCTGGAACGTCCGAACCATGCTCGACAAAGCAGACAGCGGACGCCCTGAACGTCGCTCCGCCCTCATTGCCCATGAATTGCGGAGGTTAAACATCGACATCGCCGCGCTCAGCGAAGTACGCCTTCCGGACGAAGGCAGCCTCCAAGAACTTGGTGCTGGGTACACCCTCTACTGGTCAGGCAGGCCTGCATCAGAAAGACGGCTCTCAGGCGTGGGTTTCATGGTCAAGACATCCATTGCGACTAAGCTGGAAAACCTACCAACGGGCCACTCAGACCGCATCATGTCCATGCGCCTCCCACTGAGACACCAGCAACACGTCACCCTTCTCAGTGTGTACTCCCCAACCCTCCTGGCAGAGCCTGCTGAAAAGGACAAGTTTTACACTGACCTGCGCAGCCTCCTACAGAGTACCCCTGCAGACGACAAAGTCATCATCCTTGGCGACTTCAACGCCAGAGTGGGCCAGGACTCTGAAGCCTGGAAAGGAGTCCTCGGCAAGCATGGCGTGGGGAACTGCAATGACAATGGCCGCCTACTGTTGGAGTTCTGTGCGGAGCAGCAACTGGTCATCACCAACACTACTTTTCAGCAAAAGGACAGTCGAAAGACCACCTGGATGCATCCTCGCTCCAAACACTGGCATCTTATCGACTATGTCCTAGTGCGTCAGAGGGACCGCAGTGACGTCCTCCTCACCAGAGTGATGCCCAGCGCAGAGTGCCACACTGACCACCGCCTTGTCCGCTGCAAACTCAGGCTCCACTTAAAGCCAAAACCCAAGAAATGGGGGCCCCCCCAAGAAAAAGCTTGATGTTGCCAGCCTTCAGTGTGACGATGTGAAAGCTGCCTTTCAGACAGATTTACAGCGCAGGCTCAAAGACACAGCGGACCCAGTAGACTCCTCCCCTGAAACACTTTGGAAACAACTGAAAACTGCTATTGCAAAATCCTCTGCAGAAGTCTTGGGTTTCGCCAGAAAGAAGAACAAAAACTGGTTTGACGAAAACGATGTAGAGATCCAGGAACACCTAGCAAGAAAAAGAGCCGCCCATCAGGCCCACCTAGCCCAGCCTTCCTGCCCTGTGAAGACGTCTGCCTTCCGCCTCGTCTGCAGCAGTCTCCAGCGCAAGCTCAGAGATCTCCAGAATGAGTGGTGGACCAGACTTGCACAGAGGACCCAGCTTTGCGCTGACAACGGTGACTACAGGGGCTTCTACGAAGCACTGAAAGCAGTGTATGGCCCCAGGCACCTGGTACAAAGTCCTCTGCGAAGCGCGAATGGCCAGGCACTCCTCACAGATAATACCTCCATCTTGAACCGCTGGTCGGAATACTTTCAGAGCCTCTTCAGCGCTGAGAGCACTGTTCAAGAAGCAGTCGTCCTACAAATCCCACACCTCCCAGTAAAGGTTGAATTGGACGAACCGCCCACCGCTGAAGAGACCCTCACAGCCATCCACCAGCTCAAGAGTGGCAAAGCAGCAGGCATTGATGGAATACCGCCATACTGGAAACTTGGAGGCACAGCACTGCACAACAAGCTCCATGACCTCTTTCTCTGCTGCTGGGAGGAAGGAACACTACCAAAAGATCTCCATGATGCAGTCGTTATCACCCTGTACAAGAACAAAGGCGAGAAGTCTGACTGTTCCAACTATCGGGGAATTACCCTGCTGTCCATTGCTGGGAAAATCCTTGCAAGGCTGCTCCTGAACCGGCTGGTACCTGCCATCGCTGAAGACCAACTCCCAGAGGGCCAGTGTGGCTTCAGAGCAAACAGGAGCACCACCGATATGGTCTTTGTGCTGAGACAGCTACAGGAGAAGTGCCGCGAGCAGAACAAAGGGCTGTACGTAACATTTGTCGACCTAACAAAAGCGTTCGACACTGTGAGCAGGCAAGGCATGTGGCAGATCCTGGAGCGACTTGGCTGTCTCCCAAAGTTCCTCAACATGATTGTCCAGCTACACGAGGACCAGCAAGGCCAGGTCAGACTCAACAATGACCTCTCAGAACCATTCCCTATTCTCAACGGCGTAAAGCAGGGCTGCGTGCTGGCACCGACCCTCTTCACCATCTCTTTTAGCATGATGTTGAAGCAGGCCACAGTGGACCTCGATGATGACGATGCAGTGTACATCAGGTATCGTCTCGATGGCAGCCTGTTCAACCTCAGACGACTGCAGGCCCACACGAAAACCCTAGACCTGATTCGTGAGCTGCTTTTTGCTGATGATGCTGCCTCGTTGCACACACAGAGAGAGCCCTGCAGCGCATCACGTCTTGCTTCGCAGATGCTGCCCAGCTCTTTGGACTCGAGGTCAGTCTGAAAAAGACAGAGGTCCTCCATCAGCCGGCACCCAAGACAGTGTATCGCCCTCCTCACATCACCATTGGCGAGTCTGAACTAAAGTCAGTGCACCAGTTTACCTACCTTGGCTGCATTATCACGTCGGACGCCAAGCTGGACAAGGAGCTTGACAGCAGGCTGGCAAAAGCGAACAGCGCTTTCGGGCGACTTTTCAAGCGGGTGTGGCACAATCAACAGCTGAAAACAGGCACCAAGATCAGCGTGTACAGAGCTGTGGTCCTCACCACCCTGCTGTATGGTTCCGAGTCCTGGGCCCTCTACCGCAGCCAACTACGACTCCTCGAACGTTTCCACCAGCGCTGCCTGCGTACCATCCTGGGCATTCACTGGAGTGACTATGTCACCAACGTCGAGGTCCTTGAACAGGCTGAAACTGTGAGCATCGAGGCTTTGCTGCTGCGGACACAGCTCCGCTGGGCGGGGTATGTCTCCAGGATGGAGAATCATCGCCTACCAAAGATCACACTGTTCGGCGAGCTTGCTACTGGACACCGTGACAGAGGGGCACCAAAGAAGAGATACAAAGACTGTCTCAAGAAGTCACTTAGTGCCTGCCAAATCGACCACCACCAGTGGTCTTCGCTTGCTGCGGACCGTGACACCTGGCGCTCCACCATTTACAAAGCAGCTGTCTCCTTTGAGGACTCTCACAGAGCTAGCCTTAAGGACAAGCGGCTCAGGAGAAAAAACAGAGATGCCGCAGCTCAGAACCCTGGCCATACCTTCCCCTGCAGCCACTGCGGTCGAACCTGCCTGTCTTGGATTGGCCTCCGCAGCCACGAACAAGCCTGCAGACGTCGTGGTCAACTCCTATAAAATCTTCGTTCGCGAAGTCAAGCCAAGAGAGGTACAGAAAAGTAGTTCTGTGCGGAGATATTTGCGAAAAACGTTGTGTGCACCCACGTCAAACGCCTGTCAAGTTCATAAGAACAGCTTGACCCCGTTTTCTGAACACGGTCTTTGTGTTTCCAGAAAATTGGGTCATGCTGACATATTAACACTTTTTCTCCTATGCTGGCAGGGCAGTAATGCAACATCGTACATCAAAAGGCGGTGTCTTAATGGCCTTCCCCCCCCCCCCCCCCCATTCAGCATCATTAAAGGAGTCAACAAATCAATATCAATTTGAAAAACTTATACGGAAGGGTGTATAATCAGGTCAATTATGGCCCTTTGTGTTTGTTTGTTGATCTGTGATTTTGGATCTTACGGCCTGGAGCCGTCATCGCAGACCAACACACATTTGTTATATAGTTCACTTGGCTTATAAGAAGGTGGGATAGTATATAACAAAAGTAGGTTATAACACTATCACTATTTTTAGCACGTTTTATGTCAATTACTTCGCTTATAGCAAATGTCGGATATAAGGACAAGAAAAGTTGGGCTCCCAAGCCATTTATAAGATCGGAAGTGTTGTGTATTACCAAAGAGACTATGGAGACACGGTTTATATGATCGGACGTGTTGTGTATAACCAGGGAGACTATGGAGACGTGAGTGAAGTATTGTGTATTACCAGAGAGACTATGGAGACGCGATTTATACGATCGGAAGTGTTGTGTATTACCAGAGAGACTACGGAGACGTGAGTGAACGCCGGCAGCTCAGACAGCGCCTTGGGTGTCGCACTTTCGACTGGTACATGCGGAACGTCAAGCCATTACAGATACCGCCCATGCACGTGCTGCACGCTGGAGAGGTCAGTTGGTGTGCTAAGGGTCAAGGCCTATCATGATGTAAGGGTGAAGGCCTATCGTGATTTATCATTAGTTCAGTGAAATTTTAGGTACAGCAGCTGAAGAGTAACATTTCTTAATTCTTGTGTGAATATAGTGCTCAGAAAACCAAGGTCAATCTTGTGTGAATATAGTGCTCCGCAACAAAGGTAAATCTTGTGTGAATATAGTGCTCAGAAAACAAAAGGAGATATTGACGTGTCAAGGCTCATTTTAAATAAATTTCGAAATCGGTAAACCGAATAGTTGTGTCAACGATTAGCCATATCACTGGCATGCATTTTTACTGGTTTTGTATTGTTGTATAAAATGCAGTATAAAATGTGTGTTGAACCATTATAAGCCCTGTATAAATCTCCTGTCACGTGAAAGAACAGCTTCTTCACACATTTGTTTCTAAGATGTCACGCATTATTAGGGAGTTTTGTTTACAACAAACATCTACCAACAATGAACGCGAGCAAAATAGCGGCGGATAACCAGCGTGTCCCACACGCACAGACAACACTCCAAACATGTCCTAGAGGCATAGATCCTCGGCAGGACGGAAAGCTCATGAGGATCTATGCCTCTTGGAGATGTTTGGAGTGTTGTCAATATGCCACGATTTGGCTCTCGTTCGTTGTTGCCAGTCGTTTGTTGTTGTTGTTGCCAGTCGTTTACTTGTTGCCAGTCGTTCAGTCGTTCGTTGTTGCCAGTCGTTCGTTGTTGCCAGTCGTTTTCTTGTTGCCAGTCGTTCAGTCGTTCGTTGTTGCCAGTCGTTCGTTGTTGCCAGTCGTTCAGTCGTTCGTTGTTGCCAGTCGTTTGTTGTTTTTGCCAGTCGTTCGTTGTTGCCAGTCGTTTTCTTGTTGCCAGTCGTTCAGTCGTTCGTTGTTGCCAGTCGTTCGTTGTTGCCAGTCGTTCAGTCGTTCGTTGTTGCCAGTCGTTTGTTGTTGTTGCCGGTCGTTCGTTGTTGCCAGTCGTTTTCTTGTTGCCAGTCGTTCAGTCGTTCGTTGTTGCCAGTCGTTCGTTGTTGCCAGTCGTTCAGTCGTTCGTTGTTGCCAGTCGTTTGTTGTTGCCAGTCGTTCAGTCGTTCGTTGTTGCCAGTCGTTCGTTGTTGCCAGTCGTTCGTTGTTGCCAGTCGTTCGTTGCTGCCAGTCGTTCGTTGTTGCCAGTCGTTCGTTGTTGCCAGTCGTTCGTTACTGCCAGTCGTTCGTTGTTGCCAGTCGTTCGTTGTTGCCAGTCGTTCAGTCGTTCGTTGTTGCCAGTCTTTCGTTGTTGCCAGTCGTTCGTTATTGTCAGTCGTTCGTTGCCATAAAACTCTCACTATTGTCTGCCAGCTAAGGAACGTTGGTGCCAAGCTTTGTATGGACAGCTACGCCCCTGACGGCGATCGACCTAAACTGTACGGTTGTCACGGCATGGGGGGTAATCAGGTATGCATATTTTTCATCTGCAGCGCATTTATATTATTATTAACCACTTTGCTGCCAATGATCGCGGATTTGGCGTCTGCAACCACAGCACACTGAGCGACATTCTCTTAAAGAGCGCAGATTAGATGTGACCAGAATAAGGCACACAGAACGTGAGAGATAAACAGCGCAGATTAGATGGGACCAGAATAAGGCACACAGAACGTGAGAGATAAAGAGCGCAGATTAGATGGGACCAGAATTAGGCACACAGAACATGAGAGATAAACAGCGCAGATTAGATGGGACCAGAATAAGGCACACAGAACATGGGAGACATAAAGAGCGCAGATTAGATGGGACCAGAATTAGGCACACAGAACATGAGAGATAAACAGCGCAGATTAGATGTGACCAGAATAAGGCACACAGAACGTGAGAGATAAACAGCGCAGATTAGATGGGACCAGAATAAGGCACACAGAACGTGAGAGATAAAGAGCGCAGATTAGATGGGACCAGAATTAGGCTCACAGAACGTGAGAGATAAAGAGCGCAGATTAGATGGGACCAGAATTAGGCACACAGAACATGAGAGATAAACAGCGCAGATTAGATGGGACCAGAATAAGGCACACAGAACATGGGAGACATAAAGAGCGCAGATTAGATGGGACCAGAATTAGGCACACAGAACATGGGAGACATAAAGAGCGCAGATTAGATGGGACCACAATTAGGCACACAGAACATGAGTGAGATAAACAGCGCAGATTAGATGGGACCAGAATAAGGCACACAGAACATGAGAGACATAAAGAGCGCAGATTAGATGGGACCAGAATAAGGCACACAGAACATGAGAGATAAAGAGCGCAGATTAGATGGGACCAGAATTAGGCACACAGAACATGAGAGATAAAGAGCGTAGATTAGATGGGACCAGAATTAGGCACACAGAACATGAGACTAACAAGAGACATAAAGAGCGCAGATTAGATGGGACCAGAATAAGGCATACAGAACATGAGACTAACAGGAGACATAAAGAGCGCAGATTAGATGGGACCAGAATTAGGCACACAGAACATGAGAGATAAAGAGCGTAGATTAGATGGGACCAGAATTAGGCACACAGAACATGAGACTAACAAGAGACATAAAGAGCGCCGGATTAGATGGAACCAGAATTAGGCACACAGAACATGAGACTAACAAGAGACATAAAGAGCGCAGATTAGATGGGACCAGAATTAGGCACACAGAACATGAGACTAACAAGAGACATAAAGAGCGCAGATTAGATGGGACCAGAATTAGGCACACAGAACATGAGACTAACAAGAGACATAAAGAGCGCAGATTAGATGGGACAGAATTAGGCACACAGAACATGAGACTAACAAGAGACATAAAGAGCGCAGATTAGATGGGACCAGAATTAGGCACACAGAACATGAGACTAACAAGAGACATACAGAGCGCAGATTAGATGGGACCAGAATTAGGCACACAGAAAATGAGATTAACAAGAGACATACAGAGAGCAGATTAGATGGGACCAGAATTAGGCACACAGAACATGAGACAAACAAGAGACATACAGAGCGCAGATTAGATGGGACCAGAATTAGGCACACAGAACATGAGACTAACAAGAGACATAAAGAGCGCAGATTAGATGGGACCAGAATAAGGCACACAGAACATGAGACTAACAAGAGACATAAAGAGCCCCAGATTAGATGGGACCAGAATAAGGCACACAGAACAAGAGACATAAAGAGCGCAGATTAGATGGGACCAGAATTAGGCACACAGAACATGGAAGACATAAAGAGCGCAGATTAGATGGGACCAGAATTAGGTACACAGATCATGAGACTAACAAGAGACATAAAGAGGACAGATTAGATGGGATCAGAATTAGGCACACAGAACGTGATACTAACAAGAGACATAAAGATCACAGATTAGATGGGACCAGAATTAGGCACACAGAACATGAAAGACATAAAGAGCGCAGATTAGATGGGACCAGAATTAGGCACAAATAACATGAGACTAACAAGAGACATAAAGAGCGCAGAGTAGATGGGACCAGAATTAGGCACACAGAACATGAGACTAACAAGAGACATAAAGAGCGCCAGATTAGATGGGACCAGAATTAGGCACACAGAACATGAGACTAACAAGAGACATAAAGAGCGCCAGATTAGTTGGGACCAGAATTAGGCACACAGAACTTGAGACTAACAAAAGACATAAAGAGCGCCAGATTAGATGGGACCAGAATTAGGCACACAGAACATGAGACTAACAAGAGACATAAAGAGCGCCAGATTAGATGGGACCAGAATTAGGCACACAGAACATGAGACTAACAAGAGACATAAAGAGCGCAGATTAGATGGGACCAGAATTAGGCACACAGAACATGAGACTAACAGAAATAATGCTAAGAAAGAACAGTGCAATACCATTCCAGAAAACCTCTCACCTGAGCAGTTTAATAACCACAATCTATCAGCCCCTAAAGACTTACTCAGTGCTCAAAATCGCGATCAGTCGATATATTCTACACCAGAGAAGCTATCAGAGTTCTGTAAGCAAAGATTGTCATCAGATGATATTTTCGTCATCCCTGATATTGCTGTACACGAGGTAGGCAAATACATTTCCATGCTAAAAAAGAAAACGTCTTCGGGTAGTGATGGTATCAATGGATATTTCCTTGACCTGTCGCAACCATACACAGTGGAACCTCTTAAATACATTTATAATGTGTATACAAAAATGTCTTCCCTGTAGCTTTGAAAAAATCCAAAATAGTACCTGTTCCTAAAGCAAAAGATTCCTCTGAAATTAATAATTTTCGCCCCATTTCTCTTCTATCAGGAAGGCCTCTATTATGTCAGTACCAGTCAGGTTTTTGTCCAAAGCATTCATGTCACACTGCACTCGCACGAATAGTGAATTCGTGGGTCAACAGCATAAATGATAATAAAATGGCTGGTGCTGTCTTCTTGGATCTAAGGAAAGCGTTCGATCTTATCGATCATACCATTTTACTGAAAAAAAGCTTGCCACCTACTTCAACAATAAGAGCCCCCAGCTCTTTCGTTTCTGAACTCCTATCTTACAAAAAGAACACAAACAGTCTACGTCAATGGAAAATGTTCTTCTGAACAATTTATCGAGTATGGAGTGCCCCAAGGGTCTAATTTAGGCCCACTACTGTTCTGTATCTTCATTAACGATCTACAGTTACATGTAACGTGTACTGAGGCTGATTGTGACATGTTTGCCGACGACTCAACATTACATTCCGCTTGTAGAACTGTGCCTGAAATTGCAAATAATCTTCAAAAGAGTCTTCGTGAAGTCTCTCGGTGGTGTAATGAAAATCGCATGCTTGTAAATCCCACAATAACAAAAGGCATGCTTATCACAACCTGCCAGAAACATTAGCTCAAACCTCCATCACTCAACCTTTCTTTTGACTCCACCCCAGTTGAGCAGATCAGTCAACACCGCCTGCTTGGAGTAATAATAGATGATGATCTAAGCTGGTAAAACCACCTATTCTATATGAGAAAGAGTTTGTCCAAAAAGTTGTTGTTTACTTTCCAGACTTAAACGATCATTGACCTTAAGACGCGCAAACTATTTTTAATGCCTACATTAAACCACACATTGATTATGCCTCAACAATATGGAATGGCTGCAGTGAAAATCATTTCAAGAAGATAAATTCACTATACAAACGCGCTGCTAAGATTATCCTCCCTGATCCGTCTTTATCCACTGATGCCAAGCTGGAGGCCATCGGACTTCGCCCTCTGGTTAAGCACCTCGCACTAAACAAGTGTGTATTGATGCACAAAATTCTTAACGAGAAAGCCCCATCTTACTTATCAAGGTTTTTTATATCGCCAACCGAACAGAAATACAGCACCCCCAGGAACAGTCTCTCTAATAATAAGGTCCTGTATAGACCTGTTCAAATCTACCCTGTCTTATTCAGGTGCTCTATTATGGAACTCACTTCCTCCAACTGTTCAACAAACTACGTCCCTCTCTCTGTTTAAAAGTAGAGTACATGATTAGCTTTCTAAGACTACGAAATGCTGAGCCTTTCTTCTTCTTTGTTTCTAGACATGATACGCTTCATGTTCTCACTTTTCGATAGTTTTCTTCAGCTTCCCATTTAGCTTCCAAATTGTTTGTTCTGTTTTCCAACTTGTTTTTTATAGTACACAAAATATACTACCTACTTAAATGTTAGATATGGGTGCGCGTACGTGTGTTGTGTATGTACAAAAGTGCACATGTGCACGTGTACATGTATGTGTGTGTGTCTGTGCGCATGTGCGTGCGTACGTGTGTGTGTGTGTGTATGTGTGTGTGTGTGTGTGTGTGTGTGTGTGTGTGTGTGTGTGTGTGTGTGTGTGTGTGTGTGATTGTGATATGTTTGTATCTAGTTAGTTTTGTTGTTTGGTTAATGTTCCTTTTATTTTTAAGTAGCTTGGCAAGGACAGATTGTAAAAAAGGCTTGCGCGCCTAATATCTCAATCTTTGGAAAATAAAGTTTCGTTCTTTCGTTGGTTCTCTCTCTAAAAGCAAGCTGCAACCCTGCCCCAGGCGGGCGAGCGACACAGCTGCCTGTCTGTTCAAGATAGCACGCGCACGGTCAGCCATGCATGTAAGAAACATGTAGGGAACATGAGACAAGTTGAGGCAACTCTCTCTCTCTCTCTCTCTCTCTCTCTCTCTCTCTCTCTCTCTCTCTCTCTCTCTCTCTCTCTCTCTCTCTCTCTCTCTCCTCTCTCCCCTCCCCCCCCCCCCCCCCGTTGTTTGAGTTTTCGGCAACTGGAAGAAGGTCTACTGTCGGGGAGGCCTCTTGTGTGAGGTTGAAGGTCCCAAACAAAAATTTGGAACCTTCTCCCTACTACCGCCCCCCTCGAGGCAACTGATCCGCCCCTGTACATTACTTTCATTTTCTCAATAAAATGTACAGACGCTTTTGGCGATCGTTAGTGGGGACAAGTCATGCATGCTGTAAAGCCGCAGTATGTTTTTGTTGTACAGTTCCGGTACGTGTCCAAGGACGAGCTGATGTAAAGCGGTCAAGGGGTCGCTGCCTGGCTCAAAAGGTGGGGCCTCCAGGGGACGAATTGCGTTGGTGGTGCGGGTAGTGGGGAACTCTTACAGCGCCTCCCCCGGGATCACCCTAGTCTAGGGCCTCTTGTCCTTCGTGAGGCACCCTCGTGTGAAATCCCTCCGGACTATCATAGCATCTCTCTATCCCAAGACCGCCCGTGCGTGGTCCCTGGCCACATCCTCTCCGAGGTGACCCCAAAAACTGGGCAGCACGAGCCCCCAGGCTAAACACGGCGGATCTAGAGGAGAGAACCTCGAAAATTAATCAACATTGTCCCGCTGCCTTGCAGGCCTGGCCGCTTGGCTGCGGAAAGGCTAAGGGAGGAAAACCCTGACTTCAAAGCCCCGGTGTCTCCGGGGAAGGTTTTTGAGCCAGAGACTAGGACAAGGACAGTCTGATATAAAACCTACGACCTGAGGACCTCGATGCCATCGTCCCAGCTTGCTAGGCCATGGCAGACGAACCAAGGGTTTAAAGGGTGGGGCCAGTACTGCGCACACTGCACTCCACCAAAAAGCTCCACCGCGCAGGCTTTAGGAAACGTCCACGGACCATGACACAGACCATTCCAAGTCCTGTAGCGACGGGCGAGGGGCGAAACGGCAAGTGAAAGATGTCACTGGAAGCCGCAGTCTCAAACCTGCATGCAGGCGGTTCAGGATATTGGTCGCCTGATGTTGACATGGGGATGACAACGTCACTCGGCACACGCTGAACGACCAAGCAGCCTTCTCTAGGGACAGCACTGCTTGCTCCACACGGAGAGGGGCCTAGAAAAGGTGGCCTAACCAAAGCTCATCCCCTCACAACCCCCCCAAGGACGAGCTGATGTAAAGCGGTATGTTTTCTGTTGTACAGTTGCGGTACGTGTCCAAGGACGAGCTGATGTAAAGCAGTATTTTTTTGTTGTACAGTTCCGGTACGTGTCCAAAGACGAGCTGATGCAAAGCGGTATGTTTCTGTTGTACAGTTCTGGTACGTGTCCAAGGACGAGCTGATGTAAAGCAGTATGTTTCTGTTGTACAGTTCTGGTACGTGTCCAAGGACGAGCTGATGTTTCAGGATGAAAAGCGCGTGTGTCACAAGGACGGGGAGGTCATGCTGGACACCGACTGTCGCGACACGTGGAGCATCACACAGGTCTGAAACTCTGCCACCAGCGGGCAAATTAATTTGTTCACTGCCAGTGAAGCCAGGAATCTTTATGAATCCAACGCCAAACTCACTTGTTCACTGCCAGTGAAGCCTGGGGTAGTGATCTTTGTGAATCCAACGCCACAGAGCCCCCGCCGTCCAAGAAACACGGATACAAATCGGCGTCATCAAGAGGCATAGTTTCTCATGGGTCCCCGCACCTGCGGGGGCTCATGAGGATCTATGTCTCTTGCATTTGGATTGGATTCACCATTTCTCTACAGGAGCTAAATACGCATTTTTGCCCTCTAGGCCACCTCAACGTTATACAAAATCACGAACACAAAATCACATTAAGGAAACGAGAAACGCAAGGAATACAACTGCGATACCATTTTCATATTGTAACAAGAAACCAGACATAATATTGACAAATGTACGCCATTATCAATGTCATATGAACTACTATCTAGGTCGAGGTGTGCGATTTGGGATTGACACAGTCGTGTAACATATGGTCTGAAAACCGTGTGTGATGTTGTTAACCCTTTGGGTGTCGGTAGCGGTTTTAGTCACGATGACTCGTACAGGACCCTAACCCTAACCCTTCCTACAGAAATCATCGCGACTAAAACCGCTATCGACACCTGAACGTTTACACTACACCGCCAAACTCTGTCTACTCCATGCCTTCCCGTACTGCTTGCTAAGGGCACTTCCCAGATAGACACTCGGGGAGTACAACACAAGTAGACGTCTATTCAAATAAAGATGCTTCGCACTAATATTATATTGTATTGATGCTTCGCACTAATATTGTATTGTATTGATGCTTCGCACTAATATTATATTGTAGCTTCGCACTAATATTGTATTGTATTGATGCTTCGCACTAATATTATATTGTAGCTTCGCACTAATATTGTATTGTATTGATGCTTCGCACTAATATTGTATTGTATTGATGCTTCGCACTAATATTATATTGTATTGTTGCTTCGCATCTGATTTGAAAAGAAGTGTACTTGTGGAGTACCCCCTCTCCCCCCCCCCCTCCCCTCCCACAGCGGGTCCATCTGCAAAGCGTACCGGGTACGGGTTGTATGAGGAATATTTCACAGCGTTGTATTTTCTTACAGCGTTTTCTTTCTGATTTATTTTTCTCCGCCCAGGACAACCAGCTGGTTCACAGGTTGACGGGGCTGTGTCTGCAAGGAGGACTGGAATCGCTGCGTGTGGCTCAGCCTGACCTTAGTGTGACCTTGAAGCAGTGTGACCTTGACAACAAACGCCAGACCTGGACCTTTCAGCCCCGGCGTTCGGATCTTCACTTTCCTGCCCTAGATTAAAGTCATTTGAGATTAAAGTGATTGACAAAATGCCACTGTGCCCTCTGGTACAAAATCCCAGACCAGCACAGAGTTTCTTTAAGCCATAAATAAAACTCCAAGACCGCATTGCCCAAACTGTTTAAGACGTGTCGACTAACAACGAGTCGCAGGAGATGGTTCAACCGTGATAATTCAAGGGTCGTGCCAGATTAGCTTGGCGCCTGATGGCGCCAAGATAATCTGGCACTACTCTTGAATTATCATGGTCGATCCACGTCCTGCGTTACTGGGTCGGAGCTATTTGATGGGTTAACATTAAATCATCGTCGTACACTGAACACAATATGAATGTTGTTATGCGGAATACAGATATCTATGCACAATGTGAATGTTGTATGCGGAAAACAGATATCGGAGCGCAATATCAATGTTGTATGCGGAATATAGATATCTGAGCGCAATATGAATGTCGAATGCCGAATACAGATAACATAGATTCCATTCATAGAGTTTCCAATAAACCTATTTTCATATTTTTTCCACTAAAACATGTTCGTTTTGTGCCAACTATCCCCCAAAAAATGTATGTTTGGTATTTTCACGTGTACAGAATAAAATTTACAATTCTAAACGTTGGTGTCCTAATATGTCACTCTTTCTGTTGTTCCCGAACCCAGCACTATAACGTGTATATCTGTCATTCTTTCTGTTGTTTCCCAATCCAGCACTATAACGTGTATATCTGTCACTCTTTCTGTTCCCGAATCCAGCACTATAACGTGTATATCTGTCACTCTTTCTGTTGTTCCCGAATCCAGCACTATAACGTGTATATCTGTCATTCTTTCTGTTGTTCCCGAATCCAGCACTATAACGTGTATATCTGTCACTCTTTCTGTTGTTCCCGAATCCAGCACTATAACGTGTATATCTGTCACTCTTTCTGTTGTTTCCGAATCCAGCACTATAACGTGTATATCTGTCACTCTTTCTGTTGTTCCCGAATCCAGCACTATAACGTGTATATCTGTCACTCTTCCTGTTGTTCTCCAATCCAGCACTATAACGTGTATATCTGTCACTCTTTCTGTTGTTCCCGAATCCAGCACTATAACGTGTATATCTGTCACTCTTTCTGTTGTTTCCGAATCCAGCACTATAACGTGTATATCTGTCACTCTTTCTGTTGTTCCCGAATCCAGCACTATAACGTGTATATCTGTCATTCTTTCTGTTGTTCCCGAATCCAGCACTATAACGTGTATATCTGTCACTCTTCCTGTTGTTCTCCAATCCAGCACTATAACGTGTATATCTGTCACTCTTTCTGTTCCCGAATCCAGCACTATAACGTGTATATCTGTCACTCTTTCTGTTCCCGAATCCAGCACTATAACGTGTATATCTGTCACTCTTTCTGTTGTTCCCGAATCCAGCACTATAACGTGTATATCTGTCACTCTTTCTGTTGTTTCCGAATCCAGCACTATAACTTGTATATCTGTCACTCTTTCTGTTGTTCCCGAATCCAGCACTATAACGTGTATATCTGTCACTGTTTCTGCTGTTCCCGAATCCAGTACTATAACGTGTATATCTGTCACTCTTTCTGTTGTTCCCGAATCAAGCACTATAACGTGTATATCTGTCACTCTTTCTGTTCCCGAATCCAGCACTATAACGTGTATATCTGTCACTCTTTCTGTTGTTCCCGAATCTAGCATTATAACGTGTATATCTGTCACTCTTTCTGTTGTTCCCGAATCCAGCACTATAACGTGTATATCTGTCACTCTTCCTGTTGTTCTCCAATCCAGCACTATAACGTGTATATCTGTCACTCTT
Source organism: Semisulcospira habei (assembly GCA_036245525.1). NCBI lineage: Eukaryota > Metazoa > Mollusca > Gastropoda > Semisulcospiridae > Semisulcospira > Semisulcospira habei. Next base: position 272,411,558 of record BTPG01000002.1, on the reverse strand, counting down.
TCTGTTGTTCTCGAATCCAGCACTATAACGTGTATATCTGTCATTCTTTCTGTTGTTCCCGAATCCAGCACTATAACGTGTATATCTGTCACTCTTTCTGTTGTTCCCGTATCCTGCACTATAACGTGTATATCTGTCATTCTTTCTGTTCCCGAATCCAGCACTATAACGTGTATATCTGTCACTCTTTCTGTTGTTCCCGAATCCAGCACTATAACGTGTATATCTGTCACTCTTTCTGTTCCCGAATCCAGCACTATAACGTGTATATCTGTCATTCTTTCTGTTGTTCCCGAATCCAGCACTATAACGTGTATATCTGTCACTCTTTCTGTTGTTCCCGAATCCAGCACTATAACGTGTATATCTGTCACTCTTTTTGTTGTTCCCGAATCCAGCACTATAACGTGTATATCTGTCACTCTTTCTGTTGTTCCAGAATCCAGCACTATAACGTGTATATGTGTCATTCTTTCTGTTCCCGAATCCAGCACTATAACGTGTATATCTGTCATTCTTTCTGTTCCCGAATCCAGCACTATAACGTGTATATCTGTCACTCTTTCTGTTGTTCCCGAATCCAGCACTATAACGTGTATATCTGTCACTCTTTCTGTTGTTCCCGAATCCAGCACTATAACGTGTATATCTGTCATTCTTTCTGTTCCCGAATCCAGCACTATAACGTGTATATCTGTCACTCTTTCTGTTGTTCCCGAATCCAGCACTATATCGTGTATATCTGTCACTCTTTCTGTTGTTCCCGAATCTAGCACTATATCGTGTATATCTGTCACTCTTTCTGTTGTTCCAGAATCCAGCACTATAACGTGTATATCTGTCATTCTTTTTGTTCCCGAATCCAGCACTATAACGTGTATATCTGTCGCTCTTTCTGTTGTTCCCGAATCCAGCACTATAACGTGGCGTTTGGGTGCATCAGTCATTTCAACCCGCAAGCAACTCCGTAAAATTGCTCGGCATTGCCTTTCTACAGTCACAGCAATAAACCTTCCAGCCGTCAATCCAGGTCAAATATCGCCAATCAGGATTTCAATGACTCTTCAATCAGCCAAAGATTATCAAATGTATCAAAGATTAACGAAAACATCTGATCTTATCGCGTGTTTTGGTCCTGATTTGTTTGTTTGCTTGAGGTCAACTGTTATATATGTATAATGGTGTCGGACAAAACATCACCTATGTGGGCGGCACACACACACACACACACACACACACACACACACACACACACACACACACACACACACACACACACACACTCACACACACACACCATCACACACACACACACACACACACACACACACACACACACACACACACACACACACACACACACACACACACACCGAGCTATCGCATACTCCATTAGTGTGGACATGCCGTAGTCTTGACAGCAGGATATGATGGATGATATATACTGATAAACAAAAGAAACGCGAAATTCGAGTGTATGTTGTATTTGCATGATAAATCCACGAAAATACAAGTTACACTTTTTTTTAGCCAATGTACGATGATGATGATGAAACTTTATTACATAACGGTAGAAGTTTTGACAGATACAAATACGTCATTTTTCAAACTTGCCGTTTCTAACGTACTACAGCATGAAATATAATGAAGACTAACAAAAAAAATATTTAACGCAAACAAAAAACATAACTAAATAAGTACAGACACACGCAGTACTGAAAATGATACTACTAAGGTAGCAATAAACAAATACAAAAAAGGAAGTAACACTCCTCAGCACAAATTACATAGGAAAAAAATCATAGCACAGCAAAAACAAGCACAAAGTACCAAGAATCAAACATACATACACACACCTTTACAGCCGTGTAAATGTACGCACTAGCATATATACATTTACATAACCTTTCATCAGAATGACAGGATAAAAATAATATATCTATGCAGTTTCCATCAGGTATATGTGTAGTTTTGTTTTAAAGGAGGAAAGGTGGGTTAGTGTTTTTAAATGTTGAGGAAGTGAATTCCATAAAAGTGGTCCCGAAAAGGCTAGGCTTGATTTGAATAAGTCAATGCGAGGTAGTGGTAATCGAAGAGTACTCTTCCTCGAGGACCTTTCACACTGTCGTGGAGTAATTTTAGCTGTTAGATACTGTGGAGCTTTCTTGTGGAAAATTTTAAACATAAGTATGCACTTGTTGTAAACGAGTTGTTGACGAAGGCCAAGAACTTTGAGATTTTGCAGTTTTACAGCGGTAGGAATGGGTCTTATATCTACATTTTGAATAGCTCTTTTGTATAGTGAATTTAGTTTTTTTTATATGCACATCACCGCTACCATCCCAAACAGTGGAGATGCAATCAACATGAGATTTAATGTGCGCATGAAAAAACATTTTTCGTGTATTTATGTCACTCACACTTCTCAATTGTGATAAAAGAAATATATTTTTTGATATTTTCTTACATATATTAGTCACATGTTTCTCCCAACTTAGCTGCTCATCTATACATATTCCAAGGAAGTTGCGTTCATAAACTTGTTCAATAGGTTGGCAATTAAGACTGAGCGTTAGTGAAGGGGGGTGAAGTCGATGTTTTTTGTCGTGAGGTGATTAACATGCTCTTCGTCTTATCAGGATGTAGTACCATGTGGTTTTTACAGCACCAATCAGAAACTTCGTCAAGACTGGATTGTAAACGACGACTAATATCATGGCTGTTCTTACCAGGAACGTGAAGGCTTGTGTCGTCCGCAAAGAGATTACAATTAACGTTAGGGTCGGAAATATGTAAAGGAAGGTCATTTATGAAAAGTAAAAATAGGAGGGGTCCTAGAATTGAGCCTTGAGGAACTCCAAATTTAACATGGCCTTGCCTAGAGTACTGACCATGGACGTATACTTTTTGCTTTCGGTCTTCCAAATAGGATCTGAGAAAAGTTATTGTAGTTTCGTCCATGTGGTATATTGTAAGCTTATGTAAGAGAATTTCATGGTCCACAAGATCAAAAGCTTTTTTAAGATCTAGGAAAACTGCTCCCGACATTAAATTTTTATTAATTGACTCTAGCCAGCAATCTACAATATGTGTGAGTGCTGACTGGCATGAATGGGTCGGGCGAAAACCGGACTGATGAATGTTTAGTAAATTACCCTTCTCAAGGAAATTAAGAAGATGCTTATGAATGTGCCGCTCTAATGGCTTTGACAAGGCTGAGAGCAAAGAGATCGGTCGGTAATTATGAATATCTTCAAGGTTTTTAGTTTTGGGGATCGGAACTACCTTTGCTTCCTTCAGGACTGTAGGAAAATAACTTTTATTTATACACAGATTAAAAATGTATGTAAGGGATTGTATTGTGTAAGGCAACGACAATTTTAGCGATTGGTTATCAATATCATCAATCCCTCTACTTTTCTTATTCGGCATGTCAGAAATATACTTACCGATTTCTGCTATTGATATATTAGGAATTACGAATTTTTGTGTTATATTTGTTGCTTCGCTGAAAGATCTCAGAAGACTTGAGATACTATATTGCGTACTGATATCTGATGCCGATTGGGCTAGATTTTCAGCGGCTGATAGGAAATACTTGTTAAATTTGTCTGAAGTTAAATGAGATGGTATTTCTGGGGCTGCTTTTCCTTTAGTAATAGCATTTAGTGCTCTCCAAATGGATGCTGTGTCACGGTTTTCTGAGATCATTTGATTGAAGAATGGGTTTTTTTTGCAGCCCTTACCAGATATTTTACTTGATTACGTTTTTCTTTTGTAGCCATCAAAGCGTTTTTCTTTTCTAAGTTTGTCTCTGAGCGACATAGCATTTTTAATGTCTAATGTTAACCAGGGCGGCATGGTAGCATGTTTAACGCGTTTTACCCTGAGGGGCGCGTGCTTGTTAAGGACTCCGAGGAACAGACTCATCCAGCAAGACAAGGCATTGTCAGGGCAAGTGTGGCAGTATACATCATCAAAGGGTGTGTTGTGCAAATCGTGCATGAATTTATCCCTATCAAATTTTTTATAAGAACGATACATTATAGTTGTGTGTTTGTTTTTCTTTGGCCTATCAAGCTTCAGAGCAATTGTACAACATACCGGGTTATGATCACTAATGGCTAAGGTCGGGACATTCGCACTAGTTATTCTGTCCTTGTTGGTAACATAATATGATCAATGAGCGTGGATGATGTAGATGTGATTCTAGTTTGTGCTTTAATTATTTGTGTCAAACCAAATAGCGATGTGGTCATGGTCCATGCTGCATTTGATTCCTTAGATCTAGATAGGTCTATATTGAAATCACCTAGGAGAAATATGTCACACTTGCTCTAACTTGCCTTGTCCATCAAAGCTGTAAACTCATCAAACCAATGCCAGCCGGCTGCCGGATTTCCATAGACAAAGCCGATTAGTATAGGTGATGACTGTGGTGTTTTTAACTCGAGCCACATACACTCCACTTTGGTAAATTCGAGGTCTAGACGCCGCTTGGCGTATCTAGATACAGACGTATGCATGTAAATCGCTAGCCCTGTGTGTTGAGGCAAAGCGGCATCTTTACGAAATATTTTATAGTTAGGAATAGAGATGAAAGCATTTCTGATTTTATTCTTAAGTTTTGATTCAGAAACACCAAAAATGTGGAAGTGTTCGGGCTGGTTCAAAAACACACAGAGATCTGGCACCTTATTGACAAGATGATAGATATTCAGGTGACCTATTTTAAGTCCACCACCACAAAATAAATAATGTTTTGTACCACCGTCAGGCATACTATCACTATGAACGTCAAAGTATATAAAAGTACAAAAATTGTCTTCTTTAAAGAGGTATATATAAAATAAAAAAGAAGCTTTGTGACAAGGAGGGTTTCGTACACAAATAAAACTACAGGAAGAGACAGTATTCACTTGGTGTATGAAGTGTCAATAAAAGATAATGAACAAAACCGGTTGGAAGTGAAATTGAGCGATACACACACGGGCACTCAAAGGTTCTCACAGTACATACACACACGTGTCCACGTCGGTGCCACTGTCTCACAAAAAGAACAAGTTACGTGTCACAGTTTTCGCTTGTTGATAAATGCAAAGTACAAGATAATTGATTATCACAAAAAGGTGATTGAAAAAAGGAGAATAAATGTTATGACTACACGCTATTCTATTGCAAAGAAGATACAAAAATTAAAAGAAAGAAATATCAACTTCGTCAAAATTGTTATTCCAAATAAGCAGTTAACCGATCGCACACTAGAAATCTGTCAAAAATCCCTGGGCAAGAAATTACACCAGACGCCTAGAATCGCACTATCTACTGTCCGGCACGTGGCCTGATCCTATCAAGCAGATTAAACAACACTGCAAAGTCACTGTCACTAAGCTGCCCACGTGAGGCTGAGGGCTGGCACTGGAGGGGGTGGGGGTAAAAGTAAGAAGGATACGTGTACATGGGCCGACCAGTCGGGGCAAAAGGCCCATAGGCTGTGGAGGAAAGCCGTAGAGGGGTCGCTGTTGCTTCGGGTCAGTGGTCGGTACATCCTTTGATCTATCGACCGGCTGGATGGGATTACCCGACATTATCGGGGTAGCTTTTTCACAGGGGTTTGGATCCCTCTGATCAGGCGAAGTTTTCAGCTGTGGCGGCCCTCGGTGCAGTCCACGCACGTACTTGTCGCGAGTTTCTGTCCTCGCTATCATGCTTGTCTTGTTGCGTGTGTTGGCGGGGGTGTTGTTGCCCATCTTTGTTACGCCGCATTACGCTAGAATATGTCTGCTTGATATTGACCGCAAGGGCGCTGGTACCCCGCCTGTTGGGATGAATTGTATCTGTGTACCATCTAGTTTTCAGTTCGCCTGTCCTAGTATAGAAGGCACAGTCATTGTCAACGAGGTTTAACTTTAGCGGCGACTCGCACACTTCTCTCAGGTACATGTTAGTGTCGGCGATGCACGGGTGTACTGGCTGGCGTTAGTTATTTACTGGCAAGACGGAGGACATGTATATCTTCGCTTTAGGGAAGGCGTGTTTGGCAGCGGAGATCACATCCCTCCAGCCCTTCCTGCCAATGTCGAACCCACGCTTACAGTCGTTTATGCCAACATGTACAACGACTGTGGTGACTGTATTCGTGGGCTCGGAATCGTGAAGGCGCTGAAGGATGTCGGCTCTGCTGAGGCCCGACACTGACACAACTTGCGCCTTGTCTGTGTCAGTGACAGACATCAGATTACCGTGCAGGCCGCGCAGTACCGAGTCGCCAAGAAGTAGAGTCTGGGTGTTAGGCCTCAGTTCTGGTATCCCGGGACGGATAGTGGGATTGACGGCGGCTGGAGGGGGTCGCGCATTAGGTACTGGGTCTTTTTGCTGGAGGGTCGGCGAAGTAGTGGTGTCGTCATGAGCTGCGCTCCGGGGGTCAGCCGTTGTCTTGCTGGTGGGTGCATTATCCACCACTTGCTTGTGCTGGGCGTTGGAGGGCGCATAGGAGGTGTTTTTGCTGCCTTTCTTGCCGCTTCTTTGACCCTCCTTCTCCCCCTCTAGTTTGGTGACCCGTTCACGCAGGTGCCTGATCTCCGTATGGAGAGAATCCACCTCTATGTTGTAGGAGTGGAGGATCTCCTCAACGGCGGCCCGGAGAGCAGATATCTCCGCCATCAAGCGCTCCACAACCAGGGGGTCTGGGCTCAAAATCACAGGGCAGCCAGTCTGGCACGCGGACTCGACAAACTGTACAGAAGCAAGAGTGCCACTGCTCCCGATGTTGTGGCTGATGGCAACATTAGCGCCGCTGTCGCTGTTGCTGCTAGCGACAACAGCGCTATTGCTAGTGACGTCATTGCGTCACTACCGCAGTTGTTGTCGCTGTTGGCCGTGGAGGGAGCAGGGTCAGTGCTGTGGACGTCATGGCTGATGACAGCACTATCACTGTTGTTGTCGCTGTTGGCGGTTGTGATGATAGTGCCAGTGTTGCCGACGTCGTGGCTGTCGCTGTCTGCGGTGGTGATGATAGTGCCAGTGCTGCTGACGTCGTGGTTGATAGCAGCACTGCCACTATTGTTGTCACTGTTGTCAGGGGTGATGATAGTGCCAGTGCTGCTGACGTCATGGTTGATAGCAGCACTGACACTGTTGTTGTCACTGTTGGCGGTGGTGATGATAGTGCCAGTGCTGCTGACGTCGTGGCTGATAGCAGCACTGACACTGTTGTTGTCGCTGTCAGCGGTGGTGATGACGGTGCCATTGCTGCTGACGTCATGGTCGATAGCAGCACTGTTACTGTTGTTGTCACTGTTGGCGGTGGTGATGACAGTGCCTGTGCTGCTGACGTCGCGGCTGATAGCTGCACTGCCACTGTTGTCGCTGTCGGCGGTGGCGATGACAGTCCCAGTGCTGCTGAGGTCGTGGCAGGATACAGCACGGCAACTGTTGTTGTCTCTGTTAGCGTTGGTGCTGCTGACGTCGTGTCTGATGGCAGCACTACCACTGCTGTCGCAGTTGGCGGTGGGGATAATTCCAGTGCTGTCGGCGTCATGGTTGATGACAGCACCACCACTGTTGTCGCTGTTGACGATGGAGGAAACAGTGCTAGTGCTGCCGACGTTGTGGCTGACTTTATGTCGCTGCTGGCGGTGGTGATAGTATTACCAGTGCTGCCGTCGTCGTGGTGGATGGCAGCGTGGTGGAATGTAGCAGTGCCAGTGCCACCTGTGTTGAGCGTATCAGGGGTTGGATCGTTGGTATTCATGATGGAGATTGTCAGGGTGTCATCACAGTCCGGCACATACCGTGTACTGTCAGCTGGCGAGAGTGGTGATGGAATGCCAACTGAGTGACCGTGACCAGACTGTGCAGACAGAGTGTTGACGATATCTTTCAAAGCCGCAAACTCCCTGTCCACCCACTGGCGGCAGGACCGGCCCTGGACCAGGAAACTGGCAGTGGTGTAATATACATGTATAACCAGCAGTTGCCGCTTATCGTCTCTTAACCGTATAGTTGAGTGCACTAGTTCATCGGGCAGGCTAAGCGCATCAAGCTCAATTTGTTTTTCGTAGGCTACATGGTTCTCTGCGTAATCTTCCCAGATTGTTGCGACACCCTGGGGCTTGAATTCCCCAACATAACGTAGATGCAGCACTTTTCGCCACACAGGCAGTTTGGCAGGGTCCGTGTTGTAAGTTATTTGAATTGGGTCTAATGTATGTTTTATTTCTTCAACATTAGTGTGGGTAAAATTCAACTTGGACCTTGTTGTCGGGCCCATCGTTTACTTATAGTCTTTGAAGGGGGGTTAGTACAGTCGCCATGTTGACTTAGCGGCCTAGGAGTGTAAGGGTGAAGTAAGTTGGAGACACTGGCGAGTCGAGAGTTAAATTTTAGTAGAGCCCAGTTATACTTGTACAACGGCTGTACAATTTAAAAGCGCGCAGTCGAAAACCTCGCTTTCTATATTTCTCTCTTGTAGGTGATTAGTCGCTGCGCGCACTCAGAGTATGGAATTTGGGTCAGTGCGGATCTGGATCCGACCGCCTCTGTATCTGTCAAACATAGCCGAGCCGCAGAGAGCCAACGCTTATGAAGAAACCGGGCCCACGTGCAAAACTGCAAAAGTGGTCATAGTCATAACTCACGAAATACACAGTCCACCTCCATGAAATTTCGCCATCTTGTAGAGGTCACCGTTACAAACCAGCTTGTCAAAAATTATGTTCAGCACACACACACAACACACATAAATCCACTGTGAATCAGAGAGCGATGTGAATGCGTGTTGACGCTAGTGGCGAGAGGATGAAGAGAGAGAGAGGAACAACATGTAAGCATGCAGTCACCGTACTGTAGTAACCGTGTTACCCTCCCTGTACACGAGGCACCCGTATTGGTTAGGACGCACGGCGTATGCTTTCCACGCACGTGCATACACTGCAGAGTGATGTTGGGTCATGAACTGTGTTCAGCAATGCAAGGCAATAACAAATCAGAAGGTTACGCCTTCTGTCACTTTTGCCGTTGCCACATCAACCATGCCAAGACTTAGTGCTCCCCAACGAGAACGAGCTCTTGGGCGTTTGGAAGCCGGAGAAAATCCACAAGCTGTGGCAGTGGCCTTTAGATGTCACATTTCGACCATTTACAGGATGCAGCAACGCTATCATGCCAACGGGTCTTCTGCTGCCGCTCCCCGAAGCGGACGACCACGTGTGACAACTCCACGGCAAGACCGCCACATTTTCCGGGCTGACGTGCGAAATCGCTTTCAGCCGGCCGAGGAAACAGCAAGAGAAGTTATCGGCAACCACCAGGCACGCATCAGTGGCCAGACAGTGCGATGACGGCTGGAGGAGCATAATCTGCACAACCGCCGTCCAGCTCGTGGACCTGTTCTTACTGACCGTCATCTCCGTGCACGCCTACAGTTGTCATAGAATCATGTCGACTGGACCTGGCGAAAGTGGCAGAACGTCCTGTTCACGGATGAGAGCCGCTACTGCATCAGCCATGCAGATGGGCGTGCAAGAGTGTGGCGGAGAAGGGATGAACGCTATCCTGATGGCTGTGTGCTGGAGAAACAATGCCTGGGGCAGGCCAAGCGTGATGATTTGGGGTGGGATTACCCTGAACCAGACAGCAGGACCTGTGTTCTTCCGTGGACTCGTACCAGGTCGCGGAAATGGCATCACAGCTCAGCGCTACATTGACCAAGTACTACACCCATATGTCCTGCCATTTTCTCAGGGACGCAGAAACTTCATCTTGCAGCAAGATAATGCGCGTACACACACTGCACGTATCACCCAGCACTTCTTGCAGCAGCACAACATCCCAGTCATGCCCTGGCTTGCCATCAGCCTCAATCCCAACGAACATCTCTGGGACCAACAACTGCAAAGGGAGGGCAACGATGTACGCCCCAGACCAACGACAGCCGCAGAACTGGAGAATACCATTGTCCAGGCCTGGAACAACATCCCCAGGGCAGCTGTCAACCCCCTGATGCACTCTATGCACCGACACTGCCAAGCCGTCATCAACGCCAATGGGGGTTACACGCCATATTGACATTGTGCCGTGCCATGCTTGCTCCAAATACAGAATAAACTTCCACACTGATTACGCTAGTGTCCATGATTTCATTCCTAAAGTGTCGTTAACATCCGTTGCATGGTTTGTCCGAAATCGACTTTCAAATGTTGGATTAAATGTGATTTGAAGAGGTTACTTCGCATTTCTTTTGTTGATCCGTATACTAGGTCTACCGTGACAGGGACAGTGTTTGTTCGGAGTCCATCTACATCTTCTACATCATCTACATCATCTTCATCTTCTAGCTTGACCTTCCATCTGCATGCGGGTTAGATTCTAATGTGTCCTTGCAGCCGTAGGCCGCATGAGAATACGTGCTTCTTGCTGCAACTTTAGGCGCCATTTATCAACATCATTGCTCTTCGTCAGACGATAGAATGTGTTATTTTCCCGCGTCAGTCTTGCCGAACAAAAATTTGGTGGTAGTGTTGGACGGTCCCCCAATGGAGCTGTTGGGCGGTCCAATAATGGAGCTGATGGACGGCCACCCAATAGAGCTGTTGGACGCTATGCTTGTTTGGTGGTAGTGTTAGACGCTATGCTTGTTTGGTGGTAGTGTTGGACCCTATGCTTGTTTGGTGGTAGTGTTGAACCCTATGCTTGTTTGGTGGTAGTGTTGTACCCTATGCTTGTTTGCGCCACCGTGTATCCCCGTACCTGAAGCAATTTTCACGAATTCACACAATTCATACAATTCGCACAATTTACACAATTCACACAATTCGCACAATTTACACAATTCACACAATTCACACAATTCGCACAATTCACACAATTCGCACAATGATTCGCACAATTCACACAATTCGCACAATTCACACAATGATTCGCACAATTCACACAAGTCGCACAATTCGCACAATTCACACAATTCGCACAATTCACACAATTCGTGGCAAAATGGTCAAGAGACATTATACCAAAGTTTCATTAAAATTGAAACATCGGTTAATCTTGCACGCATTTATTAATCAACTTGCACAACGTTTGCCTGGCAGTATTCTACAGGAAGTCATTATGTAAGGAGTCGTGCTACTGCAGGGAAACGTGTGATATATTACGTCGTGTGGCATACTGCAGGGAGCCGTGGTACTGCACTGAGGGGTGTGACATACTACAGGGATTCATGCGACTAAAGTCTGACGTGACGTACTACAAGGCGTCGTGTGACATACTATAGGGAGTCGTGTGACATGCTAAAGGGAGTCGTGTGACATACTACAGGGAGTCGCGTGACATACTACAGGGCGTCGTGTGACATGCTGCAGGGAGTCGTGTGACATACAATAGGGCGTCGTGTGACATACTACAGGGAGTCGTGTGTCATATAACAGGGAGTCGTGTGACATACAATAGGGCGTCGTGTGACATACAGGGAGTCGTGTGACATACTACAGGGAGTCGTGTGACATACTACAGGGCGTCGTGTGACATGCTAAAGGGAGTCGTGTGGCATATTACAGGAAGTCGTGTGACATACTACAGGGAGTCGTGTGACATACAATAGGGCGTCGTGTGACATACTACAGGGAGTCGTGTGTCATATAACAGGGACTCGTGTGACATACAATAGGGCGTCGTGTGACATAATACAGGGAGTCGTGTGACATACTACAAGGAGTCGTGTGATATACTACAGGGAGTCGTGTGACATACTACAGGGAGTCGTGTGACATACTACAGGGAGTCGTGTGACATACTACAGGGAGTCGTGTGAGATACTACAGGGAGTCGTGTGACATACTACAGGGAGTCGTGTGATGTACTACAGGCAGTCGTGTGACATACTACAGGGAGTCGTGTGACATACAATAGGGCGTCGTGTGACATACTACAGGGACTTGTGTGACATACTAGAGGGAGTCGTGTGATATACTACAGGGAGTCGTGTGACATACTACAGGGAGTCGTGTGACATACTACAGAGAGTCGTGTGATATACTACAGGGAGTCGTGTGACATACTACAGGGAGTCCTGTGACATACTACAGGGAGTCTTGTGAGTGTGATATACTACAGGGAGTCGTGACATACTACAAGGAGTCGTGTGACATACTACAAGGAGTTGTGTGACATACTACAGGGAGTCGTGTGACATACTACAGGGCATTGTGTGACATACTACAGGGCATTGTGTGACATACTACAGGGCGTTGTGTGACATACTACAGGACGTCGTACGATATACTACAGGAAGTCGCGGGACTCGCTACAAGGGTCGTGTGACATACTACAGGGAGTCGTGTGACATACAACAGGTCATTGTGTGACATACTACAGAAAGTCGCGAGACTCGCTACAGGAGTCGTGTGACATACTACAGGGAGTGGTGTGACATACTACACGGTATTATTTGACATACTACAGGAAGTCGTGTGACCAAAGTCTTTGGTGTGACATACTACAAGGAGTCGTGTGACATACTACAGGGCATTGTGTGACATACTGCAGGACGTTGTGTGACTAAAGTCTTTGGTGTGACATACTACAAAAAGTCGTGTGACCAAAGTCTGTGGTGTGACATACTACAGGTATAGCAGGCCGTTCCACATAAGTGATTAATTAATCCTAGGACTTCCACCGTGAGATGGCCTTAGTCGCCTGCTCGGCGTTAAACCCAAATAACTAACTAAACTTCCTAGTACTTAATATTTGATGCTTGGTCTAAATAATTTATCCCCGGGGCAAATTCGATTTAATCCTAGGACAAATTCGATTTACTCCTGGGAAAAGTTTGATTTTTATCCTAGAACAAATTACTAATTTTATTCAATCAGCCATGATGCCTTGGGCAAAGTCGTCCGGTGAATGAACATATATTCAACCAATCACCATGCACCATGTCACGTAGGACGATTTTCCTGCTTTCTGATTGGTTGGAATTAGTGCTAGTAATAATTATTACTGTTGCATATACGTAAAGACCATTTTGTCTGCCGGCTCATCATGCGTGTGTGTGTGTGTGTGTGTGTGTGTGTGTGTGTGTGTGTGTGTGTGTGTGTGTGTGTGTGTGTGTGTGTGTGTGTGTGTGTGTGTGTGTGTGTAGTGTGTGAGTGTGGTGCGAGTTTTCGCCCTTGTAAATTAATGTATTTTTTGTTGTATGTGCTTGTTTGTGTATTCTGCTTCACTGTTTCATTACTGTGGTTGTAAAGCGCCTCAGTAGAGCACCTTGGTGATTAGGCGCTATACAAATTACCTTTATTATTATTTATTATTAATTGTTTATTCTATGATTTAAACGAATTTGTCCTAGGATCAATTATATAGTCCTAGTATTAAATAGTTTTTCCTAGTATGAGTTAATCAGTTATAACTGAAACGGCTATGACAGGCCATTCCACATATAACTGATTTATTCATCCTAGGACCAAATATTGAATGCTAGGACAAAACAAGTTATCATATGAATAAATAATTATTCCTAGGGCTAATTCCAACCAGTCAGACAGTAGAAATCGTCCCATGTGACAAGACAAGCGGTTATTGGTGGAAAACACGTTCATTCATTGGACCATTTTGCCGGAGGCATCACGGCTGATTGGTTGGATATGTAATTTGTCCAAGGATAACAACGAATTTAACCTAGCAGTAAATCGAATTTGTCCTAGGAATAATCGAATTTGCCCTACGAAATTTTTTGTTTGTCCTAGCATTAAATATTTTGTCCTAATATGAATTAATTACTGATAACTGAAACGGTCTGCCATATACAGGGCGTCGTGTGACATACTACAGGAAGTCGTGTGACCAAAGTGATTGTACTACAAGGTGTCGTGTGACATACTACAGAGAGTCGCGAGACTTAAGTGACAAGTCCAGTCCTGTGTCTGAGTGATTGTACTACAGAGAGTCGCGAGACTTAAGTGATAAGTCCAGTCCTGTGTCTGAGTGATTGTACTACAGAGAGTCGCGAGACTTAAGTGACAAGTCCAGTCCTGTGTCTGAGTGATTGTACTACAGAGAGTCGCGAGACTTAAGTGACAAGTCCAGTCCTGTGTCTGAGTGCACTGGAGAAGCAGATGGCAATGTGTACGGGTAGCAGAGGAAGGGGAAAGGGTTTAACCCGGGGTAGGGGGAAAAACTGAATGCGGAATGGAGGGGTGCACGCAGCTGCTGGAAGACCGGATGAAAGGGAAAGGCCTGCAGGGCTGCGCTGAGAGCCGGCAGCCGATTGGGTGAAAATCCCACGTGGGCAGGCGGGAGTGCTGGAACTGATGGCGCGTAATCTGCAATCAATCAATCAATCAATCAATCAATCAATCAATCAGTAGTCAGTCAATCGGTCGGTCGGTTGGTCAGTCTTTATATCTGCTCGGAGAATTTGTGTTTGCATTTCAATTTAGTCTCAAATCGCGCGCGCCCATAAATATATGTACGTGCGTTCGACTGTTGTGCGCGCGAGTCTTCTTTTTCCAGTCAAGGAACATGCCTCTTAGCAGAGTATCGCGTACTGTGTCCGAGTGCGTTTATCATTTTTATGCTGGAAGATGCGCTCATCTCCTGAACCTGATTTGTCAGAAGCAGATATTATTTTTAGAGCACTAGCGAATTTTTCTTGTCAAAGTGTGTGAGAGTACAAACAGCTATTTGACCTCTCATGGTGGCATTCTTCCCCAACTGTGGACTTGCAGCTGTGCTTTGTACATTGTCAGACAATTGTGGACTTGCAGCTGTGCTGTGTATATTGTCAGACAACCATAGACTTGCAGCTGTGCTTTGTACGTTGCAGCTGTGCTGTGTATATTGTCAGACAACCATAGACTTGCAGCTGTGCTTTGTACGTTGTCATACAACTGTGGACTTGCAGCTGTGCTGTGTATATTGTCAGACAACCATGGACTTGCTGCTGTGCTTTGTACGTTGTCAGACAACTGTGGACTTGCAGCTGTGCTTTGTACGTTGTCAGACAACTGTGGACTTGCAGCTGTGCTGTGTACCTTGTCAGACAACTGTGGACTTGTAGCTGTGATTTGTACGTTGTCAGACAACTGTGGACTTGCAGCTGTGCTTTGTACGTTGTCAGACAACTGAACTGTGGACTTGCAGCTGTGCTTTGTATATTGTCAGACAACCATGGACTTGCAGCTGTGCTTTGTACGTTGTCAGACAACTGAACTGTGGACGTGCAGCTGTGCTTTCTACGTTGTCAGACAACTGAACTGTGGACCTGCAGCTGTGCTTTGTATATTGTCAGACAACTGAACTGTGGGCTTGCAGCTGTGTTTTGTACGTTATCAGACAACTGAACTGTGGACTTGCAGCTAAGCTGTGTATATTGTCAGACAACTGTGGACTTGCAGCTGTGCTTTGTACGTTGTCAGACAATTGAACTGTGGACTTGCAGTTCTGCTTTGTACGTTGTCAGACAACTGAACTGTGGACTTGCAGCTGTGCTTTGTATATTGTCAGACAACCATGGACTTGCAGCTGTGCTTTGTACGTTGTCAGACAACTGAACTGTGGACGTGCAGCTGTGCTTTCTACGTTGTCAGACAACTGAACTGTGGACCTGCAGCTGTGCTTTGTATATTGTCAGACAACTGAACTGTGGACTTGCAGCTGTGTTTTGTACGTTGTCAGACAACTGAACTGTGGACTCGCAGCTAAGCTGTGTATATTGTCAGACAACTGTGGACGTGCAGCTGTGCTGTGTACGTTGTCAGACAACTGTGGACTTGCAGCTGTGCTTTGTACGTTGTCAGACAACTGAACTGTGGACTTGCAGCTGTGCTTTGTACGTTGTCAGACAACTGAACTGTGGACTTGTAGCTATGCTGTGTATATTGTCAGACAACTGTTGACTTGCAGCTGTGCTTTGTACGTTGTCAGACAACTGAACTGTGGACTTGCAGCTGTGCTTTGTACTTGTCAGATAACTGAACTGTGGACTTGCAGCTGTGCTTTGTACGTTGTCAGTCAAGCTGATTCATCCACTCGCACCACTTTCCGCGGTGTGTTGGAAAATCTCATTCAGAAACTCGTCCGAAATGATTACAATGTTCCAAGAATAGTTTTGTTGTGTCTAGGTTACGTTTGTGGTTGTGTTGCTCTTTGAGAGCGTGTGTGTGTTAGTCGTGGGAGGGATCCGATATTCATTTGAGTTGTTTTGGATAGAAATTGCGTACCTTTTTAGTAGGATTCGTTTTCTTTTGCACGGAGAATTGCGATCAATTTTTGTTTTGACGCGTAGTTTTGCTACAATGTTGTAAAGTTTGACCTACATTAGACTGGAAGGTTCGAGCAGGGTCGCGATCTTTCTAGTGACATCAGATATGACGTCAAAGTGTCGGCTACATTTTGTAACATTGTATCGACTTGGCCTTGGGGTTAGTAGAAACTTCTGAATTGATCTACAGTGTTCTTTTTAATGAATATTAATGAGTTTGGGTACGTTTTCTTTTCTGATTGGTTCTATTGTGTGAATTTGCTGGATTATTCTGGAAATCTGTAATAGTATATAAGACCGTTTTAGGAAGTTTGTGTGTACATTGTATGAGAGACGCAGTGTGTCAAAAGTGTCGATGCATTGTAGAGGAGACAGTGTATCAGTGTTGGTGCATTTGTGAATGCACTGTGTGGAGATTAAATCGCTGCAATAAAATATTGTTGGAACTGTTACTCCTGAGTGGTCTACAACCTTGTGCCACATGTGATGAGTTGCAGCTGAGTGAAGTTTCTTTACAAGAACCCTACGTGCGTGCGTTTGGTGTGATTGCATCATACTACGACTACCACGTAACAGTCTATCACCGGTTCAAATATTTTATCTTTTTATCCCTATATATATATTAAAAGTGTATTATAACACGTGTTATTTGCCACCTAGCTCAGCTCAGTTCGTTCAAAACAGTTTGTTGAAATACTGCAGAAATTCCTCCTAGTGTCAAACCTGGTTAAATTTATTAACCATGTGTGTGTGTGAGAGACAGCGACTAGGGCCGACGTTTGTGAACGGAAAAAGCTTGACATTTTAGGATGTTATCCTTACAGGAATTCTCCCGAAGCTGGTTTTGGGGATTTTTAATTAGAGTACACATTGACAAGAAAATGGCCGTTTCGCGAAAAGCGCAATTTTTCTTATTATTACTAGATATTTTACATATTGCTAGATTAAAGGAAGACATTGAATGAGTTTGATAGCCAGCAACATTTGATAGCCAGCAACGTTTGATAGCCAGCAACGTTTGATAGGCAGCAACGGTTGATACTGATAGCCAGCAAAATTTGATAGCCAGCAACGTTTGGTAGCCAGCAACGTTTGATAGCCAGCAACGTTTGACAGCCAGCGACGTCAGCAACGTTTGATAGCCAGCAACGTTTGATAGCCAGCAGTCTACCTCTTCAACGTTTGGAGTGCCAATTAAATCAGTTGGAAAAAACCCACACATTACTATTAAGAAAAAATTAAACGTTTGCGCAAACAGTAAATAAATAACTCCAATCTGCCTTATTTTACCCCTACGAAATGTCATCAAGCATGTCTCCAAGGCTACTAAAATTGGAGTACTCAATTACGAGTTCATTTTATGAAAACAGTTGACCCGCAAATCAACCCATAATTTGTGTTTTACTTACTTGATATTTTGTATACAGCTAGATTGAAGAAAGGCCTTTACTTTATTCGCCAATCAGCTGTCGTACATCTTCACCATTTATGGAAAAGTATAGTGCGTTTGAAATTTTCGGAATTTCAATTTTACTATTTGGGGGAAATATTTTTAAAACGATTCTATCTATCTATATCCCGTAGTCTTGCCGACCGTTGGGGCACCACTGATGACTTGGCAACCAGCTTCCTCCATTCCTCTCTGTTCTCTGCCATTCTTAGCGTATCGCGCAGCTTCAGTCCTGTCCACTCTGAGATATTGTCCTTCCATCTTTTCCTCTGTCTTCCTCTCCTTCGTCCTCCTTGCACAGTGCCTTGCAGGAATGTTTTGGCAAGCCCTGCTGAACGCGTGACATGCCCATACCACTTCAGTTTGCGTTTTTTCACAACGGCTAATAGGTCTTCATATGACCCGATGGCTTGCCTGATTCTGCTTCCCACTTCCACGTTTGTGACGTGATCTCTGTATGAAATGCCAAGCAGCCTTCGAAAACATCTCATTTCAGTGGCTTGTATCCTCCTTTCAAGGTCTGCTGTAAGGGTCCATGACTCGCAGGCATACAAAAACACTGAGATGACTAAGGAGCGCATCAGTCTGATCTTGGAGCAGAGTGTGATGTGTCTGTCCTTCCATATGGTCTTCAATCGTGTCAGTGCTGTTGTTGTCTGCGCAATCCTGGACAGTATTTCTGGTTTTGATCCCTCATCTGTCACAATGGCTCCTAGGTATTTGAATTTATTAACGGTTTCCAGTTTTTGGCTTCCAATCATGATGCCACTGGTGTTGTTGGTCATCAGTTTGGTCTTCTTTGCACTGATTTCCATCCCGTACTGTCCAGCTTTTCCACCAGCTGAGCTAGTTCCTTCTCTGTTCCAGCAAGGCCGTCAATGTCGTCCGCAAAGCGCAAGTTCGTGATTGTTCTGCCTCCAATACTGACAGATCCTTCATGATCTTTCAGAGCGTCTGTCATGATTCTTTCCAGGAAGATGTTGAAAAGAGTAGGTGAGAGCAAGCACCCTTGTCTGACTCAAACTGTAGTCCTAAACCAGTTTCCTATTTTGCCGTTGAAGCAGACTGCGCTAGTGGCCTTGTTGTAAAGGTTTGCTACGACTTTGATCAGGTTGGCATTAATGTTGTATAGCTTCATTGTGGACCAAAGGGCTGCATGCCACACCCTGTCAAATGCTTTCTTAAAATCCACAAAGACATGATAGACATCCTGCTGATGCTGGAGGTACCTCTCACATAGAACTCTCAGGTTGAGGATCTGCTCAGTTGTGCTGCGCCCTGGTCTGAAGCCTGCCTGTTCCTCAGCTATGATTTCCTCTGCCTGTGGCTTCAGCCTGTTCAGCAGGATCTTTAACGTGACTTTGCTTGGGTGGTATATAAGACTGATCGTGCGATAATTCTGGCATTGATGTAAGTTGCCTTTTTGGGGGATAGTTATTATAAGTGTGGGCCAATCCCCTGACTGCCAGATCTTATTGCAGATTGTTAGTAAGGCGCTTATCATGTCTTCTCCCCCTTTTTGGACTAGCTCTGCAGGGATGTTGTCTGCTCCTGCTGCCTTCCCTTTTTTCAGCGACTTCACTGCAGCCTCTACTTCTTCTCGGAGGATGGGATAGTTGCCATTGTTGGTCACGGGTGGGTTGACAAGTATGCCTGGGTCCCCTGTAGCTCGGTGGTTGTACAAATATGAGCAGTACTCTGTCCATCTGTTCAGTATGTCTTGGTCTTCCGTAAGATCTTGAATGATAGAGGAGCGTCCTTGTTTATCACTGGTCAGGTCTTTCACCAGCTTGTATGCTTTTTTGCTATTATTTTTGTTCAGATTTACTTCTATGTGTTTACACTGATCTTCAATCCACTTATTCTTTGCCTTTTTCATGCATTTCTTGATATCCTGGTTAATTTCCCTGTATTGTTTAGCTCCTTCTACCTCTGATTTCTTTTTCTTTAGTTCTCGACGCTTGTCACATAGAAAAAAGATGTCAGTTGTAACCCAAGGTTTCTTTGCTTGTCGGTGTTTGCCAAGGATCTCACTGGCAGTTTGGGTTACAACAGTGTTAAATGTGTCGATCAATGTGTCCACGTCCGTGTCTTCTGCACCTAGAAGTAACGCAAATTTTCCTCCTATCTTTGCCTGGAAGGCTTCCGCTACCCCTGGGTCTTTCAGCTTCTCGAGGTCAAACTTGATTCTGGTGGGACCCTGCTTGTTGACCTTCTTTAGGCGAAGTCGGAAGGTCATCATCACTAAGTCATGGTCACTTCCAATGTCTGCGCCTGGAAAACTTCTAGTCTTGGCAATGTTCACACTGGTTTGGAAGCGTCTCTTTACCATGATGTAGTCAATTTGGTTATGGTGCTCTCCGTTCGGGCTGTGCCATGTCCACCTTCTGGATGCTTTGTGTGGGCCAAACGTGTTCATCAGCTTTAGATCATTTGAGCTGGCAAATTCCAGGAGCCTTAAGCCTCTGTCGTTGGACTCTACGTTGCAGTAGTGTCCGCATGTGCCTTTCCAGTTCCTAGCAGCATCCTCTACTATTTTGGCATTCCAGTCTCCCTGTACCACAAGAATGTTTTTTTTTTTGGGGGGTCTGGTCCAGAACTTCTTGCAGTTGGTCGTAGAAGTCTTCTATTTCCTCATCGCCATAGTCTGTTGTTGGGGCATAAACTTGTACGATGGTGATATTGAATGGGATTGCCCTCAAGCGTATGGTGATAAGCCTACTGGAGACTGGCCGACAACTCATGACGGTGTTCCTGATGTCTTTGTGGACGAGAAATCCGACACCCTGTTCGTGTTTGTCTTCTCTGCCACTGTAGTACAGTTTGTGGTTTTCTTGGGTTGATGTTTCCCCAAGGTTCTTCCATCGTACTTCGCAAAGTCCTAGGATGGTCCAATGGTATCTGTTCATTTCGTGTGTCAGTTCCTCTACCTTTCCAGGCGTTCTTAATGTTCTGACGTTCCAAGTGCCAAAGCTGATGTTGTTTCTGGCACGGAGTTTTGATGGTGCACCAGTAACACACTTAACACCTCTGCCCTGGCGCAAGACAGAAGGCGCGGTCCTTGTTCCGGGCGACGACGATCCGGTATGGATTGAGGTAAGGTTGTCATTGCATGTGGTGTGTCTTGGGCAAAAGAACCTGGCGGAGCCCATCCCTCTCCAGGGATTACAAATCTTTGAATCTTTGTACGAAAAAGCAGTCTTCTCGTTAGTACCCAAATGATCTTCATAAGCAGTATTATATAAGCCTGCGTTTTGTTCCGGCTCTCGGGTAATACTTTATTTACGTAAATAATACATTATTTACTAAAGCAAGACGTTATTTGAAGAGTGTGTCCTTTTCTCGTGGTTTACGAAAAAAATCCTTTATTTCCGTAAACCGTGGATTGTTCTGGACAGCAGAACAGTGCAATGGTCGTGGTGTTGCCAATAGTCGTGGTGTTACCAATAGTCGTGGTGTTGCCAATAGTCGTGTTTTTACCAATAGTCGTGGTGTTACCAATAGTAGTGGTGTTGCCAATAGTCGTGGTGTCACCAATAGTAGTGGTGTTACCAATAGTCGTGGTGTCACCAGACATGCACATTACCTTTGTTAGTATCCAATAGTCATTAATGGCGTTACCGAACAGTTGCGCAGATTACGTAATACTTAAACGTTGTGCAGATTACAAGGTGTTACCCAACAGTAGCGGAGGTTAAATTGATTTATCCAATAGTCCAGCAAATTACATCGAGTTATCCTATATCCGCGCAGTGTGCACTGTTTACGTAATAGTCGCGCAGACTACAAGGAGTTATACGTTAGCTAATAGCCGCGCAGTTTAGAAGGGGGTTATTCAATAGCTCCGCGATTTACATATTATACATATTCAATAACCATACAATTAACAATAACCATGCAGCTTACAGGATACTGGTTCAAAGGTTGTGTAGTCTCTTGCCAGACCCTGATTTGACTATATCCGTGCAGACTACACAGTATTATTCAATAGCTATGCAGTTTACAATGGCCACGCTGATTGGACTATATCCGTGCAGAATATACAGTGTTATCCAATAGCTGTGCTGTTTACAATGTCAACGCTGATTGGACTATATCCGTGCAGACTATACAGTGTTATCCAATAGCTATGCAGTTTACAATGGCCATGCTGATTGGACTACATCCGTGCAGAATATACAGTGTTATCCAATAGCTGAGCTGTTTACTATGCACGCTGATTGCACTATATCAGTGCAACACACACAGTCTTATACAATAGCTATGCAAAAAAAAAAAAAACTACCAAGTGAGTAGGAAAAGCACTGTCAAGGGAGAGAAGTGTGCATGATAGACCAATGATCATAGATCTACTTTGGTCCAAGCACACAAAAAAAAAAAAAAAAAAAAAAGATAGGAAAGAGGGAGCCGCTAAGTAAGAGACTGAAAGCAATGCATATGGAAGCCCCCCCGAAAGGGGGCGTATCACATATCCACTGTTCCAGCCCCTAGGTGCATGGAAATTTAAATCTAGGTCCCCCAAGTGGGGGTCCAGATATTGAGCCGGTGTGGACAGCTGTTTCGGTCTTGGCGACCTCGTCAGCACACCATCGGCAATACTGGAGGAAGAGAAGGAATTTCTGCTTACCTGCAAAGAAGACCACATTTTACTGTGCTATGCAGTTTACAATGGCCTCGCTGATTGGACTCTATCCGTGCAGATGAAACGATGTTACAATAGCTATGCTGATTGGACTATATCCGTGCAGACTATCCAGTGTTATCCAATAGCTATGCAGTTTACAATGGTGCACGCTGATTGCACTATATCAGTGCAACACACACAGTCTTATACAATAGCTATGCAGTTTACAATGGCCTCGCTGATTGGACTCTATCCGTGCAGATTAAACGATGTTACAATAGCTATGCTGATTGGACTATATCCGTGCAAACTATCCAGTGTTATCCAATAGCTATGCAGTTTTCAATGGCCACGCTGACTGGACTAAATCCGTGCAGACTACATGTTACAATAGCTATGCAGGTTACAATGGTCACGCAGACTGGACTATATCCGTGCAGACTAGACCGTGTTACAAGAACCATGTAGTTTACAATGGCTACTCTGATTGGACTATATACGTGCAGACTAGACCGTGTTACAACAGCTATGCAGTTTACAATTGCCACGCTGACTGGACTATATCCGTACAGACTACACGATGTTACAATAGCTATGTAGTTTGCTATGGCCACGCTGATTGGACTATATCCGTACAGACTACACGATGTTACAACAGCTATGTAGTTTACAATGGCCACGCTGATTGGACTATTTCCGTGCAGACTACACGATGTTACAAGAGCTATGTAGTGTACATTGGCAACTTACAGGGCAGCTGGCTCAAACGTTGTGTAATCTCCGGCCCGATCCTGATTTGACTAAGGAGGTGTGCCGTTCCCCATGGCGCAGCGGTAGTATCCGATCGCATGGACTTGGCCATTCTGAGCACTGGATCTGTTGACGAGTAATCGTTGCTCACGTACATACGCACATCACGTAGCAACACACTGGCCACACATATCAACATGTTAAGTACACAGTTCAGCGTGTTACTTTCACATATCAACATGTGTCTCATACTTTCGCATGCTACTTACACACACCAACATGTTTCGTATACGTAATATCAACATTTTACTTACATAACCCAACGTACTATTTACAGATAACATTTAAAGCCTTCAATAAATTGCCTATACAAGGGAAGCAACTCGGCTAAATTGTGTTTTGCCTCTATAACATTTTTTTTTTGCATTTATTATAATATTGCATAAGATCGATTAGAGTGATCTGAATAGAATGTGTCATGAAATGTTGATGTTGTTGATAAAATACCTATGTCTGTATTGATAAATGTGTGGATTTCAAGTTCTGCAAAGACACAATTTGAGTTTCAGTCGTCCATTTCGCCTTACCTTCGCATCCACTAATTATGTCATCAGCCAGCGGACTGGTGTTGCCTGTCGTCTCATTAGTTGTCTGTCTGCAAAAGGACGGATTTATACGCCAAGGTTTTGCAGTGTACCATTTGTTGGGGGAACAACATTGTCGCTAACTATTTCTGTATGGCCCCTACGGTCTGACCCAAAACCTATTTTTGTATAGACAGGAAGACTCTACATGCTGACGTTTTTTTTTTTTTTTTTATCTGACGCGAAGCAAGTGATGGAAACAAGTGATTTAATCCAGGCAATTCTTTCTGCTGAATCTCTTTATTTCCTCATGAGTTGTGCCCCCTTGCCACTTGCCACTTTTGACGTTTCTAGCACGGCAGTTTGCATTTAAACTGTCTGGCAGCAAATAACGGATCACCCCGTGCATGTTTAAATCACGTCTTTGGGAGTTGGGCGGAGAGTGGGGCGGGGGGGGGGGAGGGGGGGGAGGTGGGGGGGAGAAAGAAGGAAGGAAGGAAGAAAGGAAGGAATACTGTTTAAGATTGAGAATGATGAACCAGGTGGAGGAACACTGCGCTGCGATAGGAAAGAACAAAGGTGAGATGAGGAACACAAAGCACGTAGATAGAGGTGATAATGATTAACACTGGTTACACAAAAAAGTGCGATAGAAATTATTACGAGCGACACTGGTTACACAAAACAGTGCGATAGAAGTGATAATGAAGAACACTGGTTACACAAAAGCACATCGATAGAGGTCATAATGAAGAACACTGGTTGCACGCAACAGTGCACACAACAGTGCCGCGATAGAGATCATAATGAAGAACACTGGTTGCACGCAACAGTGCACACACCAGTGCGATAGAGGTCATAATGAAGAACACTGGTTGCACACAACACTGCGACAAGGACAAAGAATGTTGATATTGTGAACACTGGTTGCACACAACACTGCGAGAGAAAAAATAATGGTGATAATGCGGAACACTGGCTACACACCTTTTTCGTTTTGAGCTGTACCCATTGTCCGCTGTTGGTGTGGACAGTGATGATGTCATGCTGATATCTTCACTGTCAAGGACGGCCGTGAAGGTCACCTCAGGCAGGGGGAAGAACAATAGATCGCCAATATGTCCAGGGTTGCCTGCAGTTACTTCCTCTTCCTCCCTCACAACCACCTGCGTCATGTAGCGACTTTCAGACACCAGGGGGAGCTGCACACAAACACAAATCACGTGACGTCTAAACCAGAAACAATACAAATAAAACTGGTTTAGGGTGCGACGTGTAGCGACACCAGGAGCTGCACACAAATCACGTGACGTGTAGCGACACCAGGGGGACCTGCACACAAGCACAAATCACGTGACGTGTAGCGACACCAGGGGGAGTTGCACACAAGCACAAATCACGTGACGTGTAGCGACACCAGGGGGAGCTGCACACAAGCACAAATCACGTGACGTGTAGCGACACCAGGGAGAGCTGCACACAAACACAAATCACGTGACGTGTAGCGACACCAGGGGGAGCTGCACACAAGCACAACTCACGTGACGTGTAGCGACACCAGGGGGAGCTGCACACAAACACAAATCACGTGACGTGTAGCGACACCAGGGGGAGCTGCACACAAGCACAACTCACGTGACGTGTAGCGACACCAGGGGGAGCTGCACACAAACACAAATCGCGTGACGTGTAGCGACACCAGGGGGAGCTGCACACAAATACAAATCATCATCATCATCGTTGGTAGCTCGGTCTCGCGAGACGACGCTTGTTGCGCCCGGTGGTGTTTGATTCGGTGTTTTGGCATCGTGTTCTGTGACTGTGCAAGCCGATTGGGCCGGAGTGGCAGTCTTTGTTGCAACAGGGTCAGATGAAGGATGGTGGCAGGGAGCCGCACAGCGCTGCTTGAGGGCGGCTCTTTTCTCTGCACCGCGCCGTTTGAGGGCAGCTCTCTTTCCTGCACCGCGCTGCTTGACTGCGGCTCTCTTCTCTGCAGCTCGCTGCTTCCTGCTGTCGTCGCCCTGCTCGGTGCCCTGCTTCACAACATGCCGCCAGGTGGAGCGATTCTCTGCCGCCTTCTCCGGGGTTGTCAGGATTGATATTCACCAACATCCTGACCTTATTCTGGGCCTTTCGGTGGGATTCATAATGAGACTCGCGTCGTATCGCATACAACCATCTAAATTTAAAATCATGACCTTATTCTGGGCCTTTCGGTGGGGTTTATAATGAGACACCCGTCGTGTCGCACACAACCATCTAAATCTAAAATCATGACCTTATTCTGGGCCTTTCGGTGGGGTTTATAATGAGACACCCGTCGTATGGCACACAACCATCTAAATCTAAAATCTTGACCTTATTCTGGGCCTTTCGGTGGGGTTTATAATGAGACACCCGTCGTATGGCACACAACCATCTAAATCTAAAATCTGGACCTTATTCTGGGCCTTTCGGTTGGGTTTATAATGAGACACCCGGCATATGGCACACAACCATCTAAATCAAACATCTTGCTTCACAGTGTTCGTACTTTTGTAGGCGAGTTACCCCTCTTGTTTTCAAGCGTCCAAAAATGCGGGACCCATCGCGTGCTTGCCTTTCCTGTGTCTAAATCCTTTGGTCAGTATTGCAGACGAACGACACATGTACGGCAACATGTTTGTTACTCGTTGTGAGGTAAAGTCTTGGGGCTATGTCGACTATTGCACAGACAAAAGCAGCCCACTTTTCGTGTCTTGTCGCACTTTCACGTTGCTCTCAGTAGCAAAATTACCCGCCTACCAACTGTAACGCTGTAGATAGAGCTGATGACTGTAGGTCTAGCAGCCTGCAAACCAGCTGATATCTGCGCCGCCTAGTTTGCCAGTGCTGTGATTTCCTTTATGAAGATACGGAAAAGGTCAAATTTTAGACCATTTTATTTTTGTTAAGCATGTTGCTAATTTAACGAACTTTAGTTCGCGAACTCTGACGATCTAGAGTTCACGATCTCGGGCGAACCAGGTTGGTTCTTAATTGGACGATCTAAAGATACGGCGAACCTAGTTCGAAGTAGTTCACGAACCTCGGCAAACCGTAGTTCGCTGTCGGAAAAAGTTCGCTCAACCTGTTGAGCGATCCAAGGCGAACCTTTTCTCTGATGGTCAAAACTTTTACCCTCTTCTGCGTTGGAGATAAGAAGATAGTCGCCGATTCAAACAACTATGGCGGACGGCGATATTTCACTCGTGCGAAGAACAAAACCTATTTTTAATGATTTTTGGGAGGCGCAACGCTGTTTGTGGGATCGCTACTGCAAGGAGTACCCAAAAAAAAAAAAAAAAAAAAAATCGTCCAAATCGCGAAGCGGCATAGCGGCAGCCATTTAGACACCTTCGCAGACAGTAAGTACGCCGAATCAAGCACTTCAGAACCATGACAAACCTGGTTTGCTGAAATTCGCCTAGGTTTGTTCAACTTCAATCAAGAAACAAACCAAAAGATCGCCGATCTTCTCTGATCTAGGTTTGCCGATCAAAAGTTTGTCCAATTAAGAACAGCTCTAATAGGGTGTCCAAAAGTGATGTTCGAAATAATTTTGCTACATTCAGAAAACCGGTGGATAGAAAGTGACGATATTTTGTCATGACGTGATGCTCCACTTACAATGACGTAACATATTTTTTTGTTCAGTTCGTTGGACATGCCAAAAAATACTTGGTCTCATTAATCATCTTAGAAACCTCTGACATGTTTTTTATAGCGTCGTTTAGGTGACGCTGAAAATATCAATCAAGCGGCGTGTTCGCTGTTTCTCGTGTTTTCACAACACGCTAAATAAACCGTGAGTTTGAGCTACGGTAGCTGACTTAGGAAAAGAAAGCAGACATTTTAGATCTGTAAATGTTTTGCGTTGGACTAGGGCTTTAAAAGCCTTATCCAACCAGCGAAAGACCATTAAATACCAATGTAAGAATGAACTTCTTACACGCTTTTTTCCTTGCAGTCATCCGATGTGGACTGGTTGTCACAACACATCTAGACAGCAACACAGCTTCCATCATGGCAACGATCTTGAGATAATGAACTGTGTAATGTGACGGATATATCTTTAGATGCCAGACAAATGTTCATACATGATGAAGTAATAGCTCAATGCATGACGCAAGAGTGCCTGTCCTCACCATAAAATGATGACAATTTTGTGTCTATAATATTCAGTACAAATGTTGTTGACCAGACCTTCTAAAAGATATTTTTTGTGCACATTGGGCCGTTCACATATCAGAGCGTATCACCACTGTGTGACACGACTTTTCCTCTAAAAGGCACAAAGAAGGGTTATGTAAGAAACTGTGTATAAATAAATAAATACTGACGGAGTTGTAATCGTTTTGACGTTCGGTTTGACGTAAACCTGAAGTCAATACGGGTGCAAAAGTGACGTACTGACATAGTTAGAACCGTCTGAGTCATAGGCACTATTAGTGCCAAGGGAGATTACTCACCGAGTTGGAATCCTATGACATCAGAAGTAAAATGTACGTGAGTATTGGAGCAAATTTAAGGCACTCAAATATTTGGAATCGTCTGACGTCATACTTGACATGAAGCTGACGTCAGTACGTGTGCCAACGTAAGTTACGCAGAGAGTTCAAAATATTCTGACGTCATACTTGACACGATCCTGACGTCAGTATCAGTGTCAAGAAACGTTACCCACATAGTCGGACTTTTGATACGTCATTCTGACGTTAATCTCATGTCAGTAGAGTGTAAGTATGAGTTACTCACAGAGCTGGAATCCTCTGACGTCAGGCTTGACGTGAACCTGACATCAGTGAAAGTAATTTTGCCGTGCACCCAGGCCAGGCCACGCATGGGTGAGCACGGATGCATATAAGGTCTGACAATCGGTGCCGCACGCTGTAACAGATACAGAGGACTCCAAACTCCGCTCGTTACCCCGCTGCCAGTCCCCTGGTCCTCTGCTGACGTCACATGAAGCCAGATTGAGTACAGGCGTGCAGGATCAAGAC
This sequence comes from Semisulcospira habei, assembly GCA_036245525.1. NCBI lineage: Eukaryota > Metazoa > Mollusca > Gastropoda > Semisulcospiridae > Semisulcospira > Semisulcospira habei. The sequence continues at coordinate 272,382,871 of BTPG01000002.1, read as the reverse complement.
CACGGACGGACACAGTCACTGGCGGAAACATCAACCTGTAACGAGGTGCGGTCATTTTGCTGTTACATTATTATATAATGTAGCACTTGTAACTCGAGCATGCAGGATGTGTATCGCGAACCTTACATACCCAGTGTAACTCGAACGTTAATACATACACAGTGTAACTCCAGTGTAACTCAAACGTTAATACATACACAGTGTAACTCCAGTGTAACTCAAACGTTAATACATACACAGTGTAACTCCAGTGTAACTCAAACGTTACATACCCAGTGTAACTCGAACGTTAATACATATACAGTGTAACTCCAGTGTAACTCGAACTTTAATACATATACAGTGTAACTCCAGTGTAACTCGAACGTTAATAAATACACAGTGTAACTCCAGTGTAACTTGAACGTTACATACCCAGTGTAACTCGAACGTCAGTACCTACCCAGTGTAACTCGAACGTTAATACATACACAGTGTAATTCGAACGTTAATAAATACACAGAGTAACTCCAGTGTAACTCGAACGTTACATACCCAGTGTAACTCGAACGTAACTTACCCAGTGTAACTCCAGTGTAACTTGAACCTTACATAGCCAGTGTAACTCCAGTGTAACTTGAACCTTACATACCCAGTGTAACTCGAACGTTATTGCATATACAGTGTAACTCCAGTGTAACGCGAACGTTAATTAAAAAAAAATACACAGTGTAACTCCAGTGCAACTTGAACGTTACATACCCAGTGTACCTCGAACGTCAGTACCTACCCAGGGTAACTCCAGTGCATTTCGAACGTTAATACATACACAGTGTAACTCCAGTCTAACTCGAACGTTACATAGCCAGTGTAACTCGAACGTTACATAGCCAGTGTAACTCTAACGTTACATACACAGTGTAACTCCAGTGTAACTCGAACGTTACATATCCAGTGTAACTCAAGTGTAACTCGAACGTTAATACATACACAGTGTAACTCCAGTGTAACTCGAACGTTACATACCCAGTGTAACTCGAACGTTACATACCCAAATGTAACTCGAACGTTAGTACATTCACAGTGTATAACTCCAGTGTAACTCGAACGTTAGTACCTACCCAGTTAAACTCGAACGTCAGTACCTACCCAATGTAACTCCAGTGTAACTCGAACGCTAGTACACATACAGTGTAACTTTGTACACGCCCAGTGTAACTACAGTGTAACACGAGCGTTATTACATATCCAGTGTAACTGAAGTGCAACTCGAACGCCAGTACATACCCAATGTAACTTCAGTGTAACTCGAACGTCAGTACATGCCCAGTGTAACTGAAGTGTAACACGAGCGTTATTACATGCCCAGTGTAACTACAGTGTAACACGAGCGTTATTACATATATCCAGTGTAACTGAAGTGTAACTCGAACGCCAGTAAAAAAGCTACTGTAACTCAAACGTTACCCAGTATAACCAGAGCGTTAGTGAATACCCAATGTGACCCATATTATCTCATAATATCTCATCCTATCTTATCTGACGTATTCTCGTTTTGTTTTGTGTTGTCTCGTCTCATCTTATCGCATTCTGTCTTAAGGCCCCGCTACACGAGCCCGGTTTTGAGGCCGATTCCCGATCAGTTTTCGAATCGGTAGGTGATCGGGCCGGACTAAAAAACGTGTGCACTGCCACACTGACATTTCCCGACTTGTTTAGCCGACCGGTTTGAACCGAAGATCAAAGTCGTACCTGTTCTGCAAAATGACTGCTAGTTTTGACAGTGATGATGATGTGCTTGCATTATCAGCAGTTTTGCATCATATTCGGGAAGAGGCGTGCGAAACATCAGCGGCAACGGCGGTGGTACTGATTACAACAGGCGTGTTCGTCCATTTGCAAACTGTGAAACGACGTGCTTCGCGAGACGCGCTCTGATTGGTTGAAGCTTACAACCGGGTCCGAATCGGATCGGGAAAATAGAGCAGGTTTTAGACACCCGATTCCCAGCCGATTGGGACCGGATCGGATAATTGACGTCATCCGATCGCAATTGGATCGGAATCGGCTTCAAAAGTTCGGGGCACAACTGGCTCGTGTGGCGGGGCCTTTACACAGCTTCGTCTCGAAGCGTCACGTCTTATCTCATGCTACCTTATGCAGCCTCGTCTCGTCTCATCTCACCCTATTTCATGTAGCCTCGTCTTGTCTCATCTCACCCTATTTCATGTAGCCTCGTCTCGTCTCATCTCATCCTATTTCATGTAGCCTCGTCTTGTCTCATTTCGACTCGTTTGATTTTATCTCATCCTGCCTTGGGAGGCTGGGTGGCTCGGTGGTACAGCGTTTGACTCTCATTCCAAAAAGGTTACCATCGTCTCAATGGTCGCAGGTTCGAATCTAGCTGGTGTCACATTTTGTTCAGACTCTATTTGGTGCCCCGTTTTTTAAAATCACCTTCTTGGTGGACAAAAGACGTTAGACCTTAAACTGTTAACGTTTGCATCCAATTTTGTGTAGTAGTGTCATCTCTTCTCGTTTATTGCATCCTATTTTATGTAGTCTCATCTCTCATCGCGTGTTGCGTCTTATTTTATGTAGTCTAGTCTCAGCTGATCTCATTCTATCTTTAAAAGTCTCGTCTTGTCCCTTCTCGTTTATCTCATCTTAAAGTCTCATCTCTTCTCGTCTTCTATTATCTTATCTTAATCTATAGTGTAAGCGGTACCGCCGTGAAAAGTGCATTATCCTGCAAATTCAACTTACGGGCACCACATTTTGGGCACAACTAGCTGTCAATACCCTATTGGTAAAACCAGTAGGATGTCATCGAGAGTTTGCCGTGGAACCGTTAAAAAATTGTTTGTGAAGTCATCTCTTGAATGACAATTTTACAACCATTACTTATTAACCGCAGCTACATCTTGTCATTTGGAAATTAGGAACATTTAGTTTTCGCTTTTGATTAGTTTGATTATAGTGGCATATGACTGCGATTGCTGACTGAATACCAATGACGCATGGCCGCCATTTTCAAGATGGCGCCAATACACCCTATGATTTCTTTAAAGTTTGGGGGTGGTGAACAATATAGGGTACCAGGCGGCTGAGGTTACCATCAGCGATAAAATAAAGATATATTTAGATAGCGAAATAATTGCTCTTTTCCAAACCAGTAGGATGTTTTATGAAATAAATGTCCACTTTTTGCATGAAAATTAATTATTTTTGTCCACGTTTTCGTCAGTATATTTTTTTTTTTTTTTTTTTTTTTTTTAAATTATTGATTATTCTGTATTTGAGAGCACAGTGAAGGAAAGTGTACGAGTGTTGCGAGACGACCTTTTGAGGAATGAAACTAGACTGCAGTATTGAAATGATAACACACAATTTATTGGATATCGGACAAAACATGACGGTCATTTTCAAAATGGCCGCCTATCACATGTCTCTAGCCTTAGGAAATAGGTTGCTGTTGACAGTGTGCAACCAAAATGACTATGAGCCAGGGTTTTTTGTTGTTGTTGTTGTTGTTTTTTAAGGAGGACAACGTGAATATAGACTAGGCGACCCCTGTTCACTTTTTCGAGTGCCATTGAGGTGTAACTAGGTGTTAATAACAAGTTAGATTCGTCTAAGCATCAACAAGACGGTTTGAAGAAATAAGGGCATGCTACCATTGCAACACACGACATAAATGACGGGTTTCATTGTCTGATTTATTATTTGTCACTGTATCATCAAGCTAGTAGCTGTCACATAAATATAAAACCCAAACACTTTCTCCACCGTTACGTCTGACTTCACTCATTCTACCCCAGACACACCACAGCAAAATAAGGATTGACCATGATAGTTCAAGGGTGATGCCAGAATAGCTAGGCGCCTATGGGCGCCAAGCTATTCTGGCATCACCCTTGAACTATCATGGTCGATCTGTGTCCTGCACTGCAATGCAGTCTTCAGAAAACGATGGCAAAATTTGGGGATTTCGGTGTTGGGGTAGAATGAGTTAAACTGCAGTCTGTTTTCCGTCGGCTAATATGACACGTATCATTTATCGGTTGAACACTACACGATGGACGATTACAGCCACATATCCACATTTTTGTCCTATTGTGTTCTATTACATAACTAGGAACTGGCGTACAATTACCTAATGTAGGTCAAGGTCGCTGCTGCCCCATGTCTTTTAAATTATATTTTATTCTATTTTCTTAAATCTTTCTTAAAAAAAAAAAAAAAAAAAAAAAACCACCAAACGATGTGACTTACAGATTAAAAAAGAAACGGTACTGTCAACTGAAATTTACTTAATGGTACTCTATTTCAAGACGAAATATTATTAACCTGTGTCATGCCTTCATCCTCTGAGGTCAAGGTCATAACTGCCATATTTCCTCGAACCTTTGAGTATGTCATGTCTCTCAAATTACTGAATATGATTATCGTGACCTTGACCTCAGAGGAAGCAACATAAGTTTTGTCTGTGACACTTCCCTTAATGTAAGGATTCTCATCAGCTAAAGTTTAAGGCAAATCCGCCCGCTGGTTTCAGAGATATCTGCAGGGAAATCTACACCTCTTGAAATAAAACATGGCTGCCATGGCCGTGACCTTCAACCGGGAAGGTAGCGTCGGAATGTTAGTACAAAACATTTTATTTTATTATCGCCTATCAACATACACCATTTGAAACAAATCAGTCAAACAATTTCTGAGATCTTCCATAAAAGACAGAAAAACAAATATGGCCTCTGTGACCTTGACCTTAGCGATAGCGGTTTAACCTGTTTGACTAACACGTTATGTAACAAAAGACTATCGTCAGCTTAGCATTGAGCTAAATCGATTTCATGGTCGAGAAAAGAAAAAGGCATGGACAAGAAAAGAAAAAGGAAGAATACCAAATCACAAAAATTCAGACACGTTAAATCCAGTATAACCACTTCTCACCCTGTGTAACAAGAAAGGGTAACAAAGGTCATCCATAAGTTGAGACGTCTACCAGTAACAAGAGAGGGTAACAAAGGTCATCCATAAGTTGTCGTCTACCAGTAACAAGAGAGGGTAACAAATGTCATCCATAAGTTAATAATAATAATAATAAAGGTAATTTGTATAGCGCCTAAACACCAAGGTGCTCTAGGCGCTTTACAATCACAGTAATGAAACAGTGAAGCAAAATACAAAAACAAGCACATACATTACAACAACAACAAAAAATACATTGATTTACAAGGAGCAGAAAACTCTCTCTCTCTCTCTCTCTCTCTCTCTCTCTCTCTCTCTCTCTCTCTCTCTCTCTCTCTCTCTCTCTCTCTCTCTCTCTCTCTCTCACACACACACACACACACACACACACACACACACACACACACTCGATGAGCCGGCAGACAAAATGGTCTTACGTATATGCAACAGAGAAAAGGTGAGTTTTAAGCTTGGATTTGAAAATGGAAAGAGATGATGAGTGACGCACATCAGCTGGGAGAGCGTTCCATGTAATGGGACCAAAATACGAAAATGCACGATGACCTTGAGTGACCTTATTACGTCTAGGGATACGGAAAACACGAGTGTCTGAAGCAGAGCGTAGTGAGCGGGACGGTGTATACAGCTGGACAAGATCAGATAAGTAAGGAGGGGCAGAACCAGAGATGATGTTGAAACAAATAACACAGACTTTATACTGAATTCTGTATGAAACTGGCAGCCAGTGCAAATCAGCTAGTAGAGGCATAATGTGTTCACGTTTCGGTACACGAAAAATCAGACGTGCAACACAGTTCATGACTCTCTGGATTTGGTCAAGAAGATTTTGCGGAACACCGGACAAAAGAGAATTGCAATAGTCTATTCGGGACAGCACAAGGGAGGTAACAAGTGTTTTGGTAACTTCAACAGTTAGCAGATGTCGAACAGTGCTGATCCTTCTGAGTTCAATGAAGGCAAGCTGGCAGACTTTCTTCACTTGTTCCTTCATTGTCAGCCTGTTGTCAAAAATGACACCCAAATCACGGACCGAGCTAGAAAAGGAGATGGCGCTCTCGCCCACCATCATTGACTCAAGAAGATCAGCACTGCACGTAGAGGAGCAGGTCATTCGGAGGGACTCAGTTTTGTCACTGTTCAGCTGGAGCTTGTTGTGTGTGGTCCACTTCTGAACATCACAAATACAAGCCTCCAAAGACTGCACCATCTGATCAACATGTTCACGAAGGGAGTGTTTGTACAATTCTGTATCATCTGCATATAAATGATAAGAAACAAAGTGACGCTCAATGACATGCGACAGGGGCTGTGTATACAAAGTAAAAAGAACAGGCCCCAAGACCGACCCCTGTGGAACGCCACAAAGCAGCTCAACAGGGTGGGACTCAAATCCTGCCACTGAAACCATGTGCAAGCGACCAACAAAGTAGGATTGGAAAAATTTCAGTGCTGTGCTTTGAATGCCAAACACATCACGAAGGCGGGCAAGTAGAATGTCATGGTCAATGGTATCAAACGCTGCGCTCAGATCGAGCAAAGTCAAAACAGAGATTAGATCTTCATCGCTAGCACCAAGTAGGTCATTCACAACACGCAGCAATGCTGTCTCCATGCTATGACCAGACCTATATGCTGACTGGAACACATGCCACAGACCATTATTCTTGATATGGTCTAGTAGCTGCGTGAGCACTATCTTTTCCAGAAGCTTTGAAAGAAAAGGTAGGTTGGATACGGGTCTGTAGTTTTTCAAACTGTTGGGATCAAGTGAAGGTTTCTTTAAAAGCGGCTTAACAATTGCAGTTTTTAAACAGGTGGGTACAGTGCCGTGCAAGAGGGACTCATTTACAATAGCTGTAACGACTGGTACAATTGCATCTTTACATTCAAAAAGAAGGGACGAAGGCACAGGGTCTAGTTCACAGGTCTTGAGAGACATCTTACTCATGGTTTCTAGCATTACCTTTTCAGTCACTGGACTGAAGCATGCAAGAGGAGTGCCAGCAAAACACTTAGATTCAAATGAGCAAGATGTCTGAGCATCATCACCACATTTGTCAATGTTGTCACGTATTATTTTGACTTTGGAACAGAAAAAGCGAGAGAACAGTTCTTGGAGATCCCGGATTGGGTGTGTGCTGGGCAGTTGAACAGATTTGGTCTTACCCAAGAGTCCATTAGTCACACGGAAAAGTTCTTTGCAAGTACTTGCTGCAGCAACTTTTGCGCAGATGAAAGCAGTCTTGGCATTAATGGTCAAGCGAGTGATCTTATACTTCAAACTATTCAGAATCTGTTTATGAACAGTCAGCCCAGACTTGAGCCAACACCTCTCTGCCTGACGCCTTTCGTGCTTCAAGGTGCGCAGTTGAGTCGTCTATCAGTAACAAGAGAGGGTAACAAAGGTCATCCATAAGTTGAGTCGTCTACCAGTAACAACAGAGGGTAACAAAGGTCATCCATAAGTTGAGACGTCTACCAGTAACAAGAGAGGGTAACAAAGGTCATCCATAAGTTGAGTCGTCTACCAGTAACAAGAGAGGGTAACAAAGGTCATCCATAAGTTGAGACGTCTACCAGTAACAAGAGAGGGTAACAAAGGTCATCCATAAGTTGAGTCGTCTACCAGTACTGTCAACAAAAATATTATACGAGACTTCCGGCTGTAAAGTGTCAAAAGTTAAGTTAGAGAAAGTTGAATTTTTTCCTAAATGTCATTTATCAAACTTACTGACATTTTCTGACATTAGACATTTGTCATAGGTCACTAAAGCATGCAATTATATGAAGGTAATGTAATAAACGTACTGTATACTTAGACCTAATCATTTGCCATAATAATGAAGATTTAGACACATTTGTCTAAAGTATATGGTGATGTGCCGAATAGCAATTGACCTCTCGAGACCTTTACCTTTTATGGAGGTCATTCCGTTTAAGACGTTTAAACAGGTCTTACCATCGACTATCACCATGCCAAATTTAAAGTATGTGGTTGAACCAGTCTCAGATAAACACCTGCATTAACGTTTACCGCCGTAAAATAATAGTATGACCTTAATAACGGCCGGTAACTGAGAGGCCGACGTACAAACAAACAAAACATGTGTATCATTTACATACACTTACATTGCCATCCAATTCTAGAAAAAAACGTATTTTCATTCCATATAATATGGATCGGCTGCAATCCTGATAAAACTGAAAGTGTCTGTAAGAGTTATCCCACATTATTTTAACGGTCGCAGAAATGTTAATGTTACCAATCGAAACAATGGTAAAAACTGTACACAACTGCCAAATTTCATAAGTCTGGGACAAATCTGCGGTATAGTTGGCGGTACTGCCTAGACTAGTAGTCTCAATGTAGCCGTCTCATTCGATCTCATCCTATCTATGTCTCATCTATCTTAACGTATTCTTAATGTAGTCGTCTCATTTGATCTCATCCTATCTTATGTCTCGTTTCATCTTATCGTAGTCTTAATGTAGTCGCCTCACTTAATCTCATCATATCGTATGTCTTGTCTCGTCTCATCTTATCGTAGTCTTAATGTAGTCGTCTCATTTAATCTCATCATATCTTATGTCTCGTCTCTTCTCGTCTCATCTTATCTTCTCGTGGTCTTATTGTAGACATCTCATTTGATTTCATCCTATCTTATGTCTCGTCTTGTTTACCTGCCCTCCCTGGTAACTGTCATCCGGGCGCCCCTTGTGACGAACTCTCTCCAGACGTGAGCTTCGTGTAGAGTCAGTTGGACACCGCGGTCACATCTCAGTACCATGTCTTCCTTTATTGCCTGAACATCATCATCATCATCATCATCATCATCATCATCGGCAACATGAGACAATAGGAAACGCGATTGTTTAACCGTGGAGGTTTTCGTAATATGTTTTGTCAGATAATGTTTCAGAGTGTGTTATGTCTTGTGTAGACAGAGTGTGTTATGTCTTGTGTAGACAGAGTGATTAGTCTTTAAAATCTCACATCGATGACGTATGACGTCTTCAATTACCCTGCCATCAACCAATATGGAAAATGGAAATAATAATAATAATAATAATAATAATAATAATAATAATAATAATAATAATAATAATAATAATAATAATAATAATAATAATACATGGTATTTATATGGCGCATTTCTCATATTTATAATATAACTCAATGCGCGGGTGAAAACGACACACACATACACATACACACATACACACACACACACACACACACACACACACACACACACACACACACACACACACACAAACACACACACACACACACACACACACAGAGTCTGCAGGGTGTGTGTGTGGGGGGAGGTGTACAGAAATACCGTAGAGATTACACGAAAGTCTGTGAGAAAAGGTAAGTTTTTAACTTTGCTTGTAAGGGTGTTCGCATTTCTCAGCTCAGTGGGTAAGGAATTCCAAATTAAAGGAGCAGTTCATCTGATAGAGCGTTCACCGGCAGATTTGAGATGGTACTTTGGAACTTTGAGAAGTTTCTCTCCCGATGAACGCAGTGAGCGAGAGGGCTGGTAGGTGATCAGACTGGAGGAAAGGTTTGACGGAAGACTGTCATCAAAGTCGCGTATGCAAGGGTCGCTATCTTAAACTGTATGCGGGATTGGATTGGAAGCCAGTGAAGGTCTTTCAGTATAGGGGTTACGTGGTCTCGTTTTCGCCTGCGCTTCACAAGCCTTGCGGCATTATTTTGAACTCGCAGAAATGGGAAGCATCTGCAGAGGACACAGCTGAAAGCCAACAGTGTGCAGTGTCACTATGGTCCGTGTGAATGACAATCCGGCCTGTTTGGTCTTGACCTACTTTTAGTTTGTCAAAGGCACCTAAGTAACCAACATGGCTTTCAAACACGAAAATCAAATATCTTCTTTATATTTAGGGTAGCAGTCATATTTAATGGATGTGGGTGTGTTCGTCATCTCCTTGTCAATCACTGGAGCATAAAATGGCTTGAAATTAATTCACCTTGCAGAAAATCTAATTTATAAAGAAACTGATGTGCACCGGAAGTTCTGGTTCTCTAGTGAACTTTATAATTTGAGGCCATTTAGTACAGATAAGCAGTGCACAGAAGATGTGTGTTACAAGATGTGTGTTACAAGATGTGTTACGTGTGTTACAAGATGTGTGTTACAAGATGTGTGTTAAAAGATGTGTGTTACAAGATGTCTGTTACAAGGTGTGTGTTACAAGATGTGTGTTACAAGGTGTGTGTTACAAGATGTGTGTTACAAGGTTGTATGTTACAAGATGTGTGTTACAAGATGTGTGTTACAAGTGTGTGTTACAAGATGTGTGTTACAAGATGTGTGTTTAAACGTGTCTCCGGAAACCTGCTTGTCACAGTATATCCTGTTCTGCTCATTTTTACCACTACTGAAAACCTGTGTCCTCCAAGGCAGTCCACGGCGATAACTTTCAAATTTGTTGTGAAGGTAGCTCAGAGGTAGGTAAGTAAACAACAAAGATAATTGTCCTGGTTTGCTGTACGGACGGTAGGTAAGTAAACAACAAAGATATTGTCCTGTTTTGCTGTACGGACGGTAGGTAAGTAAACAACAAACGGATAATTGTCCTGTTTTGCTGTACGGACGGCTGTTGTTTTGCTGTACGGACGGCTGTTGTTTTGCTGTACGGACGGCTGTTGTTTTGCTGTACGGACGGCTGTTGTTTTGCTGTACGGACGGCTCTTGTTTTGCTGTACGGACGGCTGTTGTTTTGCTGTACGGACGGCTGTTGTTTTGCTGTACGGACGGCTCTTGTTTTGCTGTACGGACGGCTCTTGTTTTGCTGTACGGACGGCTCTTGTTTTGCTGCACGGACCGCTCTTTTTAGCGAGTACATGTACCGACACATTTGCGTCTGAGTATACAAGCAGTTGGACATCCAGTGGCGCGACTTTGGAAATGGTTTGACCAGGTGACTGAATGAGTGAGTGACGTGACGTGAGTGTGACCCGATTGTATGACAGAGTGACGTATCCAAATGAATGTGTGACGTAATTAGGTTAGTGTGACTGAGTGAATCGACTGCGTGGCGTGAATGCGTGACGTGACTGAGTAAATGACGTGACTGAGTGAATGACGGGACTGACTGAGTGGCGTGACTATGTGAGTGACGTGACTGACTGAGTGACCTGAGTGGCATAACTGAGTGACGTGAATCAGTGAGTGACTTCGTGATTTGGGTTTAACGCCTAGCAAGCGGTAAAGGCCATCTCACGGCGGGAAGAAAGGTTTTAGGACAAGACGTGTACCGCTCTCAGATGAGTGTTTTGTAAACCCTTCCTACCGATCGGCTGTGTTACTGTTACCGATCCGTAGGGAATTGAAAAGACTGTGAATTGAAATAAAATGTACTTCAAAATACGTCTTTGTTTGTTTTTTTACGCCTGAAATGTCAAATAGTTGCCCAAAATGGCGGATGGAAGTGTGACATGGGTTGAGACCCTCCATCTTTTCATGTATCAAATCTGATTGAGATTCAATAAAAAGTCTAAACCCGCTGTTTTCTGCTGTTTGTGAAATGAAGTGAGTGTGGATTTATTTTTTTCGCAAATTAATTCTGATACTTAGCGTTTTGGGGCAGTGAGAAAAATAGCTGGCCAACGCAACGCGTGTTTCCGCCACACATGTCAACCACAACAGGCACCGCTTCTTCAATTTGTATCCTGATACCTTGGGGAAGATGTGTTAGAAACGTGTAGGTCAGTGATTAAATTGTGAATGAAACAAATACAGACTTTTTCGGGTTTATAAAATGGTAATCGACGATCGCTTCCTGTTTCACTGTTACGTTCGACTACATCATTTTCGCATTTTACGGTAACAATAAACCCACAGCCCACGAACTATGTTACATGAATAGCTTCCGGGGGTCAGCGGAAGGATAGTAGTTCACTCTGTCAGTTTGAAAGAAGTTCGGAGAGAGAGCGCGAAGCTCGACTAAATTTTGTTTCCTTCATACTTCTAAAGGTTACGTTAGGCATATTTACACTTTCGTACCATTACGACCTCACAACAATCCATGAATACAAATATTCATTTTTTCTGACATAAAAATTAATGATGATTTAAATCTTTATTTACAAGAAAACACAGAAAAAATAACATTTAGAGGTATTTGATTTTTTTCTGGTCAATGTCATACTTTTGGCACACAGCTTTAAAGTGACCCTAATTAATATATTTGTTTTCATTCCTACGTCACACAACCAATCCCCTTAACGAACACCGTACCATGTGACCTCGCTACAAAAACCATTGTAGCGACTAATGGCGGACTTCTTGTAGCCGTCTTTGTGACGCGCCTTTGATACCAGTTTTTGTTCTATAATAGATCATCAAAACGTTCCAAAGTATAAAGTTACATAGTTTTGTTCGAAACAATAGGCACTCTACTGGAGTTGTTTGCAGCACACATTTGCACCAAAAGAAAACAAAAAGAATTCTGCAACTATTTACTGAAGAATTTAAAAATCTTTTGAGGCAAACAGTCACTCACCTCTTCCATTACATTTTGCAGACAATGCTGCTGGTCATGCAGACGACAACGTCATGTAAGATCTAATATTACGTCATGAGTCTATTAAGTATACATGTATATTTTTTGACCTGTCATGTCTGGCGTGATCCAGGTCAGATGATTTCAGCTCGATTGCGTTTATGAAAATAGTGGCGAACTGAAACAAATATGTTATTGGTAGCAGAGGCTTGCTGCACGGACCCATGTGGGCCTTCGGGAGGTCAAAGGAACCCATGTACACCTCAGGACTTCGGAGTACAATGGTTTCTTTGACCTCCCTCAGGCCAACAAGGGTCCGGGGTTTGCTGAACGGACCCTTGTAAGCCTGAGGGAGGTCAAAAGAACCATTGTACCCCTCAGGCCTTTGGCCTTCGGAGTACAATGGTTTCTTTGACCTCCCTCAGGCCTACAAGGGTCCGAGTAGCGAATATTGTTTTCATTCCTACGTCACACGACCAATCACTTAACGCAAACCGTACCATGTGACCTCGCTACAAAAACCCTTGTAGCGACAAATGGCGGACGTCCTATAGCCCTCTTTGTGACGCTTCTGGGGTGCCAGTTTTGTTCTATAATCGATCACCAAAACTTTATAAAAAACAAAATTACTTAGTGTTGTCCGAAACAATAGGCAGACTACTGCAGTTGTTTGTAGCACACATTTGCATCAATAGTGTGTAACAGACCACAAAAGAAAAATCTTTGTGGAATCGAAAGCACATGATCATTTTTATGCGACTATTTTACAGAATAATTTGAAAATCATTTGAGGCAAACAGTCACTCACCTCTTCCACTGCAGTACTCTGACAATTTGTAGACAGTGTTGCTGGTCATTCAGACCACAACGTCATGAAAGATCTTATATTACGTCATAAGTCCATTATATACTGACAGGCAGAAGTTCTGCACAGTTGACTTAACAATACGTAAACAATTAGGCGATGATTCAATTTCATTGAAACTTTGGCATTTTGTCTCCTGACCTTTTTGCCATGTAATGTGACAACATCGTGCAAATTGCTTTAGTTACGTGGACACATTGTGGTGCGAAGCAGGCGCAACAGCGTCATTGCAGGCGCAACGTACAGTCAGAAGACTTGAAATTTCATAGTATTTTGTTGCATTTCTTGTTCTCCAAGCAATCCCATAGATACTTTGGCTCGAAACTCGTCAAATGGTACATCCATGACCAAACAAATATCATTACACGAACACTGCAAGGTGAAAATTCCAGGGGTTCTGTACGCCATCCGCTCCCACTCACAATATTTCAACATAAATGCAACATAGTTTGAACTTTTGGGAAACGACCCCTCCTACGCTCCCCTCTCATTTATCTCCCCCTGGCATAAATTGTCCACACCCCCAAACCCGGGGAATTAACCAGTGATCCGTAAAGCGTTCGAGGTCAGATATGTGTACTTCAGCGTTATATTATTACCCCCCCCCCCCCCGGACCCCCAGGTAGGTAACGAGTGATTTATAAAGCATTCTTGTACAATATCAAGTATGTGTAAACTCGAGCATTTTATTATTTGACTGTACAATCTCCCCTCCGCTCCCCTCCCCCCCCCCCCCGGACCCCCAGGTAGGTAACGAGTGATTTATAAAGCATTCTTGTACAATATCAAGTATGTGTAAACTCGAACATTTTATTATTTGACTGTAAAATCTCCCCTCCCCTCCCCCCCCCCCCAATCCTCCTCCCTCCGCACACACACACCCGCAGGAAACCGGTGGGACTAGACACTAACAAACTCTAACCCGGCCGAGTAATGTGCCTGTGTATCGTAAATAGTAACCTGAGTGAGTAACACGACTGAGTGAGTGACATGAGTGAGTGACGTGAGTGAGTGAGATCAAGTCTGTGACTGAGTGAGTAAAGTAACTGAGTGACATGAGTGAGTGACGTCACAGAGCAAATACCTACCGCCTGCCGTTTATCGTTTCTGTACCAGGTCAAGTCTGTGACTGAGTGAGTAAAGTAATTGAGTGAGTGACGTGAGTGAGTGACGTCACAGAGCAGATACCTACCGCCTGACACAGATCGTTTCTGTACCAGATCAAGTCTGTGACTGAGTGAGTAAAGTAACTGAGTGAGTGACGTGAGTGAGTGACTTGACAGATCAAATACCTACCGCCTGACGTAGAGCGTTTCTGTACCAGGTCAAGTCTGTGACTGAGTGAGTAAAGTAACTGAGTGACGTGAGTGAGTGACTTGACAGATCAAATACCTACCGCCTGACGTAGAGCGTTTCTGTACCAGGTCAAGTCTGTGTCAGTGGCAGCTTTGAGTCCGCCCAACATGGCGCCTTTCTGGCACGTGACTTTGGGACCACTAGGAGCTGTGGGCGGCTGGCTCGACACACTGGCTGGTTTGGACACACAGGAAGTGACGTCACGCTCGTCTTGTGGAGAATCGGTGTCGCTACCTATGTTAGGCTCGTCCTGCGCATGTTTTGGGACAAGCGGCGGGTGGGGGGCAGAAAGCGGGTGCAGTATAGGTGAGCGCGCATCACGTGTGGCGGAGGCTGAGTCCCTCCCGGTGTTCCCGTTTTCCCGCTCTGCATGGCAGTGGGTCGCATCACCTGGTTCTCTGTGGCCAGTGTTGATGTTGTGCGGCGAAGTGTTGGGACGAGGCTGGAAGACAAAGGGTGACACGGTGGCCGTTGTGATCACAGGGTAACCGCCGGTAATGGACACGTGTGGTGGTGACGTTAGTACAGGGTTTAGCAGGCAGTCAGCAGACAATCCCAGCTCAGCCTCTGACGGTGTCTGATGTGGTGGTGGTGGTGGTGGTCCTGATGTGGTCAGAGGTTGTGGAGTCACTGTCGCTTTTACTCGTGCCGTTCTCGTCGGTGTGTGTTTGTCTCCAGTGGACCCCGACTGTTTGTGCCTGGAATCTTGTAGCCTGCCCGACACTGTCAACACAATATGGACTTCATAAACTGTAGCCTGCCAGACACTGTCCGCACGTTATAAACTGTACCGAACAGAAACTTTCAACATAATAAACACCGCGTAAACTGTAGCCTGCCTGACACTGTCAACACAATATGCACTTTATAAACTGTAGCCTGCCCAACACAGTCAACACAATATGCACTTTATAAACTGTAACTGTCCGAAAACGTCAACGCAATAAACACTGTATAAACTGTAGCCTGCCCAACACAATATGCACTGTATAAACTGTAGCCGGCCCGACACTGTCAACACAATATGCACTGTATAAATTGTAGCCAGCCCGACACTGTCAACACAATATGCACTGTATAAATTGTAGCCTGCCTGACACTGTCAACACAATATGCACTGTATAAATTGTAGCCTGCCTGACACTGTCAACACAATATGCACTGTATAAAATGTAGCCTGTCCAACACTGTCAACACAATATGCACTGTATAAATTGTAGCCAGCCCGACACTGTCAACACAATATGCACTGTATAAATTGTAGCCTGCCTGACACTGTCAACACAATATGCACTGTATAAATTGTAGCCGGCCTGACACTGTCAACACAATATGCACTGTATAAACTGTAGCCTGTCCAACACTGTCAACACAATATGCACTGTATAAATTGTAGCCAGCCCGACACTGTCAACACAATATGCACTGTATAAATTGTAGCCTGCCTGACACTGTCAACACAATATGCACTGTATAAATTGTAGCCGGCCTGACACTGTCAACACAATATGCACTGTATAAATTGTAGCCGGCCTGACACTGTCAACACAATATGCACTATATAAACCGAAGCCTGCCCGACACTGTCAACACAATATGCAATGTAATAAACTGTAGCCTGTCCAACACTGTTAACTCAATATGCACTGTAATAAACTGTAGCCGGCCTGACACTGTCAACACAATATGCACTGTATAAAATGTAGCCTGTCCAACACTGTCAACACAATATGCACTGTATAAATTGTAGCCAGCCCGACACTGTCAACTCAATATGCACTGTAATAAACTGAAGCCGGCCCGACAATGTCAACACAATATGCACTTTATAAACTGTAACTGTCCGAAAATGTCAACGCAATAAACACTGTAATAGACTGTAGCCTGCCCAACACTGTCAACACAATATGCACTGTATAAACTGTAACTGTCCGAAAATGTCAACACAATATGCACTGTATAAACTGTAGCCGGCCTGAGTGTGTGTGTGTGTGCGTGTGTGTGTGTGTGTGTGTGTGTGTGTGTGTGTGTGTGTGTGTGTGTGTGTGTGTGTGTGTGTGTGTGTGTGTGTGTGTTTGTGTGAAGAGGTGGGGGTGATGCGGGGGGGGGGGGGGGAGGGGGGCAAGGTGGGGGAGGGGGTGATGTTGTTGGTGTGTGTGTGGGGGGGGGGGAGGGTTGATGTTGAGTGGGGGACATATTGCTTTTTCAACTGTAGGATTATCGATCATAGGACTATCGACCAACGCGCTGAAAAATCTAATTGCGTAGGACTATCGATACGTAGGACTAACGATATGTAGGATTACACAATGAGAAGCGTGGTATTATCGGTACGTAGGACTAACGATATGTAGAATTACACAATGAGAAGCGTGATACTATCAGTACGTAGGACTAATGATATGTAGGAGTACACAATGAGAAGCGTGGTACTATCAGTACGTAGGACTAACGATATGTAGAATTACACAATGAGAAGCGTGGTACTATCAGTACGTAGGACTAACGATATGTAGGATTACACAATGAGAAGCGTGGTACTATCAGTACGTAGGACTAACGATATGTAGGATAACACAATTTGAAGCGTGGTACTATCAGTACGTAGGACTAACGATATGTAGGATAACACAATGAGAAGCGTGGTACTATCAGTACGTAGGACTAACGATATGTAGGAGTGCACAATGAGAAGCGTGGTACTATCAGTACGTAGGACTAACGATATGTAGGATTACACAATGAGAAGCGTGGTACTATCAGTACGTAGGACTAACGATATGTAGGATTACACAATTAAAAGCGTGGTACTATCAGTACGTAGGACTATTAATCATACGATTAATGATATGTATCACTATGGAGAAGTAGAATTATCGGCCATGGGACTATCGATACATAGGACTATCGATACATAGGACTATCGATACGCACCCCACAAATGTCTAGGTGTATCATCACAGACTAGCATCCTATCCTTCCTATCATTATTATCAATATCACCGACAATCAGACGGTTGTCAATATAATCATTATGACTACAATCGTACCATCACCGATTAGTAGTGTATTCTTCCTATCATCACCATCATCACAGACACTCAGACCGTCGTCATGATGATTCTGGTCAGAATCACAACCATCACCGAATAGAATCACGATTATTTTTCAATCAACACACTCAGACCGTCGTCATGATGATTCTGGTCAGAATCACAACCATCACCGAATAGTATCAAGATTATCATCATCATCAGCAGCAGCAGCAGCAGCAGCAGCATCGCATACACTGAGACCGAGCCACCATTGTCTTCACACCCACAACAAGCACCAACTACACCAAAACCACACCACCACCACTGGCAGCAGCATCATCATCATTCATAAATACCTGATCGAGGCAAGATTTTTCTCGTTTCTTCTGACCTGAAAAAAAAAATCGGTCTCGTTATTTGTACAAAACCATTAGTCCATAAGCCACACCTGACTACAGTGCACCCCTGTGTACTCAATAAGATGGGCTTCAACGTGTACCTTAGTATGTCCTGCGATGTTTAAACAATAAAATGTTCCTATAAAATCCTAAGGAACACACCAGAGATACATTGTTGACTGTTCTTTAGTGGAGAAAACAGGCAAAAATGATAGACTGCATGAGTGAAGGGGGTTGGTCTTTTATAACTTGGCGTCAGGGTTGTTCTACTAGGGCGAAAGTATGAATAGGCCCAATAACGTTTTATGATTTCTCACAGTCAAAACAATGTTATAAAAATACTTAGTTTCCACCATGTCCACCACGAGTTCACCACTTCCACACCAATTTGTTGCCTTCTACTTCTTCTGTAGCTTTCAATTGCTTGAAGGCTTCCTAATAAATCTTACTACTGTACGCCGCCATAAAGTGAGCCGTCAAGTGGTCGGCAGCGGGCTCTCAGAGTTTGGTATACAGAGGCGTGGCTAGAACTGCCAGCGGACCGCTTCTCTGTATGGACAGGTCTGGAGAACGTGCTCAGGAGACTGCTCTTCTGCGCCAAATTCGCATAGGGCTGTTTCCGCAAGACCCAGTCCCTTGAGCTGAGCCCGCAGTGATCAGTGTGTAGATGGAAGATGGTGGTCTGGCTCTCCCTGATCAGCTTGTTGATGTCGTCTGTACACGGGTTATAGCAGCCGCCCTGCTGTTGCTAATCACTTTGTTGCTTATGCTTAAGTAGTGTCTTGGTTTCTTTACAGGAGGTTGTGATCTTGAAGAACTCTGGCGCCTGCTTTAGCCAGCCTGTCAGCCTCCTCGTTCCCAGCTACTCTAGCCGCCGTGGGATAGCCTTAGTCGCCTGCTCGGCGTTAAACCCAAATAACTAACTAACTAACCAGCTACTCTAGCATGCGATGGAATCCACTGTAGCACTACTTTGTGGCTGCTGGACAGGGCACCCAGTCTGTCTTGAAGCTTCCTGATGAGGAGATCAGTGGATCATTAGGGTTTGGAGCTGACAACGAGTCGGTGAGAAAGACAAAGTTTTGTCTTTTGCTACCTTCCCCTATTTCGTGTTCTGCTGCTGTGATGAGTGCCTGCAGACCTCCTCGATAGTTGGAGCTGCGGTCGCTAGCTGGAAAGGAGAGGGAGGCAATAGTGCGGTTTGCACAACATATGCACACGCCGCTTCCTTCATTCCGCACAGCGTCTTGTGCTGAGCCGCCTGTGTAGATGTGTGCTTGTGTATAATGTTCTGCGTGAGGCCTGTGTAGATGTGTGCTTGTGTATAATGTTCTGCGTGAGGCCTGTGTAGATGTGTGCTTGTGTATAATGTTCTGCGTGAGGCCTGTGTAGATGTGTGCTTGTGTATAATATTCTGCGTGAGCCGGGCCTGTGTAGATGTGTGCTTGTGTATAATGTTCTGCGTGAGGCCTGTGTAGATGTGTGCTTGTGTATAATGTTCTGCGTGAGGCCTGTGTAGATGTGTGCTTGTGTATAATGTTCTGCGTGAGGCCTGTGTAGATGTGTGCTTGTGTATAATATTCTGCGTGAGGCCTGTGTAGATGTGTGCTTGTGTATAATGTTCTGCGTGAGGCCTGTGTAGATGTGTGCCCAGCTGCTGTGAGGGTAGCGCTCGTGCATAATCTTCTGCGTGAGCTGAGGCCTGTGTAGATGTGTGCCCAGCTGCTGTGAGGGTAGCGCTCGTGTATAATCTTCTGCGTGAGGCATGTTTGCAGTGCCGCGACCTTTGACAAGGAGTCCTGGAACATCGCTTATTTTGTCTAAAAGGCTATTTCGAAATGTCCAGATATCTGGACGAAGCTCTTTACACATCTTGGGGCCTTTTTCCAGGACGTGAGCATGCGCTCTCTCAGTGGCGGATCCGGGGAGGGGGGAGGGGGAGCTAGCCCCCCCCCCCTTTCCGTCAGCCCTGACAACAAATCATTTTTTTATGGTTACTTGTGGAAGTTGTGTTTTACTATTACATGGTTCTTTTTTGTATGGTGTATTTCACAATTATTTCACGGGATCGGTGTGTTCATGGACATATAGTCAAGTATCCTCACTTGGCACTCCTTACCCGCACCTGTCACAGTACTTCACCCAGACATAGAGTGCCATGTGCCCCGCACTCACATGGGCTCATGTAAATCGCACTGCTCTTGCTGTGCGATACAATCCTCATTTCAACCTCAGACTGAGGCAGCCATCTGGCAATGAGCCGCTGACTGCTGGTCAACCCCAGCGGTGGAAAAGTGTCCAATCATTGTTGAACTGGGGCCCAACTCAGTCCCTCAGCCAGCCATATGCCCCTTCAGTTACAAGCGCTCATGAAAAGCATTACCTCTTTCTGTGCGATACCATTCCAGTTGCATCCTTATAAGTGGCAGTCATCTAGGTTTAAGTCTACGACTATAAACACGCCAAGTGTGATCAGAAAGCGAGAAAGCAACTGCGCTGTGAGTGTTTCCCCCGGGATGAGCAGCCGACTGGCCCGGCTGTCATAGGTGATTGCTGATCCCCTAATCCGTCACACATCACTCTCTGAGCACAGTGGGTCACCAGTCTCACTCAGATTGAGTGGCTTTTTCTTTTGAGGTAGTGTCCGTGGACATGCACCAGTGCCCATCAGAGTAGCAAAGTAGTCATTGATGCATGTCACCAGAGGGGAGGTGTAAAATGTCTTGATTCTGATCACTAACTAACCCTTAAGCAATCGTCAGCCAATGAAGAAGGTAAACATCATGGGTGATCATAACTGTTTATGTGATCTGATCCTGTGTTCCTCATTTGGAGGAGGTTTGTGGGTGTATAGAGCAGTATCACAATTTTCACAAATGGCTGCATTGTTCCTCAGACGGAGGAGTAATTGGTAGTGTAGTGTTGTCAAACACAAGATGATTGCTCCTGCAAAATTCCAGGTAGAACATTCTTTTCAATAAGAAAATTAAAACCATATCAGAATCAGAAGTGCCCGATTAATCATGTTTTGTTAGGGAGGTGGGGTGGAGGCGGGCAGGAGGACAAGTGCATGTAGATATGATCAGCCCATACTTTTGAAAAGGTGCAAAAAGCGGTGATGTGTCCCGAGATAAAAGAAGAAATGTTTTAACAAATAAAAACAAACTCTAAGTATGTCTAAGAAAACCCCAACAACAATAAATAAATAAATAAAAACACGCGTAGAAAGAATGGTTACAACACGATAGTACAATTTAAAGGAAAATCCCCAAAAGAAAAACACCAAAAAATAATAATTTAAACACAACCTGTTCGTAATTGTTCTTTTTAAGGGTGATTATTTCTTTGTTCGGATTTTATGCTCACTGTTTTGGTCTGGATTTCTTTTGTATGACACAATTTGGAAAACGGAGAGGGGGGGCTGTGGGGGGCTGGAGGGGGGCTGGGGGGCCACCCTGCCCCCCCACCCCCACCCCCACTACTGGTCTGACAGCACCGGAGCATTCTTGTGTCAGGATGCTGGAGTTTGCGCCCAATGTGGTCGCCACCATTATTTTCATCAGAGACAGTTTTCTGACAACTCTATATAGCTTCCATGGCTTTAATATGAACCCTCCACGTAAATCCAGTGTCCAGTGTCGCTCAGAATAAAGTTGGCGTGTCTATATTTGGCACTTGTAGGTCTCCAGTTTTCAAGGTGACCTCTTCCTTGCTGGTTGAAAGACAGAAGAGAGTGGTGACAGTCTTGGTCTAGCTCACCTTGAGTGGCCATCTTTCAGTCCAGCTGTTGAATCTATTGGCAGCATCCTGGATTCTGCAGGCTGCTGTTGCTGCGTGTTATGCTGCACTCCACACCGTCCGCATGTGTACGATGTCAAGATGTGAGTGATGATAGTGTTGCGATCGACGGTTTTGGTACGCCGTTTAGAAATGATAGAGATTGTAAGATTAGTGGGAAACGGTGGGGTGGCGGAGTAGGCCTGTATGTTAATGAACGGTGGTGTAGCAAGTCAAGCGTAATGGTTAGGAAACAGCTTACAACACGTGATGTAGACTTATTGTCAGTTTCACTCAGACCCCGTTATCTCCCCCGTGAGTTTGGTCAGATCTTTGTAACGGTCATCTACACCCCCCCCCCCCACCACCACCCCCCTCACTCCAACCCTTCCCACGCCTCAGCCCAGATAGCAGATGTGATTAGAGAGTTACAGCTTATCTCCCCTGACGCCCCCAACTTTATTGCAGGTGACTTTAACGACTGTGACTTACGCACGAGCTTACCGACTTTTCACCAGTACGTGCCTGTCCCCACTCGCAAGAACAAGACGTTAGATTTAGTGTATGGAAACGTCCCCAATGCATACCGATCGTTCGTCCTCCCTCCCGTAGGTAACTCTGACCACAATACTGGAGTAGAATCGAAGGAGAAGCACAGGACAGGAGTTGCTGGAGGTCTCTCGTCGACGGCCTATACCCGGGTAGGGGTGACAGGCGTAAGTAAGTAAGTAAGTACTGTGTTTCTTGTCCCAGCATACAAACCCAAAATCCAGACAGAGCCCATAGTGAAGAAGTTAGTTAAGGTGTGGTCTAAGGATAGTGTAGAACAGTTGCAGGGGTGTTTTGAGTGTACAGATTGGGACGTGTTTCTTGATTCTAGTGCCAGTGTAGACGAAGCTACTGAAGTAACTTCTGACTATGTGAATTTCTGTAAAGATATGATTATTCCATCTAAGACAGTGAAATTGTATCCCAACAACAAACCATGGATTTCAAAGTCTCTCAAAGCCACATTGAATGAGGAAAAAAATTGCATTTCAGACTGGAGACAGAGTAGAAATGAAAGCAGTACAGAATAAATTGAGGAAGCAGATTTTAGACGCTAAGAAAAAGTATAAAGAGAAAGTAGAGTCACAGTTTGAATCAGGTAGCTTAGCAGATGCATGGAGAGGACTTAAAACTTTATCAGGCCACAATAAACCAAAATTCAGTAGCAGTAGCATGCCAATGAAAGAACAAACTGAATTTTCTGAAAAACTGAATGAGTTCTATTGTAGATTTGAGAAAGATGATCTGAAGGATGATTTAGATAGCATGATTTCCCAGCTTGAAGTAAATGTGGCAGGCAATGTTGATGAAGACTTTGAGATCCATGGCAAGGCGGTTGAGAAGCTTTTTAGCAAACTGAATGTTAAGAAAGCAGTAGGCCCTGATAATATTTGCGGTAGAGTTTTGAGAGTATGTGCCAGTCAATTGTCTGTTGTTTATAGCCGTTTGTTTAGCTGGTCTCTGAAGGATTGCACTGTACCTAGGCTCTGGAAAACATCCTACAGTCTGCCCTGTCCCCAAGAACAACAAGCCCAAGACACTCAATGACTATCGCCCTGTAGCTCTCACCTCTATAGTAATGAAGTGCTTTGAGCGTGTTGTCCTTTCTAGACTGCTCGATCAGGTCAAGCCCTATCAAGATCCTTTCCAGTTTGCATACAAGCAAAACAGATGTACTGATGACGCCACACTCACACTTCTGCACCATGCATACACACATTTAGAAAAACCTGGCTCTTTTGTACGCATTCTTTTTATAGACTTTTCTTCAGCCTTCAACACTATACAACCCTATCTCATAGCTAAAAAACTTCTCTGTTACAATGTAACGCCAAGGCTTATCCTATGGATTGTCAACTTCCTTGTAAATAGGACCCAGTCAGTTCGCTTTCAAACAGCTCTCTCATCCCTTAGGTCCACTTCCATAGGCGCCCCTCAAGGTACAGTTCTCTCCCCTGTGCTGTTCACACTGTACACTAACGATTGTAGTGGCACTGACTCTACCCTTCTTATAAAATACTCGGATGACACTGCCTTAGAAGATCTCTCCAATAATGATGCGACTTACTTTGCAGAAGTAGAACGTTTTAGTGTTTGGTGTAAAGATAATTTTCTAGACCTAAATGTGAGTAAGACCAAGGAACTACTGATAGACATTCGAAGAAACCCTGCCCCTGTCCCTGTTCTGATGATCGATGATGTGTCTGTTGAGCGTGTGACTGAGTATAAGTATCTTGGAACAGTCATAGATGATAAGTTGTCCTTTAACGCAAACACCTTGCTCATACACAAGAGATGTCAGTCACGCATCTACTGCCTCCAGAAACTCAGGAAGCTGAATGTGAACCCCTCTGTCCTTCAAACTTTTTACTGCTCT
This sequence comes from Semisulcospira habei, assembly GCA_036245525.1. NCBI lineage: Eukaryota > Metazoa > Mollusca > Gastropoda > Semisulcospiridae > Semisulcospira > Semisulcospira habei. Next base: position 272,358,502 of record BTPG01000002.1, on the reverse strand, counting down.
TTTATTGAGTCTGTCATCACTTTCGGTTCTGTGTGCTGGTATGGAGGTCTGAGTGTGAAGAACAAGAACACCCTGGCACGAATGGTAAACATCTGCAGCAAAGTGACTGGCAGTAAGCAAAACAGTGTGGAGTCCCTGTATGAACAGCGTGTGGTGAGAAAGGGTAGGCGGATAGCTTCAGACAGATCCCATGTCCTTGCCCACCTCTATGAACTCCTCCCCTCTGGCCGCAGACTCCGCACGCACAAAGCTAGAACACTTAGACTACAGCACAGTTTCATCCCCAAATCCATCACTCTAAGCAATCTGTAGGTACATCCACGCATACCCAAACCTAACTCCTCCCCCTATCCCCCTTTACCTGTGCAATCAGTAGGAATGGAGCTTGTTGATTTTAGAGAAGTGATTATATTGTGTTTCATTTGGTGGTGAACATGGACATACTGGGATTGTTGTTACTGAGTGTTTACCCACTAATTATTTTATTATGGTAGACTTTAATTATGCAGCTTGTGTAATAATGTGTAATAATGTACTAAGATGTTTGTATAATAAGTAGTGAGGGTTAGGACTAGGTTGAAACACGCGTATTATGTATGCATATGTAGAGGTGGGTGTGAATGTATAAGTGCCGCTCAGTTCAGTCCATAAAAGATGTTTGTGTGAGATGTGTAAGAGTTATGTGTAAAGATTTTGTAGTGTTTACTTTATATCCATTTGGAATTTGTAGCTGTGCAAGTGCAGGGAGAAAATGTTCATAATTATGCTATAATGTTTTTATGTCTTGTTTGTACTATTTGTTATAAATGTACCACAACCGAATTTCTCTTTTCGAGATAATAAAGTACTCTTATTCTTATTCTTATTGTAGACCAACAACAGCTACGGGGACACACCCTGAGTTTGACAAGACTGCTGACTGTGCCAACCACTTCACTCTTGATGTTCTGTTGAGGAGGAATTCTTTCGTGCAGCCCCTCCTTACAGACTTTGTTTTGGCCTTTTTAAACTCCAGTCACTCTCATGCCCCCCCCCCCCTCCCCTTTCCCCGACCTCACTCTCTTCCTCCCACCAGTGCGCCCCTGTTCTGACATCATCGCCCCTCTCGGCCAGTTAATGGCTGGCCAGAGTTCCGGACCAGAAAGTGGGCGAGGTTTTGTCAGAACAGCGCGCGCCGCTCCCGTTCCGAATCCACCCACACGCTCCCACCATCACACCTCAGTCTCAAACTCAACTCCACACTACTTCCTCACGCTTATACACTGAACCCACGGCGGCAACACTTTCCTGTCAGTTGGGCAAAAATAACGGAGGCGTTTTATTCCCGTGACTCTCACTTGTCAGTTTTCAGTTTCAGTTTCATTTATTCAATCTCGGACCCACTGGGGGCATGAGAGAAATGGCAAAAAAACACAAACATAAACTGTGCTCAAGAAATAAATATAACATTAACATTGAGACTAGGGTATGCGTTAGATTATTATATATCAAAAATACAACACATGGACTTTCAACAGCACAAACAATTGACATACATATTATAGATCATACTCCGATAAGATCATTTTATGTGTGTTTGTGTGTGTGCATGTGTGTGTGTGTGTGTGTGTGTGTGTGTGTGTGTGTGTGTGTGTGTGTGTGTGTGTGTGTGTGTGTAACAGACAGGAAATGAAAGTATACGCCTCACGCAGAGTATATCCTGAAAGCTCGAGGCGTTAGCCATGGCTAATCTCAACAACAACAACAACAAAAAAAAGCAACACCAAAAAAAAAAAAACAAGATGCACTCCGCCTGACGCACACACCCTCACCTCCTGTTTGTTGTATAGCAATTCTGACTTGATGATAAATAAGCCACACAACCTGGTTGACAGTGGGCACGGGGGAAAAAAATAAGAGATAATCCAAAGTAAGTCAATCTAAAAAGGACTAGTGTAGATGCGAGCTTCAGCCAGTTTTAACTCATCCTGCCCGTGACACACCACAGCAAGATATGGCACGACCACGATAGCTCAAGGGTGGTAGAAAGAACAGTTTGGCGCCTATACAAACCCGTACATACATATGGTATAATCTGAAAAAACATCAAAACTAGTGTGCGAGTACGAGGAGAGGAACATGAAATAGCTACCCAATTTGGACGTTAAAATTCCTTCAGTATAAAATGAGCTAATTTCAATAGGACAGTTTTGCTGCCGCAAGTAAGTAGCTGTTCAAATCTGACTGCATTTGGTCTGCTGTAATAGTATTTTTTTAAACACAGTTTATGCTTTTCAGCAAAGTAAGGGCAGCAAAATAAATAATGGAATTCATCCCTAATGTCCCCACTGTTACATTTATCACATACTCTATTTTCTCTACTAATCCCTCTGTATCTGAATGACTGTACAGGTAGAGAGTGATTAAGTGTTCTAAAGTGTAACATTGATTTTGCTAGGTTTTCAGGTAATTTACAAATGTAGTCATCCATACCAAACTTTGTCTTGAACATTCTATAATTATAACAACATTCGGATGACTCCACATCAACATACCACTGTTGAATACACTGGTCCTGGAGGCAACGCTTAATTTTTTCTTTATACCATGTGTAACCATAATCTAAATTATTCTGATTAATCCAAAATCCACTAAGGCCGAGTTCTTCCAAGTTAATCTTGACAGACTTTATAAAAGCAGACTCAAATTTTCCCTCTTCAAACAGCTTCAGCAAAAATCTGTACATGACAGCAGAAGATTTGCACTTATTACTATTCGTGACAATCCTATACCAAAAACACAGCATCCTTGCTTTGGCATGCGCATGTAATTCCATAGGAAATTTTCCAAGTTCCCCATAGATAAATTAGGTGGGTGTAGATTTCCTTATGCCAAGCACTATCTTGTAATACCTTAGTTGTAATTTTGAGGCTAGCTCTGACATAGATGGGCACCATATTTCACTTCCATACAACAGTATTGGTGACACTAACCGGTCAAATAGATCGATTTGTATTTCTAGAGGAAGCAAAAGCTTTATGCTTTTCTTGAGGAGTGCAAACATTGCTCTTGTTGCACTAACATGTAATTCTTTTTGTGCAATTGAAAATTTATTATTGTAGTTAAGTTTCAGCCCAAGATATTTGTAGTCATAGACTACCTCCAAATTTCTTTTGTTAAAAGTAAAGGTTGGTTTTTTGCGTATCTTACCTTTAGAAAAAACAACTACTTTAGTCTTGTCAATATTTACATTAATGTGCCAGTTACAGCAATATTCAGACAGTGCATCAAGGGCAGCCTGCAATCCTATTACAGACTCAGAGCACACGACTGTATCATCAGCATACAGTAAAATGAACATTTTAATCAGGGCATCACAATCATTTACGTCCAGGTTAACATTTTGGGCATCATGTTGGAAGCTTATAAGACCTACTGTCTTTTGTGATATAAATGAGTACATATCATTTAAAAATATGGCAAAAAGAAGCGGCGATAAATTTTCACCTTGTCTAACACCGACACTGCACAAAAAAACTATCTGTACAACTGTTTCCTACCCTGACACAAGATTTAGCTCTGGCATACATATTTTGGATAACCGAAAATATTTGTCCATTAACACCTATATTTATTAACTTTTGCCATAAAAAAAGACCTATTAATCTGATCGAACGCTTTCGCAAAGTCAACAAATGTACAATAAAGTTTCTTTTTTCTTGATAATAAAAAATCAATCATACAAGTAAGGGTAAAAATACGGTCTGAAGTTGAGTAACCAGGTCTAAAGCCAGCCTGTTCTTCCCCTAATACTTAATTGTCATTGATAAATGAGGCTAACCGTGAGTTGAGAACACTGGTAAAGAGTTTACCAAAACAGATTAATATGGTTATACCTCTATAATTGTTAGGGTCCTGTTTGTCACCTTTTTGTTTATAAATTGGTAGTATAATTCCAGTTGTCCACTCAGTGGGAACTTTACCAGCTTTTAATACCAGGTTAAACAATGATGTGAAGGTTTCCACCATTTTCCCTTGTGACGCCTTAAGAAATTCATTAGTAATTTTGTCATCACCACAAGCCTTGTTAGACTTTAGAGCACAAATACATTTTTTAACTTCATCAATAGTAAATGGAGCACTAAGTGCATCATTATTAACTGCATTTGAAGGCTCTACAGTCTGTTCCTGTAGTGTTTCTTCTGACTCAGTATTGAGCTTTCTGAAGTAGTCATAAAAAAAATTTGGCTTGAGAGATTAGTCATACCACTACTCCTTTCAGAAGCACTGCCATTTATTATCCTCCAATAAGCTTTCGGATCCTTGCTTCTGAGACTCCTCAATTTTGGAGCAAGTTTGGATTTGTAAGCCTTAAATTGTAATCTTATTTGTTTTTTGTACTGCCTGGCTGCAACCGATTGGGTTTCAAGGGATTTGGCATTTTAAAATTTACTATTAAGCTTCTTCGCCATCTGGTAGCTCTTTCTTTTTTCCTTACAACTGTTGTCAAACCAAGGGCAATCTTTATTTTGGTGTGAATGCTTATTGCGAGCTCTAGAGTTACAACCTGTCTCAACTTTCAGAGAACCAATGAAGGTGGCATTACTGATCATAATGCCAGCTGCTTCCTTTGTAGCTAAGTCTATGTATTCTTAGGTGATAACTTCACTAGACTGTAAAACCTTTTGTATGCCTACATTAAGTTGATTAATTCTAGCCTCGCATAAATTTTCAATGAAACAACTACTAAATTCTGACTTCCATTTAGGGCGTGCTCCTTTATGAGTGGTTGCTGGCTTATTTTCAACATTAAAATCATCCTTCATATCCTTATATGTCATTGTACAAATTATTCATTCTGTTTAGGTTCACAGTCATAGTTATAGGACAGTGGATATCTGAATACAATTCGCAAAAGTCTAGTACCTTGAATTCTTTTATCTCTTGAAAAAGTGATAGGGAGCAGACAGCATAATCAACTACACTGACATTCTTACATGTGGTCTTCCCAGTAGACACATCAAAACCATCACGGCCATTGACTATAGCCATGTCCAATGATTTACAAAAATCAATTAACTTGAAGCCCATATTATTTGTGTTTGCATCAATATTGGTACGTTTTGGTAACTTTGTAAATGGCTGCAGGTTACATGTGACAAATGCATCTATGTCATCTTCTACATCCTCTACATATGTGTCATCAAGATTTCCTGTACGTGCATTAAAATCACCCATAAGACACAACTTACTCACGTTAACTTTTAGTTCAACAAGGCATTCTTCAAGCTGAGTGAAAAAATTCATGTTAACATATGGTGAGCCTTCTGGGGGCAAATACACCGCACCAATATACAGGTCATCTGAAGTATGCGGATATGTCAATTTTAGCAGCAAAACATCATCAGGAATATGTAAAGATGACCATGAGTACTGCTTGCAATTTGGTTACGTGCTTTCATCTGAAATATCGTGACAAAATTCGCAAGCTGATATCTGACTAGAACACAAATACCTCCTGATTTGCGGTCCGTACTGTAATCGATTACGAAAAAAAACAACAAAGCCTGGCACATCAATTTCGTCAACGTCAGACAATTTCGTTTCACTTAGGCACACCACATCATATTTACTGATAAAGTCAACGAAATCCGGGTATAACAGTTTAGATGACAACCCACACACATTCAGCGATAGGAAAGATAGCTCGCCGAACGCATCGACATCTCGAACACAAGCTCTGTTGTCCTCCACATCACCATTGCTTGAAGACAAGGGAGAGCATTCGAGCTGGCTATTGAGGGAGGGGTCCGTTGTGGTTTCAAGAGCAAGGGAGTAGACAATGTCTGTCGAGCCTGTCGTCTGCTCTGGCGAATAGTGTACCCTTGCATTGCTGACTGCTACCTTTATAGGTTTTGAAGAAACACTTTCATCAGAAATCACATAGTTTCGGGTCAGAGTCTCATCACATGATAATGCATCACGATCATTCTCGGCCGCGGCTACTGTCTCCGCCAGCCCCGCCACGGCAGGCGGGTGTCGTGGCCGGGGCGCAGGCGCGGCTACTATTTTGGTAGCCGCACCCATACCACAAGACCGTGCCAATCTAGAATCAGAGGCGGAGACAGTAAAGAGGGAGTTAACTATTGACAGATTGCAATTTTTCACACCACTTTTTCCACTTGCAACAATATCCGTTCCACGGCACGGCACCTCCGCTGCTACCGCCCTCGTCACCAACTTCAGAGCAACACTGAGGGTGCTGCGGCGCCGCAACCCTTATTTCAGTAGCAGTGTCAGCACTACAGCACCGTGCCACTCCAAGAAAAGGGACTGGGGCGGTCAATGGGGGAGCTGGACGGACAAGCACGCTATCATAATCATCTGAAGCCACGCTATGTCGATCCAAAACAATGTCACCAACACGTAATACATGATTTTCCCCAACTGCCGCCGCCCCCGACTTATGTCCAGAGCGACAGGATGCCGCGTGACGCAGGCGCTATTTCAAGAACAGCATCCGCACCACGGAACCGTGCCACTCCAAAATCAAGGACAGAGGCAGTCAACAGATAAGCTGACGGGCAAACATCTGTGTCATTAGCACCGTTTGCATCGTGGCACCAAAACTGATCATCAATACCAATACCACCACTGTATGGTACAACCATCTTGTCAGAATTGACTGCTAGTAGCTGCTTGCCACAATAAAATGATATAAGAGTTGAGTCGTCTAAGTCGTCTGTAATCATTGAGTCGCCTGTTGTGTGTACATATATTAGTGAATCATGTGAGGTAAGTTTCTGTTGTTGCAGGGTTGATGCGCTGGCACGTCGAATGACACCCCCGCGGGTGTCCTATGCAAAATACCAGAGAGGACAAACCCAGGGCTTCAAAGTCAACATCTGTCTGTCCCAACTTAAAAAGATCCTCAGGAGATTCCACGCAGATGGGTTTGTCACGGTCCGATGGGGCACCAGGCGGTTTCTTTTTAGTGCAGAAGATTTTCCCTTCAGTGGTCCAGGCCTTCTCAACAACTTCGATTTTCTTCACGTACGTGAGGAGCCTAGCGCTCAGGGGCGTCAGGTCGTCATTGAGAAAGACCTTTTTCTTGTATTCATCTTTGTTATACAAAGATTTCTTGGCGAGGATGACCTCCTTCTTTTTTCTCCTGGAGATGAAGCGGACAAGTACTGGCCGCCCCCTGGCTGTAGGCTTGCCTGTGCGGTGCATGGTGGAAATATCTTCCTCTCCCACTGTCACCCCACAGTCGCTGATCACCTTAAACACCTTATCTTGTAGGTTCTCGTTCGGCGTCTCAGCAAGTCCAGAAATCCTTATCTTTTTTGTCTCACGGCGGGAGTACTGAGCTAGCCGATCGTTCTCATACTTTAGCAACAAGCATGTACTCTGGAACCGATTGCACATATCTTGCTGTCGCTGAAAGTCTATAGTATCAGATACCTGTGCACGAAGGGCAAAATGGCGATCTATGGCCTCTCCGACAGCCATAGAAATAGCAGTAACTAGGGCTGGCAGCAGCTGTCTGACGAATACATTGTCAATCTCAGTACTTAGCGTGAGCCCGGAGTCTCTAATCGCTTGATTAACTCGAGTGAGGACTGTTTCATGAATATCGCCGATGTCGGCCTGCCGCTGCTCACTCGCAGGCGCGGTTGGAGCAAAATCCATCCCCTGTGCCTCATGAATAAGAGATTCCAGTTCCTCTTCTGTCGGCTTCTGCTTTGCTTTCTTGGGGTCTCGTTTGTCGGATGGAGGTGTCAGGAGATTAGGCGGACGTTTTGTCGGTCCTTTAGACAATCCTTTCGGTGAAGTGCTGCTGTCACCCATTGTACGAAGCTTGATCAAATCACAGTGTTCGAATGTCAATGTACCAATATACAGCACAGTACAGTACAGTACAGCAAGCAGCAACAGTGTCAAAGCACCCAATGTACCCATACAGGCTCTGTGGCCTGTCTCGTTCAGTGACCTACCACTGATCACAATGTAAGGTAAAATAAGTGTAAATTGCTTACATAATGTCACAAAATTGATATGTCCATGACGAGGATGATAAGCGCAGTAAAGTAGCCAATCAAACACACTGTAATTAATCACTGGAATTGATAAAACGGAAACAAAGACGCAGCTCCTTCTGTCAACGACTCAGCACTCCTCATGTCAAACATGTAAGACAACATCAGTCTAACCCAACCAGTAGGTTTACTGGTTGTTTCCTGCCCCCCCCCCTCCCCCCTCTCTCCCCCCCCCCTCAACACTACACGCAAAACTAAAACACAAAACACAACAAATCCGAACACAAAAATGACCTCCATAAAACACCGTGCGTACAACTGAGCCGAGGCAATTCAGAGTGTATAGTACTATCTCATAATAGAACAACAAAATAAATGTACAGATAGTTACCAGACTTACTATGTGTTTCAGCCGAGAACATGTGGCTTATCATAAACAAAAGAAAAAGAAATTAAGGACACTTTATATGCAGCAGATTACAACTTGATGGTGGTTGCTTGGGGTTGGATGGTGGGATTTCAAATTCTACTGAGCTGTCGCCTTGCGGCTGCTGTGGCCCCGCCGACCGGCAGAATGACTGGCGTACTGCTCGGTACCGTTCCCTAGTCACTCTTGTACCGCCCACGCATCTCTTATGTCCCACATACTTTCACACGTCTCATCCTCGCCTACGCACTCACCCCCTCCAGACTTTCCCACCCTCTATCTCTCTCTCAATCTCCATCTCTCATCATAGCATTCCACAGTCGGGAAATTCCCCCGCCTACTCAGTACTTCGGTTACTACCGGACACCGCCCCCCACCCACGCATTCAGTCCTCTTTCCCTCCGTTTAAAATGTTTATCACTCATCCCTCGCCTAAACACCACGTAAAGTCCCTTCTATTTATAAAAGGGACTCTTTAGGACGCGGGTCGCGGTGGGGCGAATTTAATAGCATGTCCATGATTTCAAAGGCGGGCAGGCTAAACCTCTCACAGTTGAAGTAACAAGATACAAATTACGTCATGTCTAGTTACGCTAACCTCGCTGATGTACGTACATTTGGCGCGAAGCGCCCTGTGTGCGTATGTATGTATGTATGTGTGTGTGTGCGTATGTATGTAAACAAGAGAATCTACGATATTTCTGTACACGCAAGCTTGAAACTTGGCGAAATACCTTATTAAGTGGGTGGCTAAGTCAGAAAGCCTCCGAGCATATTGTAATTGAATGTCTCATTTATGACATAAACAACCGCGGTTTATAGGAAGTCGGTTGACCCAGATTAGAGTCCGTCATTTTTGTCATATTTACTTGAAATTTTGGATAAAGCTAGTTTGAATAAAGACATTGGATGAGTTCATTAGCCAGCTTTGTATCCTTTCAACGTTTTCTTTTCAGAAAAGAATTAAAACAGTAAAAAAAAAACATGACTTCTAGAGAAAGTCTAACAGTGGCGGTGACGTAAAAGAGGCAACTCCGTCACCACGTAGACATTGACATAATACTCTAAATATGTCTTAATTCTTTCTAGCGCGCGCCGACTCTCTCTCTCTCTCTCTCTCTTTCTCAGACATGCGCGCATTTCCAAGAGGCATAGATCCACATGTGCCCGGCGAGCGCATGAGGATCTATGTCTCTTGGAGATGTTTGGAGCGCGCGCGCAAGCATGCACTAACACACGGGCACACACACACACACACACACACACACACACACACACACACACACACACACATCGTCGCGCTTTCAGAAGAGCATGCAGGTGACCCGATATAGCTAGTTTGGAGAAGACATTGGAGTTCGTTAGTCAGCTTTGTACTACCCTTTCAACTTGTTCAGCAAAAATTAATTCTTTTGAGAAAAAATAAAATAAAACAGTAAAAACCCTTGACATCTGGAGAAAGTCAGAAAGAACCAACTCCGTCACCACGCAGACATACTCTAAATATGAAGTAATTCTCTCTCTCTCTCTCTCTCTCTCTCTCTCTCTCTCTCTCTCTCTCTCTCTCTCTCTCTCTCTCTCTCTCTCTCTCTCTCTCTCTCTCTCTCTCTCTCTCTCTCTCTCTCTCTCTCTCTCTCTCTCTCTCTCTCTCTCTCTCTCTCTCTCTCTCTCTCTCTCTCTCTCTCTCTCTCTCTCTCTCTCTCTCTCTCTGATTTTTTGCATGCAGTAGAAAAAGTTGGCTTACCTAACTGTGACGCGTTGCTACTAGGCGACTTTAACATAGATATGTTGAAGCCCCATACCGCATGGGATTGCATCACCACACAAACAGGCTTAGAACAGTTAGTTTCGGCCCCTACTAGGATCACAAAAACAACCGCAACACTCATTGATCACATTTACACCAACCGTCCCCTTAGTGTATTCAATGTTAGTGTTCCTGACCTCAGCATCAGTGATCACTTTCCTACTGTGTGTTCATGGTCAACAAAACTGCCAGTGCATCGTAAGAACGGGCACACAACTATAACGTATCGCTCATTTAAACAGTTTAATCAGTCTGCTTTTCTAGCAGACCTTGATCAAACACCATTTAATGTCGTTAATAACGAAACTGACCCTGAAAAGGCTCTGGCTGTTTGGTATGGACTCTTTACAAGAGTACTTAACAAACACGCCCCTTTGCGGCAAAAGCGGGTAAAAAACCACACGTTACCGCCTTGGCTAAACCAAGAAATAATCGAAGCTATGAGATTGAGAATTTCAAGCGCTACAGGAGCTAGTAAATGAAGAGGAGGCGGTCACCACAGAGCAGCAGTGGAAGGCAGTTAGAGAGGCGCTGAACTCAACCTGCAAAGACACTGTAGGGTTCAGGAAACACCACCACAAGGACTGGCTGTCGGCACAGACCTTGAAGAAGATAGAAGTGAGGAAGCAGAAGAAAGCAGCTGTCAACAATAGTCGCACGAGAGCAGCCAAAGTAAGGGTACAGGGGGAATACTCGGAAGCCAACCGCGAGGTGAAGAGTAGTATCAGGGCAGGCAAGAGGGCCTACACAGACAGCCTGGCAGCAGAGGCAGAAAAGGCAGCAGGCAGCGGCAACATGAAACAGCTCTACGACATTACCAGAAGATTGTCAGGCAAGTATGGCCATACAGAAAGACCAGTAAAAGACAAAGAAGGCAAGCCTATTGCAGACAGAGCAGACCAACTCGACAGATGGGCCGAGTATTTTGAAGAGTTACTGAACAGACCTAGCCCACCCGACCCCCCTGACATCCAGCCGGCAGAGACCGACCTACCCATCAGCTGTGACAGACCCAGCCGGGAAGAGATCAGAAGAGCAGTGGCATTCTTGAAGAACGGCAAAGCAGCAGGCCCAGATAGCATCCCAGCGGAGTCTCTGAAAGCAGACCTAGAGACAACAGCGGAGATGCTGTACCCACTGTTTGGAAAGATCTGGGAAGAGGAGGTGATGCCGGATGACTGGAAGGAGGGGTACCTAATCAAGCTTCCTAAGAAAGGCGACCTCAGCAAGTGTTCCAACTACAGAGGAATCACCTTGCTGTCAGTACCAGGAAAGGTCTTCAACAGGATCATCCTGGAGAGAATGAAGAGCTCCGTTGACCCCCAGCTGAGAGACCAGCAAGCAGGATTCAGGAAGAACCGATCATGTACAGACCAGATCGCCACTCTCCGCATCATCGTGGAACAGTCTCTGGAGTGGAGCTCCCCGCTGTACGTCAACTTTGTGGATTATGAGAAAGCATTTGACAGTGTGGACCGAGAGACTCTGTGGAAACTCCTACGACACTACGGTGTACCAACAAAGCTCGTCCGCCTTATCAAGAGCAGCTACGATGGCATGACATGTCGCGTGATCCACGAAGGGCAGTTCACCAGGGAGCTCCAGGTCAGAACCGGTGTCAGGCAGGGGTGTCTGCTGTCTCCGTTCCTCTTCCTACTGGCCATAGACTGGGTCATGAAGATGACCACAGAGCACAGACGAAGTGGAATACAGTGGACACTGTGGACACAGCTTGACGACCTCGATTTTGCAGACGACTTGGCATTACTGTCCCACACTCATCAACAAATACAGGACAAGACCACGAGGCTCGCTGACATCTCGTCCCAAGTGGGCCTCACCATTCACAAACAGAAAACAAAGACAATGAGGCTGAACGCAACCAGGGAAGAACCAGTCTTGCTTGCTGGCACCCGGTTGGAGGAGGTGGAGTCCTTCACCTATCTCGGGAGCATCATAGACAAAAAAAAAAGGCGGCACTGATGCAGATGTCAGAGCACGAATCGGTAAAGCCAGAGCAGCCTTTCTCCAGTTGAAAAAAGTGTGGAGCTCCAGAGAGCTGTCACAACACACCAAAGTCCGGATTTTCAACTCCAATGTAAAAGCAGTTCTCCTATATGGAGCAGAGACTTGGAGATTGACAAAAACCACAGTCAACAGAGTACAGACCTTCATGAACAGTTGCCTTAGAAGAATTTTGAAAATCCACTGGCCAGAAAAGATCAGCAACGTCAGACTCTGGGAGAGAACAGAGCAGATAACAGCAGAGAATGAAATTGGGCGAAGAAGATGGGGATGGATCGGTCACAGTCTGAGAAAGCCAGCTTCCAGTATCACTAGGCAGGCATTGTCATGGAACCCCCAGGGAAAGAGGAAAAGAGGTAGGCCGAGAAACTCCTGGCGTCGAGACCTCCAAGCAGACATCAAGAAACTGGGAACCACCTGGAGTAGAATCGAAGGAGAAGCACAGGACAGGAGTTGCTGGAGGTCTCTCGTCGACGGCCTATACCCGGGTAGGGGTGACAGGCGTAAGTAAGTAATGAGATTGAGAAATGACTTAAGGAGACACAAGCTATTTAGCGAATACAAAAAACAACGTAACCGTGTCAAGTCTATGGTACGCAGGGCTCAAAAGTCTCTCTTTGAACGAATGATTAAAGAAGACAGAGATACTGCCGCACTCTGGCGCGCGGTTAATCTTGTCACCCGAGGTAACAGCAAGAAATCGTCAGCCATTCCTTCTAGTATTACTGCAGAAACTTTTAATAAACATTCTCTGTCTGTTGCCGAGTCAATCATACCCTCAAGCGGTAACGCGTCTTACACATGCCCGGAGGCCCTACTTAACTTGTGTAAGCAGAAGACTAAGGACAAACCCCCATTCTCTATACCGCCTCTAGCTGTGTATGAAGTAGGAAAACTGATCGGGTCACTGAAAAACAAAAACTCATCGGGACCTGACGAGATCAGCCCTAAAATACTGAAACTGTCCCTTCCCTATACAGTAGAATCGTTAACGTATATTTATAACTTATGTATCCAACAAAATATGTTTCCATCAGAACTGAAGCAAGCCAAGGTTATCCCTTTGCCTAAGTCAAAAGATCTGTCGGATGTTAATAACTATAGACCCATTTCAATATTATCCAGCCTTTCCAAACCTCTTGAAAGACACGTGCACAAACACCTTTATCAATATTTGGAGAGTCGCAGTCTTTTGCACGTATTTCAGTCCGGCTTTCGCCCCAAGCATTCTTGCCACACGGCACTGACAAGACTTATTGATGCGTGGCTAGCATCCATAAATAACTCCCAAATAACTGGGTCGATCTTTATTGATTTTAAGAAAGCTTTTGACCTTGTAAATCATAACATTCTTTTGTCAAAACTTCAAGCATATCTCTGCAATGCAGGTGCTGTCTCATTGTTTACTTCATATTTAAGCGGAAGGAAGCAAAGAGTACTGTTAAATGGATCCTACTCCTCGTATGGTCTCGTCAAAAGCGGAGTGCCTCAGGGCTCTGTCCTCGGGCCATTGCTGTTCTGCATATTTATTAATGACCTTACACTGCATATTAGTTGCCAGGATATTTCTTGTGACATGTTTGCTGACGACTGCACACTACATACTCCTCACAAAGATGTAGCTGCAATTAGCACGCGTCTGCAGGAAAGCCTGCATGAGGTCACCGACTGGTGTCATTCCAACTCCATGTCCCTGAATCCGTCAAAAACAGAATGTATGGTTATAACCACACGTCAAAAGCACCAGCTATGCCCGCTCTCTCTTAGTTTGTGTATAAACGACAGCCCAATTGAGCAAGTATCACACCACCGCCTCTTAGGGGTCACTATAGATGATCAGCTTAAATGGCAACTGCATATTAATAATGTGTGCAAAAGGGTTTCCAGCGGCCTGTATATGTTGTCAAAATTGAAAACAATTACTGACACAGATGCGCGTCTTCTTTTCTACAATGCTCATGTCAAATCGCACATAGACTATGCATCAGCAGTGTGGGATGATTCTAGTGATGTACATTTGAAGAGGCTGAACTCTCTACATAGGAGAGCTGCTAAGCTTATATTTCCCGATCCCGAACTCTCAACTGACGAAAAGCTTAAAACTTTAAAAATGCTCCCTCTATCCCATCACTTTCAGTTCAATAAAGGTGTATTGATGTACAAGCTGTACAAGCAGTCATGTCCACTGTACTTGAGTTCTTTTTTCTCAGAACGGATATCTGTAGCATCTAGACATGGACACCATTTCAAAGTACCCCTGCCGCGTATTGATTTATTCAAAACCAGTTTGTCATTTTCGGGAAGTTCATTCTGGAATTCTATTCCTGCAGAAATCAGAAACGCAAAGACGCTCACCTCATTTAGGGTCAGCCTCTTCAAACACCTAGAATCTCTGACGTAATCTAATCATTACAGTACAGGGATAACTTGCGCGTGTGTTCAGGTGTGTGAATGTTTGTGTGTGTGAGAATGTCTGTGTTTGTGTGTGTGTGTGTGTGTGTGTGTGTGTGTGTGTGTGTGTGTGTGTGTGTGTGTGTGTGTGTGTGTGTGTGTGTGTGTGTGTGTGTGTGTGTGTGCGAGAGAGAGAGAGTGAGAGAGACACAGAGAGAGAAAGAGAGCGTCTGGTTTTTTTTTTGGTTTTTTTTTTTTTTGGTTTTTTTTTTATATAATATACAGTGGACCATAATATCTGAGTGTCAAGAGTACATTGAATACTGCATGTACTATGTATAATGTTTTTGCCTTCATATGTGTGTACGCGATATTTTTGGGCGCGCGCTCACGTGTGTGTGTGTGTGTGTGTGTGTGTGT